>RHPI01001616.1:468331-508831 GCA_009103225.1 Chlorokybus atmophyticus | reverse complement strand
CACACACACACACTCTGGCACTTACACATGTGTACAGACACCCACACACCCACATCACACACCCAAGCAACACACGCACACCTCTCCCAACCAACTTTCCATGCACTCCGCTATGCGAGACCAGATGAGGTGCTTACCTGGGATCTCCCACTTTTTCCTCATCAACAGCTGTTGTTGCTCCCGTCTGTGGCCACTGTCGTCATAGCCGTTACCCATGTTGTTCGCAAGTGCGGTTGTCGCGTTGCTGGTGACGCGGCCAGCGACAGCCACACTCGTTGTGCTCCTGGCGGTACACTACACTCCCACCACCCCTATACAGCTCGAGCAGGGGATGTAAGCTGTCGGGTCGGGGGAAGTCGAGGGTCACACTGTCTCGGGCCGCTGCAGAGAAAGTCATGCGTGCTGGTCCTGGTGCTGCAACACGTTATAACCTGTGGCAAAAGTAAAAGATAACCCAGCTTGTATGGCAAGAGGTGCTTCGTGGAGCTGCTCCACTGTTGCTGAGTCACACGAACATGTGGAGGCGGTGTCTTCCTTAGTGTACATGCTGTGCTGCAGGACACACACTCAACAAGCCACCCCCACTCGATCACTGCGTTCAACGCGTGTTGTGCGCTCCCCTCCTCGCTCAAAAGAAATAATCGTGGCATCTGCCCCACGCATGATGGTCTCCCAGACACGCTCAGCTTGCTGGCCTCGCGGGACAGCCTGAGTGACGTCGAGGGCGGGCAATGTAGCTGAGCATGTTGCTGCAGTGGCAGCAGGCTTGACAATGGCACTGTCGATGGTGGCGAGAGTGCCGCTCAATGGCGCGAGAGTGGTCTCAACGCCTGCTGGCACAGGTGGTGTTGTTGGAGTGGGACTGGTGCGACCTACTGCTGCAGAGTCGGTAACGGTAGTGGCTGTTGCCTACGTGCTCACCAGTGTGGGCACGACGGTGCTCACTGGTAGACCACTTTCTGATGAGATTGGAGCAGTTTTCGCTAGCGTTGACGTCGTAGCCGGTGTGATCGTTACGGCTGGTGAAATGCCACCGGTGGCTTCGGAGGAGGTGGCTGCTGACAATGTTGCGGCTTCCCCTCGACCTCGCCGGGATGGTTGAATACGCAATGGAGTGCTGGTGTCTCTCGTGCGCTTTGGAGCCATCAGTGCCCACCGGGCAGAGTAATAGGCGCGGTAGTCCTGCTCCTTGTCTTCCTCCAAGCGTGCCACACGTGCCATGAGGGCAGCCATATGGTCATCGGCTGGCGGTTTAGCTGGAGCCTTGGCGGCAACAGCAGCAGCGCGCGGACGTCCTTCTAGTCCCTTACGCTGAGGAGGGCGATGCTTCCCCTTGTAGCCTTGCTCTTCCTTGCGAGCGTTGGCGTAGTTGTTGGTGTGGTTATGGCTTCCGGTGTGATAGTTGTTGTAGCCAACATCGTTGTTGCCGTTGTGGCCTCCAGTGTTGTTGCCGTTGTGGCCTCCAGTGTTGTTGCCGTTGTAGCCACCAGAGTTGTTGCCGTTGTAACCACCAGAGTTGTTGCCGTTGTGGCCTCCAGTGATGTTGCTGTTGTAGTTGTTGACGGGTCTCAACTCGGGGAACTTGAGCCAGCAGACGAACTCCAAGTGGCCTGTCTTGTCACAGTAGTCGCAGGCCAGAGTTGAGTACTTTTCGGTGCACTCCTTTTGGTAGTGCCCATGCCGTCCACAGCGATGACACAGCACAGGGGCAGCCAGAGCAGTATGCGCTGACCGTTTCCCTTTGTCGCGTGCTGGTGGAGCGTCGCGGCCACGTTTGCGGCACGGAGGCTCGACAGTCGTGCTGGCTACAGGCCGTGAGGCGCTGCGGTTGGTGTCCAGTACTGCCTTCTCATACACCAAGCGCTTATGGATGGCTTGTGCAGTCTCGAAAGCTTCCTTGAGCGTGTAGCCAAGGGGCCTGCTGTAGTTCAGGGTCAGGCGCGTCGACTCGCTCAGGGTGGCATCCAACTCATTGACATATACCACTGCGGCCGCCTCATCGCTGACGATCTTGTAGTCAGTGTCCTTCAACAGCCCTTCCAGTCTGGAGAACAGGCGTAGGGGGTCCGCATTGGGCTTGCGCCGGAACCGCCTCAACTCCTCCACTTTACTAGTGGTCTGCGGTGGGAAGGTGCGACGAAGTGCAGCGTATAGATCCTTGAGTGGAGAGCCAGAGATGGCAGCACCTACAATGATGGCTGGTGCGCGCAGTGCAACTGACCCAAGGGTGAAAGCACTGCGTCCCGCACGAGAGCCAGGTGTTGCCATAGAGCAGGGGCGTGCCCACCTCAACGGCTGCAGTTTGTTGTTCCTCAAGGATGGCAGCAGAACGATCCAGGATCCGGGCCCGTCGCGCGGCCGTCTTGATCTCAATCTCTGCAGGGGTCAGGTTGACAATCACCAACTCCGGTTCCTCCTCCTCTGCTCTGTTAATGGCTGCCGCTATGGACAACCCGGTAACTGCAGTGGGAGTGGCAGGTGCAACGACGGCTGCTGGACTGTGCAGTGATGCAGGTGCTATGGTACTGGCGAGCTCGCCATAACCATCAACTCGATGCAGTTCAGCGACAGACTTCCAGACATCATGTGCTTCATGGTCCAGATACCGAGCAGCAATGTGAAAAGAGATCTCATCTGACCAGTCTTTGTTCTTCAGAGCCTGCTGTCGCATCTTAGAGTGGAACTTGATGATGAATTCGTCCAAAGAGGTAGTGCCAGCACGTGTAGTGAAATCCAGGGACGTGGTTGAGCTAAAAGACTCCATCTCGTAGTCGTCACTATCGGACGAGAGTGGGGAAGCTCAATGTCTTGGAGTTGACAGGAACGGAGTGAAGTCGGAGACAGCACGTGAGCCTCCGCTGCTACGATCGTTGCTCCCGTCGCTGGTCCGCTCGTAGGTGAGGTTGGAGGTTGGGCTTCAGCTGCTGAGGTCACCCCCGTCTATTGGAGAGAACGGGGTGGGCCTGCTCATACAGCTAGTCCAGAGGTGAAAGTGTATGCAGGGTAAAGTGTTTGTGCTCTACCGCCTGTCTTGATGCCGCTATCACTCACCACACTAGTGCTTATGTGAGCACTATGACATTGATAACGAATGCCCAGGGATGTGTCCCCAGATGCAGACTGCACTATTTGATGCAGAATGCAACACACTCACTTGAGCAAAGAGGGTGACACTGTGAGTCAACAAGCCACTACTATATGTAGTGCTGTTGACACAGATTCTTTGCATGAGCGGAAAATGTGTTACACTGTCAAGTGAGGTGAATGAGCAAGCAACACGTGGATACTATGCCCTGACTGATGCCAACAAGCACACTGCAACCAGGCACACTTGGCTCACAGCGATGACAAGCACGATGCACACGAGCATGCACAGGCACTCACACAGTGAGGGGGTTCTTGGTAACCGGGATGGCGTGTTTGTAGTTCAAGTCGTCTCATCAGCTCTTAGGCTTTCTCACTCACAGTGTCACCAGCTGATCCGGTGAACACTGTAACTACTTATACAAGTTAAATCATGACCGTTCAGAACATAAGTTAGCGGTCATATCGAGGCTATTTCCACAGCGATTGTCACTCAATATAAAACACAACTTATAACTGAACTCACAATCAAACAGCTACGCGCGGTGCCTATGTGGGCTATGGTCGTGAGCTACCCTGAAGTCTTGACCTAGCTACTGGTCAAGGACGCGCGCGCGTTAGTATGTCGGTAGGCCGGGCGCCGGTTTTGATGTACACATGCCCGATGAAGGCTGGTATGTGTGGGCACCAGGTATGACAAAGCCGTGTGGTTTGCACCAGCGCCACCGTCGTCACGGGAAGGGTCGTGCTGGCACTCCCTTTTCATGCGAGCTTGCATATACACACTTTGCACACTTGCACTTCCATCAATATTTACCACATCAATGCAATACACGTATACACGCCTATAGATGCATGGGTGGAGGTGAGGCAGTGAGTGCGGAATGCCGCAGCGCCGATGGCTGTGCATCTATGCGATAACGACAGGAAAAAGATGCAGCGTGTGTACTCACACGTACGTGCGTGAGAGCATGTGCGCATGCGTGTGCGCACGTGATCGCGTGCACGTGCGTGCCCCACACATGCAGCACATGCTCCCGCCTGCCCCTTCGTTGTCGCTCCCAGCCCCTGGGGACAGGTCTGGGGATTGCTTCGGAGAGTGAATGCGTGTGCGCGTGTGTGCTTATATCGCTGCGTGCATCTCTTCTCCCTCCCTCCCGCACCTCGCAGCGGCTCCGCAATGTGCGAGGGTGTCTAGGCAGCTTCAGCTACGTGAGGTGCATATAGAGAGCTGTTGTTGTTGCTGCTGTTCAACAACAACCGCGGTTGTTGTTGCGACAAGGGTGCGCGGAACTAATCCTCCCTCATTATCCACAACACTGGCACATGGCTGCGCGACGAAGAGGAGGACTATGAGTTGGGGGCTGCTGTGTGATTGCGTGGCGTCTGCGGGAATGTGAGCTCCCCCGCCGCCCCCCCATATAGAGACCCCCAAAGTCCAATGGACTGCAACAACCTTGACCCTTCATGGCGGGGTTTGAATAAAGGCTGCGTTCCTGCCCCGCTAACTAACGTGTCACATTGGCCCAATTGCTGTATGTGTTTTCATGACAGTCATCTAACTCACAGGTTGCCCTCTCAGTAATAATATCGCTGTATCGCGTTACAACCTGGCGGCGGCGGCGGCGGCGGCATTGCCCGTATGCTTGCGGGAGGGCGGCAGTCCTACGTGTCTCCACCATCATCAGCATGCAGCAGACTGACGATGACAAAGCCGTGGAGAGAGGCATGGACGCCCAGCCGGACGCTTCCAACTCGCCCTCCGCCTCCGCCTCCGCCTCCGCCTCCTTCTTGAGCATGGGTCTGGACGCCAGGCTGCAGCGGGCGCTGAAGAAGCGAGGCTACGTGGTGCCGACGGCGGTGCAGGCGAGGATGGTCCCGCTTGCCCTCGACGGCAAGGACGTCCTCGCCCGCGCCGCCACCGGCTCAGGCAAGACACTGGCCTACCTCCTCCCCGCCCTGCACCGCCTCCTCGTGGATGAGGTCGACCATAACAGCAGTGATAAGAGTAGCAACCATGCCAGAGCGCTCATACTCGTGCCGACCAAAGAACTCTGCGCACAGGTGAACAGAGCACATTCAATGTGTCGTCTTCGTCAATTACATGCTTGTCTTCTACGACTTACTTAGTACAGAGCAGTGAAAGAGGTAGCTGAGATGATGTTGAACACATGCATTGCACTGTGGTGTTTGTGGCTTTGTGAATGGTAGTGGAAGGCCGTGCTGCATGCACCAGTGGACGTTAGTGTTGTGTGTGTTGTAGTGCGTTATACTTGGCTTTTGTGTAAAATTGCAGCAATATTACCCAACGTAATGTTGTTCACACAAAAGTATTGTTGCTCAGAAATATTATGGAAGCATTTGTTGTTGATGAGCTGCTTGACATGCGAACTGTGTGCACCGCACGAACTTCTTGCATTACAAGTCACCAGCCAACATGTTGCCAATGTGCACAGGTGGCTGAAGAGGCATCCTCCTTAGCCATGTTGGCCGGCGGCAGCCTTCGTGTGGCCAACTTCGCTCTCTCACCCAACGCAACCGCTGCCGACATCATCATCTCCACCCCCGCAAAGGCCCGTCAAGCCATGCACGAAGGCCGAATACTACTCAACAATCTGGAAATTGTCATACTAGATGAGGCGGACTTGCTTTTGTCGTATGGCTATGAGCAGGACATAAAAGACATCGCAGCGCAGCTCCCGCGTGCGGCGCAGTGTTTTCTTCTATCTGCGACGGCTAACACGCAGCTGAAAGAGCTGCAGCAACTTGTGTTGCATAACCCTGTCGTGCTCAATGTGGAGGAGGAGAATGCGGCGGCGGGGAATACTGGCGCGCGAGCTGTGCAGGTATGTTGTGTGAAGAACGTGAACTGTGTGGTCGTATGTGCAAGAGAGGGGATTGGGGGTTGGCCTGGTTGAATGTGGCTAGGTTGCAACTGTTGAGAGGAGGAGGCATTGCATTGCACACACGTATGTATGTGCACACCCACGCCCACGCACATGTAGACATGCACGCGTGCGTGCATATGCAAGTGTGTGCTTGTGCATGCGTGTGTCTACGTGAAGACATGTGCACTTGCCAGCACACATACATGTGCGTGCTGGTCGGTTCGCGTGTACCTGTAGGCATGTGTATATACACCTTACCACTACAACTCAGTCTGTGTGCAATACACCATGCACGGTACGGCCCACCCAACCCTGTTTGTTCTATTCTGTGCAGCATTTTGCGATATGTTGCAAGGAGTCCGATAAGCTCCTCCACGCGCTGGCGGTGCTGAAGTTGGGTCTTGTGCCGCGCCGGGTGCTGATTTTTGTCAACACCGTGGACGGCGCGTTCCGACTGCGCCTTTTCCTCGAGCGCTTTGGCATACGCGCTGCACTGCTCAATGCTGAACTGCCGCTCAACAGCCGCCATCACATGCTGCTGCAGGTAGTAAACACGAATATGCTTATGTCTAAACATGGGCAAGTGTGTTCGTGCGCACAGGCATCTGCACTCGCGCGCACACACAGGCATGCTCGCATGTGAAGGGAGGTGTAACGGTTACAAGTACAAGTTCAGTGCATGTTGACTGGATGTAGCAGTTAAGCGTATTTGGAATGCATATGCTTAGTCTGCATGTTTATGCCTATACCTCAACATGCATTCACGTGTTGCTCATGAATGTAGGCATATACCTACACCCAGATATGTGCGCCATCTACTTGATGCATTATTGTGTGCTGTTTTCTGTGTGCTTAGATGGAAATCCTTAAAATGTTCCCTCTTGCATTGCTACAGTTCAACAGGGGGCTATTTGACTACCTCATAGCCACAGATGACACACGTGCTGTTGCGCACGAGGCACAAGACGCAGACGGGAATAAGAAGAAGTCCAAAAAGAGCAGCGGCGACAGCGAGTACGGCGTCGTGCGTGGTGTAGACTTCAAAGAAGTGAGGACCGTCTTTAACTACGACATGCCGAGCACAGCTGAGTCGTATGTGCATCGGGTTGGACGCACGGGCAGGGCGGGCGCGGCGGGACTCGCACTTTCCTTTGTGCGGCCACAAGATGAAGAGGTGAGTTTGATGATGTGCATCTCTCATGTTCAATGTTGCAATATGTGTGTTCCGGTGGTGGTGTGTGATGAAGTTACATGCATGTGTCATATGCATGTTGATGTAGGCATGTTCAACAGTCAATTGCATGCGTGTCTGTCTGTCTGTCTGTGCAAGCACATATTTACTCATGTGTATTTGTGTGCCAGTACGTGCAAACACACAAATGCATATATGCTAGGTTGCGGTGGCTGCTGCTGCTGCTGTCAAGACGGATGCGCTCGCCCCGTTCCCGTCGCTTACGTCGGCCGCGGTGGACGCGTTGCGGTATCGTGCGGAGGACACCGCGCGCGCCGTCACGAGGGCGGCAGTCAAGGAGGCGCGTGCAAAGGAGCTCAAGTTGGAGCTGCTCAACAGCGAACGGCTCAAGACTTTCTTTGAAGACCACCCAGCTGGTATTGCAGACACACATGTGTGAAGGCAAATGTGAACATCCGCACACACACATACCCACATGTATGTATGCCCACAGCCTAATCCGCACACCCACACATGATTGCACACGCGCGCACACACACGCGCACATGTGCGCGCCCACATACCCTCCCAACCGTGCATGCACGCATACGCAGTCACAGGCACGTTCACATACCTGTGCGGCGCCGCGTACGTGCACGTGTGTGCATGTGTGGGCACAATGCCATCATGTTGATCAGGCTGTAGTGTACTGACTGCAACTGTGTGATCCAGACCGCGCGCTCCTGCTGCACGACACGCCCCTCTCCAAGCACCCGACAGCACCTGAGTTGAAGCAGGTGCCTTCGTACCTGCAAGACCCAACCGCAAGTGCTGCAGGTTAGCCCACTGCCTGCCACATGTTGACACTTGTGCGCGCGCGTGTGCATGTGTGTGGTACAGTACTTAGAGACAGTGTTCAGACATATGTTTATTGTCAACAGGTGCGGCTGTTCAATCCGCCGAGGCAGCTGCCGGCTCCCGGCAGCGCGGCTTGCAGACGAGGCTGCTGCAGAAGAGGAGAAAGCAGACAATGGATCCGCTGAAGAGCTTTGCATTCGCAAAGGTAGGGTTGAACATGAGACGAAGGGAGTCACAACTTGACAGTCGATTGCGTGTCTCATACGTGCTGTTGTTGGTTTCTTCCTGTCAGGTGAGGGATGGCGTGGATGAGAGGCCCGATGTGGTGGCGGCTTTGGTGGGTACGCGATGGCAGAAGCAGCAGGACAAAAGGAAGAAGCGCAAGCGAGGGGCGGGAGGAGAAGGCCGTGCTAGTGAAGGCACCAAGAAGGCAACATATGCAGGCAAACCGCACGCGTTGAATAAGGACAGGCACAAGCGAAAGAGGCAGTGACGACACTGCGAATGCATATGGGTAAGGCATCTAAGGTTTGTATGGCTTGGAGTCAAGCTGCATGCACGAGCAACTCTGCACATGCACGCGCGTACACACATTCACATGTGACACACATGTGCAGGTTGTTACCATTGCAAGACAGCTGCTGCTTTGGATACTGTGTGACTGTCCATGGCGTTCAGGTTGGTTCCAGTCTATGAGTCCTATGTGTCGTGCTTTCACAGGCCAGTGCCCCTACTCCAATCACACAATTGTTGCACATGCCCTCACACACCCGTATACCCCCCCCACACACATATACACGTGTGCACGCTCGCACGTGCGAATGCATGTACATGACTGGCCCTTGAGGATGAGGACGTTTGTGTATCAGGTGACGAGCTAATCGCCCCTCGTGTATGCATTTACGGAGCAGTGGAACCATTGGTAGTACTTAGAAGATATGAAACTGGCATCAGTTCCCAGGCCTGGCGGGTGGACGCGTGTGTACTGGTGTGTACTTTCAACGAGCACTCGATGGTTGGGTGCAACTATGCATGTGAGCGTGGTTGGGTATGGAAGATAGTGTTGGGCTGCTACGCAAATGCGCGCATTCAATGGACCCGCGCAGAGTGTTATCATGTCAATTACAGACACAATGCGTGCAACCCCAGTTGCGCCGCACTGTTCATAGTGCATGCACCCAATTGTCAACTGGCATTGACAGCTTGCCCTGCCCAACATCGCATCACGTTGTCCAGTGACCTCATGTAGACACCGTTAGTGGACACCTCTGTGGCCAACACTGAAAGCTTTTAATATTTGGCTTTGCTTGCACACACAATGTGTCGCTGGAGTGCGCTTGTGAGGAGTGATGATGCGGAGGAGGGGAAAAGCAAGAGGTCATTGACTGACTGAGGCGTTCTACTGTCATTTCTATTGATGCAAACGCAGATGTCAGCATAATTGACGGCGATGAGGGTGGGGGGTGGGTGGGTCAAGCTACAGAGTGCAGAAGTGACACACACACACACACACACGCACACACACACACACGAGAGGCAGACAGTCACTAGCACAAGTGCGGCGAGGTAGTCAGCGAGGAGGCAAAAGGCTGCAAGACGACCTGCACGACGATGGCGATCATGAAGCTCAATGTTGCCTGCCCCCCCCTCCCCATTTGCATGCACAAAATACACTGAAAATTTATAGCAAGATTTCTTGACCAATGCTTGAAAGACAGGCGGCATTTGAGTAGTATTTGGTTTGGCAGCTATGTCTCACCCGCCGCTGTAGGCTGATGCCAAGGCAAAGCCAGCGCCCGCTACGGCCGCCGCCGCTGCTCAGCGCAGCGCAGCGCCCTGCCCTGCTCCGTCCTGCCGTGGAGTAGCTGATCACCGCTGCGCCCAAGTCTAAAGCTGGTTGGGTGAAGGTTGTTTTGTAGCTAAGGCGGCATCGCCCGTGTGCGTGCGGGAGTGCAGGAGGTAGTCAGCGGTATGTGTGCCCACCATCAGCATGGAGCAGAGCAATGCTGTTGAAGCGGTGGAGACAGGCGTGAACGCCCACCAACATGCCGCCGCCGCTGCCGCCGTCTTGGGCATGGGTCTGGATGACAGGCTGGTGACCACGACAGAGCTCACATACTCATGCATTGATCACGTGCTTGCTCTTGTACAAGTGCTTGTGTTTGATAAGCAGTACCATCATTCGAAGTGAAGTCAAACACTGCACAGCATTGTGTTGGTAGTTGGCATGGATTGTGCATGGTAGCGAAAGGTAGTGCTGCATGCATACATGGTTGATTGCGCTGTTTGCGCTTCAGTGCAATGTACTTGGCTTCCGTGTAACATTGCTACAGTGTTGCTCAGAAGCAATGTCAAACAAGTGAACGGCAAGCTACTGCAACAACCCAATGGTGCGTTGCCTGTGTTGCGTTGGAAGCAAACATAAGCCGAAACATGTTGGCCACAGGTGGCTGAAGGGGCATTCTCCTTAGCCATGTTGGCCTGCGGAAGCCTTCGCATGGCCAACTTTGCTCTCTCACCCAAAACCACAGCCAACATCCATGTTTGCACCAACGCAATGCAACAGCCCATCAAGCCACGCAGGAGGGCCGACTAACACTCTCACTTGGTCATCACGCAGTCTTGATGGGGAGAAGAATACTCTAAGTGCAGACAGGGGGGCGCGAAGCTGTATAGGTATGCCATAATTGTGCGTTGTGGTTGTGGATGGTTGTGCGGTGATGTGAATCTGCGACGGGACTCAGGCTGCTTGGAAGCATTGCGTTCCACATGCATATGCGCAGACTCACGTGCGGACATGTGCACAAGCGCATACAGCCACGCATGCAGGTGTGCGTGGGTGTAGCGCGTGTGAGTGATTCACACGCACGCGTTCGTGCATGTGTGCGCGTGCACACGTGTGCAACTGTTACCACCTGCGACTCAATTGCACGCAATTGCACGGTTGTATGCAATGGCCAATTCTGCTTTATTCTGTGCAGCTTTTTGAGACCCGCTGCAAGGAGTCCGATAAGCTGCTTCCTGCGCTGGTGGCACCAGACCAAGCTCAGCTTGGTGCCGCGCCAGTACTGATATTCTCATTGACTGCGCGTTTTCACTGCTCCTTTTCCTTGAGCGCTTTTAGGATACGCCCCGCACTGCTCAACGCTGAACTGCCGCTCAGCCAGCCGGTATGGTATCGAAGCAGCGTCCAAGCAACTTGCAAGCAGTTGCCATAGCTGGCGGACACGCATGCTCTTGTGCTTGGCGTCGCATTGTCGCCCAATTCCACACAGGATGCCGAGGCAAAGCGAAAGCACGTGTTGAACGCAACTAATGGGCCAGAGCTTTCTGCACTCGGCGGCAAGGCGTGTTGATGATCAACGCTAATGCTGGGCGGACATAGTTGTGCCAAAATCACTGAGGTGAGTTGTATTGCTGTCTCGCAACACAGCAGGAATGACAGTTGGAGGGGAGTAGAACATCAAGTCTGTTGTGATGTAGCGCCCGGACTACTTAGTGTGCTCGCTTCTATTCAGTCCTGCCAGGCACGTGCTTGTTGCATAGATTCAACACTTGTTAGCAAGTGCAGCTGCACTTGCTGACAATGTTGAAGTACACAGGTGGTGAGTAGTACATGATGAGTCATACGGGTTGGTTGGGTGCGTGTCACTTTGGTTGTTGGCACACCATGCATCCTGGCACAGCAGCATACCCCTTTTGTACAGCAGCAACAATGTTCAACCATATGACCACAGTGTGGTGGTCCCCCTGCTCTCCTAGCATTTGTGCAAACTGCTCTGCTGCAACTCCTGCCTTGCTTCTGTTGACTATAAGAATGCGCTCGCGTACGCAGACTGTGGACGAGTCACAATTCCCCAACTAACACCACTCCAGGTAACAAGGTAACGCAATTTGTGCATTTGCATAGGCTGCACCCTGTTGTTTGTATGAATGGCACAGTTTTATAGATAGATGTTATGCTCCTGTTCGCCTCACCCCCTACTGCAGCCACAAAACTATAAACAGAAAGCAGCACTAAGGTGCAAGCTCCATATGTATATGCTGCAATCCCCTCATTCTACCAGCTCGTAGTATGTATGTACATTATTTTGTTACCGTGCCCTGCTGCCTTGTTGTTGCCCTAACAAAAAGCGACCCACGCACATTGTTTCACTTCTTGGCGTTCTCCAGCGTGTCTTGCCTGGCAAGCTTCTCCGTGGCCAATCCCTGAGTTTCATTGTCCGTTGTATTGTCGTCATTCGCCGTCCGCTCCCTCCAGAGCCCTTTTCTGGGGCCCTCAGGCAGAGGCTCCAGCCCCTGGTTTATTTATCAACTTATCAGTTTCAATCAGTTGGTGTGGTGTAGCATGTGTTGGTTGTTTCATTGGTTGTCATGTATATATGCTCGCAAAACTTGCTTCATATCAACACCTTGTTTATGTCGGGGTTGCGCCAATTGACAGGGATCCGAGCCTCGTCCACCAGCGAATCGGTGCTCTTGTTCATCAGCGCCGGGTCGCGCGCCGGGTCCACCATGTGGAGGTAAACCTGAATGAGGGCAAAAGAGAACGTGAGCGTATGTGTGACGCAGACACACACAGAGCACGATAACCTGAAAGCACTTGCATGCAAGCAGAAGAGAAAGGACAAGTACAACCCACAACCATGGCCACTTTATGATCAGCACAATGCAACGGCATTGGTGATTGACTTATCAACCATTTGCATTCACAACTGCTTGCATTACACGCACTAAGATTGCGCAGGAGCACACACACATACGCAAAGAAACACACGTGAGCGCGCTTGCACACACACACACACGATGTGCACCCCACCTCCAGGTTGTGGCGTGCACTGATGCCGGCACCACCCAAGAGAGGCGGGCTGTCGCTGGAGGTCTTCTTGTAGACATCTACGGGATACATGTCGCGCTCAAGCAGCGTCCCCGCATGTCGGTACCTGCATGTCAAGATAACTCCATGAGCCTGTGATTCATTCAGTAGCAGTGGAGGGCACTCACAGGCTCATGTGTGCATGTGGCGAGTGCGCGATATTGTTTGTTGTTCTGCGATGAGACTCATACTGCTGCTTACGGGCTCAGGATTGTCAGCCAGCCTCTAGGTATCTGTGAAGAAGGAACACAACAACACGTTGTCAGGCAACTCACATGTTGTATGTACACACACGCAGCAACACAACATACCACAGCACTGCGTCATGTACACACAAAACAGCGCAGGTAAGTACCTTTGGTACCAAGTCATGGACGTGCACGACCCGCAGCATCTGGAGAAGCACGGGGAAAGCATTAATTCAGGCAGGTTGTCTCAGTCAACCAGGACTACATTCTTTGAGAGTTTGGCTATGTTGTCAATGTGACCTTGCCTTCAGCTCGGTCAACGGCTTCTCCGATGAAGATAAAGACTTCTTGTTGCTCGTGAGTGAGGACACCAGCTGCCGCGCGTACGGCAGCGCGGCCCATGCCAAGAGAGCCGAAGCAGAGCGTACTCCAGCATCAGCCTAAAAGTGACATGACAACAGTTGATAGTTGGCACAGTGGTGGCTGCTGCAAGTAGTACAGTTTTACTTAGCAAGTCATTGCGTTACATGCACTTGACACGCACGCACGCACGCACACATGCGTACCCAACTAAGCCCGACTGAGCCGGTAAGAATGGACGAGAGCACAGCGAACCAGACCGCGAAGCCGATGGTCTGATCAAACCAGAACCAAAAGTTGGCAGCCAGCCCCCCTTCGAACGGCTTCACGTAATCTCCAAACGCGCTGGCGAAGCGGACGTCGCCCGTCCTCGGCGACGCGAACGTGCACGCAGAGATAGGCACTTGCAGTCCCGTGCGCTGCAAGTGTTCACGCAGGAGGTTGATGTTCTCCAACAGCTCAACCTCAGGATCCTTCGAAGCTTTCGTTGTTGTTGTTGTTGTTGTTGTTGTTGATGTTGTCTCATTCACACTGCCATTGAGAGTGGTGCTGAGGTCGTACGCGTTGAGCGAAGCCAACGCGCCTCCCAGCGAGTGGCCGGTGGTAACGATGCGCCCGATCCTCAACCCGTCTCCTTCCAACTGTTTTAAGGCGATGGTACTGTGTTGGTGTGGTGGACATGCAGGTGGAATGTGTACGTGTGCACTTGTGACATGTGGGGACACAGCAATATCAATTGCCCCCACCTTTTTGGCAAGGTCTACCAGGGTGCGGTACACTTGCATGCGAGGAGTGCCCGGTTCACCCGCCTTCAATAAGACATCCGGGTCGGCTTCTGTATACACCTCCTTGAACCCTGCGCCCATGGCAATAGCATCCTGTTGTTAACACACACATACACATGAACAAATGAACACATGTTGGATTAATACACATACCATACTCGACGCGTGCGTCGGCGCTGATCTGGGTGAGACTCAGCGTTTTGGCAAAGAACCATGCCCACTGCCCTACCAACCCAGGCCATTTTTGCACATCCTTCCACAGCATGCTCGACGACGTCTTCTTCCCATCATCATCCTTGTTGTCATCGTTGTCATCCTTCGCGCCAGTTAGCAGCAAATACTCCCTTGAGTTGAGTGTTGTGCGCACGCCTTGCGCGACAGCGAGAGCAAAAGACACAAATGCCACCGCACCCCACGGTGTCGCTGCCAACAAGGATGAGAGGGCGCCGGGCAACAACAACGACGAGTGCCACTTGAAGAGGGACAACCCGCCGAAAGCGAGAAGGAACCACTTCACACCCAACACCTCCAAGGGGTTCAGCCTAAGACGAGTTTTGGGGGCCGTCACAACAAGCTTGCCATCGTTCCATATCACCTGAAATCACATGTTGGATGTTGGATGCAGGCCTTTTTACTGTATCCAATATTTGAACTCTGGCACAGATATGCCCATGCACACCAACATTGAGCATCACGTGCAAATGCACATGAACACACACGCATTTCGCGCGCACACACACACGCAAGCACACACACACGCACACACATGCAGTCATTCTTGCTCGCACCTGGGGGAATTTGACGTTAGAGAACCACTCGCTGCGCGTGATGGTCCCGCGCCATGCAATGACCACCTCGACGTCATCGCCCTTGGGCTTAAGCTCCTTGGCAACGTAACCCATGTAGTTCGGCTTCCGCTCACCCGCTTGCTCAATCAAGTCATAAAACCCAGAATCCGCGTACAACAAGTTCACGACCTGGCAAGGGTAACGTTGTTGGCCACATTAAACGCGTGCACACACATGCACATACATTGACATGCGCGATCTCATTTTCTCTCAGGCAGATCCGCGCGTGTGTGTCACTCAGTTTCACACCCTTGTGTGCACACACACACACACACACACACACCTCGTAGTTTTTTGAGTCTGGTCCGAGTGAGGTAAGGTAGTCGAGTTTATCAGCAGAGAAGTCGGTGTTCTTGTCGAAGCGGCATCCGCCAAACTTGACGCTGTACACGTTGGTTGACAGCAGGCCGTCGTACGCCACCTGCGCCAGCTCACCGTACTTGACCACCTCACGCCTCCAGTCTTCGAACTTCTGCAGGAAAAACAAGTGAGTACGTGGATCAGCGTGCACACAGGCACGGACTCGTACCGTGGGAGGCCGGTAGACTTCTTCGCGTTTAGACATTGACAGGCTCATGATATCTTTGATGCTGTGAGGGGGGTATCCGTCTGGTTTAGTCTGTGGCATGCTCACGACATCCTTGTTGCTGTTGGGTTCGTCCTTGCCGCTGGTGTTAATGTGAGGTTTGATGAGCGGGTACAGCGCATGCCTCCACTCCGTCCACCCCCGCAACGCGTCCTTGGCGGTGCCGGCATCCTTCAGCAGCTGGTGCAGCGGCTTCGGCACACCCGTCATCATGATGAGGGGAAATGTATGTATGTGATGGTGGGTGACCAATGCCCTGCATACGCATAGTGATAACCTCGTGTCAGTATGTATATGTCACGCTGTCTGCTTGTGCTGCCGCGCTGTGCCATGCCAATGAGATGCTAAGTGTTCTTACAAGTTGACCGTCAACTCGAATGGCAACGACACCCACATGCATGTCAACAGCTGCAATGAGACAATGCCACTGTGCATGCCACTCAAACAGTTGCAATGAGAGTATTGCACCTGCTGGGATGCGAGAAGTTCGCAACGTGATGACAGGCAGCACAACTGCACCCACACGACAACAACCAGAAGAAGAAGAACAGAAATAGCAACAGCACCGGCGTCAACTTCAACGATGACAAGAACAGTTCAGCAAGCACACTGTAGTGACAGTGACAACTAAGACGTTTCAAGTGACAGCGACGAGGCTGACAGTGACGGCGACAGCACCAGTGACATGACTCACAGGATTAGTCGTTAGTGCGCGTACACCTTGCAAACAGCGTACACCCGCCTAGAAACCCTGCAGCTAGTAAGCAAGCAGCAGTGGGGCAAGCGCAGGTAAGCGCTTCCCTCTAACCGAATTGCTGCTTACCTTGTCAAGTCTCAGCCGCTGCCGCTTTCTGAGGATAAGCACCGCAGTGGCTCACACTGTGCTGTGGCTGCTGTAGCATGTGTATGTACCCCCAATGCACAATTGCAAGCTCTGCTGGCGCTGTTACTCTTAGTCACTCAGCTCATATGCATGGCAGAGCGTGCGGCGCGGCCCATATCTATGCACATGCAGCTGCGTAGCTACACGCGCAAACCCAAATGCACTGCAGAGTGCTGAAACTGTCAGCACAATGCAGCGCGCTGCTCAGGGGACCAGCAAAGTATAAGTTTTTCCGGCTGCAGCTACTGAGCTTGCAGCATGCACAAAACTGACACGCAACGAAAGCAAAGCACGACACAGCCTATCCAGTGCGATTGTGTGAATTGTGTGAAAAGTTTTCGCTTAGCTGCTGACTAGGAAACTCTGATCGCAGGCTGTCGCAATTTATTCCAAGCTAGCGCGGCTTGCCTGGTGCAGAAAGTGTCAGCAACGCGGCTAAAAAGTATATACTACTTGAAGTTGCACACGTTGTTAATGCCCGGCTGCAGGATGTGATGATAAAGGGAGTGCGCATCACTGTAACGGCGGCGCCGTACCCAACGGGCTGCTACAGTCTAACCTCGATAAGTGCATATTCGATTAGTGCATACATTCGGCCATCACCGACGTCTTCAGGGGGAAGACCTGTGCGTTAAGAGCATATGCATTTATCGATAAGCGCATACATTGAGATGCCTAACCTTTGGTGTGTCTATGCAATTATCAAGGTGAATTACGCTTAAGTTACAAACAGATTATGATTAAAGTGTATCATAGTTACGGTTGTACACGTTACAACGTAACTCAGGATTAGGTTTACTCGATAAGTGCATAGGTTATGCATTTTATGCCAAGCCTAAGTGCATAAAAAATGCACTTAAAGCGGGTGCATAATTTATGCACTTAACGAGGATGCATAAACGCGATAAGTGCATACATTAGCCCGTTCCCGATGGTATGCACTTATCGAGGTTAGACTGTAGTAAGTGGTGCGACTGTTTGGCTTTGAAAATCCAGCCGGCGGTCTGGTCTTTGTAGGCCTATGTTTTTTATCAAACGGTCGGCCGAGCGTCTGACGGCGGACGCTCGTGCGGCGTTTGGCGTCACGCCGTCCTCTCACTCGTCGGCGCAGCGCCGACGTGACTCGCGTTGCGTCCTCTACGGACTGGGCGGCAAGGGCGCAGAGAGAGTGACATCAAGTACACACGCACTCAAAGTTGACGCACTTTCAAGCATATCCGACATCAATGCACACGAATGTGCACGCAATCATGCCAGCGGTAATCAGACCAACTCACGACCGCTTGCATGCTTGCCAATGGTACCCATACGTCCATACACATATGTTAATGACTGTCCGTCAGTGACAGCCAGTTACGGACAGCCTGACATGCGTGCATTAGCATATATAGACTCTTTCGAAAATGTCCGACTGTCAGGGACAGACAGACGTGAACAACCTCATCCATCGTCATGTACACACGAGTGCACGCGCAAGCACCACTAGCTGCAGTCACAGATCTAGAGTTGCCCGTTCTATGCTTGAGGCTTTTGCTGATTAACCATCATCTATGTCTCATAGATGATGGTGCAAGTCGGATGGTGCAAGTCGGAATTGCAGTCATGGACAGCCTCAGGCATGATACAAGTGAATGAAGCTGCATGCAGGTGTTAAGCGTCAAGCATAAAATGAAAGGCCTGCACGCGCTCGTCCCCGCCGCATTACCTGGTGAGGATAGTAAGTATGGGACGCACGCACACCCCATTGCACCCATGAACACACATGTCCGCACGTGCACGCCTGCACACACATGTACATGCGCATGTTTGGTACGGTGACGGTCGTGCATGTCTGGACGCACATATCGTGCGTACACTAGGCCACGCACGCACTAGGCTAGGCACGCCAAAACAAACGCATGCACGCACATAGGGGCGTGCATACATTTACATATTTGCCACCCACTTATACACGCACGCATGCAGGCAAGCACATACATTCACCCGCGTTGATTCGCCAGTGCGCACGCATGCACGCAATCTAGGTCGCATGCACACACATGCATACGCACATCTGCACCCGCATGCACGCAGGCAAATACATTTGCTGAAGTTGGCTAGCTTGATTCTGAGCATGGTGCACACATCAATGCATGCCACCCCATTGCACTCAGTCGTACGGGGGCGCATGCACGTGCACACAGCATCAAGCCATACCCGTATGCATGTGCAGCTACAATCATGCGCACAAGCACATGTGCGTGAGCGTACGCATGTAAAGCAAACTTGTCGACTTGATTAATCAAGTAATACTACCTATGTGATGTATACTCTCTGGTGATTGTGCCTAACATTATGAAGCTTAGCTCGAAGCCCAATATGTCTGTGCAACTTGAGACACCCACACAAGTCTGCTCGCAGATTTTATGTTGTATGCGTTTCAACATCCCGTCAGCATGATATTACGCAATTTAACATGCTAGAGATCGTTTTCGCTGTGGGAAAGGCTTCTGAAGGTATAACCTAGCTTCGTTGGCTCAACTATGTGCAAGTTGCATTCAAGCCACCGAACAGACTAATTTACTGATCGGCATTGAAAGTCATTGCAGTGTAATCCCACACCTATAAGTCGTTGCCACGTGCAGCCATTTACCAGGTCAAGAAAATGTTGGATAGTGATTGCAGGATTGATAGACAGTTATCGCTGCACACTTGGCATCCGCATTATTGTAGCATATTACAACATATTACACAATTGTTGCGCAGGGTGGCCATGTATCGCATATCACATGCGATACATGGCCTTCGACGTCCGCAATATATATGCAAGGCCGTCGACAACCACCCTTTCAATGCTCTAGAGTTGAGCGCACTGCTGGTAGCCTATAGGTTGTGAAAAGTTCGGATGTTGATTACTTTTTAATATACGTANATATAGATAGTGTGTGTGCGAGAGAGAGAGAGAGAGAGAGAGAGAGAGAGAGAGAGAGAGAGAGAGAGAGAGAGAGAGAGAGAGAGAGAGAGAGAGAGAGAGAGAGAGAGAGAGAGAGAGAGAGAGAGAGAGAGAGAGAGAGAGAGAGAGAGAGAGAGAGAGAGAGAGAGAGAGAGAGAGAGAGAGAGAGAGAGAGAGAGAGAGAGAGAGAGAGAGAGAGAGAGAGAGAGAGAGATGCAACAAGGCAGTGCATATGCAAACAGCAGTCAACTTCAGCAACAGCATTATACAGCAACAGATCTGGGAGGGGCCCTTAGCAGTGCTAGAATCTGAAACATTAGGACCTTAGAATTCAGACTCAACCACAGAGAAGGGTGGGGTAGGAGGGAGTGTGTTGCAATGAGGAGGGATAACCACCTGCGCAGCATGCGGAGCAGCATTATGCCGGGTTCACAAGAGCAGCATGACGCTGACAACGACGACAGCGACCACGACTGACAAGGCCTCGCTGCCATGACCCTTGCTTCTTGGTATACCTACCACGAGCACCATCTAAATGGCTGCAGCCATTGTTAGCAAGCTGCCCGTTAGGGCTTATCCAACAACTGTCACACACACACACGCACTTATATATATCAATCACTGTATACATATGTACATTGTGATAAACACACATGGCTATGAACGCAGTAATTGCATGTTATTTATTGCACACAGTAAATGATATATATGCAGTGGGACAAGTGCTCGACATACCACCAAACAATGGCAACTGTGATGGTCTATTTATATATATTTCCGGCATTACTTAAGGTGTTTATAGTCTGAACATAAGTAGCGCACAATTATTTATACATGGTTTTTGCTTGCGGCAAAGGACCCGAAAGTGAACTCTACTCCTTACTATATACTACTACTACGTTACCATTTTCATAAGTGTGGCTTGAGGTAGCCTACAAAGCTTCAATTGACATCAAGTTGAAGTCTAGGTGGCATCAGCTTCTTAATGATGACTTTGAATACATGTATGTGACGTTGACCAGGACCTGGCGAGCGAGCATGACCGAGCAGCCCTTCAATACAGTCTCAGCATATGGCATGCGTGCACGTACATTGTGTACCTGCGTGCGCATGTACAACTTCTCACTCGCACATGTGCGTGTGATGCATGCTAGCTCAAGGCTCGGACTGCATGTCTCATTGCATTTGCTTACTGTGTTGCTGACGTGCCCTATGACTGCGCCTCACCTTTCAATGCTCTGTGGGCCAGCCTTGCGCTTGGTGGCTGCAGCCTTGTGCATCTGCAAATTAGGTTGCAACAGGTCGACGGTGATTAACTTTTTGACACGAAATTTGTCAAGTCGTGCCACATCATCATGTGCTGCCATCATGCCGCCAGCCTTTCGGTCATCCTCACCGTAAATGAGTTATCTTCTGTTGTACAGCTTGGCCATGGTGGGGTCTTCCTAACGCCATTGAGTCTTTCAGTTTTGCTGCAAGTTGTGGACGGCATAACCACCTTTAAGCCCGAACGCGTACTCTTCCCAAACAAGCAGTACAGTTTGCAAACCGCGCAGCATTTCGCAGCGCGGAGCAACGTTCTGCAGCATGCTATTGGACATTGACAGGGGTGTACGTGTCCTGAGGGAAGCTGCTGCGTGCGTGCGCTAGTGGATGATGGGCCTGCAGCTTAGTTCCTTGCTGATGGTGGAAACCTTTCCCCCCATTGCCACTGTTGACTCGCTCACCTGGATCACAACGAAGTCAGTCACGCAAGACACTGGCAGTGCCATCTTGCCATAATCGCCATGATGACAGAGGTTGTGTATCTCTGCCTAAGTACCCTTCAACCACAGCGTATTGTACATGTGTTACCTTGATGCTGGTGGCTGCGGCCGTCTCCTGCGGCATGTCTCGCTTCCATCATGCATCGGTCGTTGCACCCTCAATGTACATTGTGGTTAGCGCTGTGAGTTGTTGTTTTTGCACATTCAACCACAGCTTGCAGAGTACGGATCACATCAGCGACCTCATACGAAAGCAGCGTGTACACATGTTCAGTGCTTGCTACATGTGTACACATGTTCAGCGTGCTGCATGCTGATTGTGGGCATGGTAAGTACATGCTGCAGCATGAACAGGTAATTTGTGTGCGTGCAGCTGCGCGCAGATGCGTGGGTGCATGTGTGGGCTGTGCGAGAGCAAGACAAGCGCGCGCATGCGCAGGTGTGCAGACGAGCGCGTACATGTGCATACAAGCAAGTCTCAATGTGTGTGTGCGTGCGCGTGTGTGGTGCACTTTTTTAACAAACTATGCCCTCGTGTGAGCGCGCAGCTGTACGCATGTTGTGGGCTGTTCAACTAGTGGTGTGTGTGAGAGTAATTGAAGGCCGCATGTGTGCGCAGCTGTGCATGCGGCTGCGTGCATGCGCATGCACAAGCGACCACCCATGCGCACAGGGCTTAGCGTGCGAGCGCGAAAGGACTCAACCAGAAATGATGCTGAAAGCATGCCTTGTGCTTGGCAGTGCTTACGTAACCACAGTCTGTCAGCCAAGATGCAAGTGCTAACATGTCAACACACATACCTACAATACACGTGCATATAAGTACACTACATGCATGTTTATTTGCCTAATACGGCAGTGGACATGTTGGAAGGCGGCAACCGCTATGTGGCAAGTCTGCAACATGGAACATATTCAGGAGGATACATACGCCGACGCGCAAGTTTGTTGTTGAAGGCCGTGGCCATGTGTTCGCCAATGCGTACGCTATGGTCGTGGGTTGTGCAACATCAACACGAAATAGACACGGTGCCGGAAAGTGAGCCAGAGTAGTTGCTCCCGCCTCCGCCGGAGCCACCACCACCTGAGTCATAGAGAATGAGAGACCTAAGGTGGATGCAACATGCATAACATACACGCAGCCAATTGCAAGTTGCCCCCCAACCTTGGTCGAAGTAGCCCGCGCGTACGCAGCCCACGGGCACTCCAGCGTGGTACTGCGCGTGCGTCTCACACGCCTGCGGCTGCGCCACGCTGTTGGTGCACGCCGCATTGTAGTGCCCAACTGCCATCTGGATGGCGATCNAGAGAGAGAGAGAGAGAGAGAGAGAGAGAGAGAGAGAGAGAGAGAGAGAGAGAGAGAGAGAGAGAGAGAGAGAGAGAGAGAGAGAGAGAGAGAGAGAGAGAGAGAGAGAGAGAGAGAGAGAGAGAGAGAGAGAGAGAGAGAGAGAGAGAGAGAGAGGGAGAGAGAGAGAGAGAGAGAGAGAGAGAGAGAGAGAGAGAGAGAGAGAGAGAGAGAGAGAGAGAGAGAGCTGCAATTGGAAAGCCCAACAACAAGTCCGTACCATGTCACGTGCGCGCTAGCTAGGTCGGTGAATGGAGCCGCCACGAGGTATGATCTCGCAGAAAGGAAAGTGTTGCCGGAGCCAGGGAATGGGGTGTTGCTGTTGAGCCAATAGTAGTAGTTGTTGTTGTTGTTGTAGCCGTAGCTCACGGGGTTCGGGCACTCCGTAGCAGCGGGATTGAAGCTGACGTACGAGTCTGGCACATCGATGGTGGCACTCACGCCATGCTTGTCAGTGATGGTAATAGTGGAGCGCGTGAACGCCACGGTGGCCGGTGTTGATGATGCGAACTTGGGCTTAAACACCATGCTAAACCTGTAGTGGGTAGAGCAGTTACTCACCAGTTGCATGCGTACGTGTGCAAAGAGAGAGCGGAAAAGAGAGCACAGAGACTTGTTCTTACCAGAGCACTGTGCCCGTTTGCACGCTGTGACTGTTGAACCCCTGGCTCACGCAGACATGCTGCCTGCATGCCGCGGGCGGAGGCGGCGAAGGGGGAGGAGAAGGGGGTGGAGGAGAAGGGGGAGGCGAAGGTGGTGGAGGAGAAGGGGGAGGAGAAGGCGGTGGAGGTGAAGGCTTAGGTGGAGGAGGGGAAGGCTTGGGTGGTGGAGGGGAAGGTTTAGGTGGTGGAGGAGAAGGTTTAGGTGGTGGAGGAGAAGGTTTAGGTGGTGGAGGAGAAGGATTAGGTGGTGGAGGAGAAGGTTTAGGTGGTGGAGGAGAAGGCTTGGGTGGTGGAGGGGAGGGTGGGCGTGGAGGAGGTGACGCCGTGGGTGGAGGAGGGGAAGAGTAGCAGCTCTGGGGAACTGATGTGGGTGTCAAGCAGTGGTACGGCAGCGGAATCTGTTTGTTTGCAACCGTGAACAGGTCAGCCCACAACCAAGTCACGTGCTTGCAACAAGCAGAGCACACAGATGCACAGCTGCCTGCACGGACGCTTTAGGTAAGGAAGACACATAACAAGAAAAGCACAACCGCATAGAGAGAGAGAGAGGGAGAGAGAGAGAGGGAGAGAGAGAGAGAGGGCGAGCGCAAGCGCGAGCGAGCGAGAGCGAGAGCGAGAGAGCGAGGGAGCGAGAGCGAGAGCGAGAGAGCGAGGGAGCGAGGGAGCGAGGGAGCGAGAGCGAGAGAGCGAGGGAGCGAGGGAGCGGGAGCGGGAGCGAGGGAGCGGGAGGGAGGGAGCGGGGGAGAGGGAGAGGGAGAGGGGGAGAGGGAGAGGGAGAGAGAGGGAGAGAGAGGGGGAGAGGGAGAGGGAGAGGGAGGGGGAGAGGGAGAGGGAGAGTTCTCCCTCACCGAGTAGACGACATTCTCATGAAGGGCATTGGCGCCGCTGAACATGACGGTGCCCCCGCATGCTTTGGCAGAGAGCGAGGCGCATGCAGTGTTGGAGTTGGCCTTCACCACTCTAACGGCACATGAGGCGTACGTCTCCCCTAACTTCTCGTAGTACTCCACCGTGGGGACGAACCCACGGCGGTAGCAGCCGTCAGCCCCCGTGTTCACCGTCAGCGAGGTGGACGCGCCCGCGGTGTTGGTGCACGTCACGCGCATCGTCACATTGGCGAGCGGAGTGTCCGCGGGGCTGTTGTACACGCCTGGGAGGGAATGTGCAATGTGTGGCCCCTGTGGATGTGCATCCTTGCTGGCATACGTGGGCTTACTTACCATTGTTGCAGGTGTCGCAGTACACGCAGCCCCTGCGCGCATGAGAGATGAGAGAGAGAGAGAGAGAGAGAGAGAGAGAGAGAGANAGAGAGAGAGAGAGAGAGAGAGAGAGAGAGAGAGAGAGAGAGAGAGAGAGAGAGAGAGAGAGAGAGAGAGAGAGAGAGAGAGAGAGAGAGAGAGAGAGAGAGAGAGAGAGAGAGAGAGAGAGAGAGAGAGAGAGAGAGAGAGAGAGAGAGAGAGAGAGAGAGAGAGAGAGAGAGAGAGAGAGAGAGAGAGAGAGAGAGAGAGAGAGAGAGAGAGAGAGAGAGAGAGAGAGAGAGAGAGAGAGAGAGAGAGAGAGAGAGAGAGAGAGAGAGAGAGAGAGAGAGAGAGAGAGAGAGAGAGAGAGAGAGAGAGAGAGAGAGAGAGAGAGAGAGAGAGAGAGAGAGAGAGAGAGAGAGAGAGAGAGAGAGAGAGAGAGAGAGAGAGAGAGAGAGAGACTATCCCCCCGAGTAGTCGCACACAGCACCAAAGCCAGCTTACGTGATAGTGGCGTAGGTGGCGGCGGCCGGACGGCTATGAGCGAGCAACACAACCACAACAACACAAAGGAGCTGAGAGACCAGAGGGACAGGAAGCCGGCTGCTGTCGCTGCGACGGGTGCCCCTGAGCGGCGCCACCACCGCCGCCATCACCGCCGCCGCCGTGCCCGTGTGCGCTTCTGCCGACGCACCAATGCACCCATGCACGACACACGCGTTGCCGCCGGCACCCAAAGGGCATATGTTGCGTACGATCCACTAGCATGGCTCCGGCACACGGCGACACACATTGGATAACGATAACGCCCCATCATGCCGACAAACTTGACGCGCGCGTGACGGGACAGGTCACAAAGCATAACGTTATAGGCCACGGACAGTAGAGTTGGTTATTGTTCTTCGATGGGTTATTTTCTTTTTACCCCCGATACTAGCGTTGGTCAGGGCCATACATGACATGTACGGGTTACATGAAGGCTGTGATTGCGCATGGGATCTGACCTCA
Source organism: Chlorokybus atmophyticus (assembly GCA_009103225.1). NCBI lineage: Eukaryota > Viridiplantae > Streptophyta > Chlorokybophyceae > Chlorokybales > Chlorokybaceae > Chlorokybus > Chlorokybus atmophyticus. The sequence goes on along the minus strand of RHPI01001616.1, from coordinate 483,353 downwards.
TAGTAGGGCTGGGGCCAAACTTAGGTTTGGGCATGACCGAATGATCAAAGAACAAGAACCTGAACGATTACAATCATTAGGTCCATATAGCCTTATTTTGTTAAAGCAGAACAAAAGAAGCGACAATTATGAGTGACAGCAAACGAACAAAATAATGAACAAACATACGAACAAAATCTTTGATAAAACGTCAATGAAATTTGTTAGAAGGCATACATTTGTCAACACGATCACATGCATTATCCAACCTACAATCCCAACACATGCGTCATTGATGGCATGTATTTTGCTACCCAACATGTATATGAAAGCGAGTGTTGAACATTGTTGTGACGTCGAGTCACGCTGCGCTACGTGATACGCAGAGTCACACATTGATACAACGTGACTCTGCATGATATTGCGTGACTGCAAAATGTTCGTTCCGTATCTGCACTATGCCTAAAACACGAACTAGAAAACGTTTTTTCAACCCTTATTTTGTTCGATTTTTCGACCATCGACGTAAAACGACCAAAGAATGTTTTTGGTTCATTCCTTGTGACAGAGCACAATTGTTACGTCCCACCCCTACCTCATAAGTCTCTACTATAATTGCATCGACCGCAGCAGTGCTAAACGATTTTTGAATCTTTAATTGTTGTCGTATATAAGTGTTACATGTATTATACTCGAATTGTCAATGGCGGTAGGGTATCTTTGCAATCTTGATGCTTTCTTATGCATACAGTCTACAATGCATGCCTTGACGCTGACATGAATGCCCTTGCAATCTACCCGATAACAGAACCCCGTGTGCATACAACGGTAAATGCAATCCCAAACATACCACGCGATTACATTACATGCATATAGTATGTGTTAAGGAGTGATGTAAAGTTCATCCCAATTCGCAAGTTGCGAATGGGGCTGAAATTATGGCTGAGGTTTATGTAAACATGTGCTTACAAGCTTGAACATGCATGCAAAACACAGTTTTTGACTATAATGTTACCAGTACCATGCTTAACTGATTGGGGAATCAGTTAAGCATGCCCCACGTGTTTCCCCTAAAACCCTCATCGAAAATTGTTTGCAAGAAATGCATGTCACGGTGACTACCCTCGGCACGTACTTATCCCTCGCACCCCTTGTGCGTTCCCATCAGCAACTGAATTGTTTCAACCGGTTCATCGATTATCTCCAAGCTGACGAGTCGTTTGCCGACAGTGCGACAAGTCTCATCGACACTAACGCTGTGCGCAACGAATTGGAATCGAGTTTAATCGCGGCGGCCAACATCGATACTTCTTGTAACTTAGCTGAGCAAATCTCAAAGAGACGGCAGCTAATTGCAAGTAAGCAAATTGGCGCGGAAGCGACACGCTTAAGACTTCTGAAGTCATTATCAGTGGCCTACCTGAGGCGAATCGCGTGCCTGTACGCTGCTTTGTGTGATAGTTGGTTTTGTGTAAGTTGTTTGCCCGATTCTTGGCGTTGATACCCGTCTCCATCTTGCTTTCTACCCTGCTCTTGTATGCCTTAACTTGCTTGCACACATTGGTGTTGGCTTCGTGGCATGGCCACTGCCCCGTTGCCTGCGGACTGCATCACCACCTTGGCAACCCGATATTCTTGCATGCCTTGCACAGTTGCCTTTGTAGCTGCTTGGCATTCGCTTGCTCTTGTTGGCTCAACAAGCACTAGGCTAATGCTTGCGGTGCGTAAACATGCTCTACTTAAGTACATAAAATTTACGCACGAACGTACAAGGTATGTCTGTTGTGTTCTCGTCTGCATGCATCGTTGTTTAGGAGCTTGTTAAGTGATTACCATGTAATTACCATCTCATGTCAAGCTAGGGGGACCCCCCCGGTTGGTTTTCCCTCTCCATTGTTTCCTGGCACTTCACCACTATAGTCGCATGCAAAACATTCAGCCTGCTGCTCTGCAGCTCTATCCACTTCTCACTCTTGCGTACTTGGATGCACTCATCCCCGCTGCGAGGCACATCTTGCAGTCAAGCCTTTTTTGCACTACAGTGGATAATGGACGAATAACTTGCCTTAAAGCAATTGATTCGTCTTCTATCTATTCGGTAATGAGCTTGATGTGGTTACACATGTAAACGCACTAGTTCATGCTGCGCGTGGCAATTTTTGCCTTCATTTTGCGCACATACCTATAATAGGCATATCATAAAAGTACGAAGCATCCCATCACCTTAATGACTGTTACACCATATTGTTTGGTCATGCATATCATGATAGTGACGACGATGAATATTGTTGATCGAATCTTGTGGAAAGAGGCTAATTACAGTGGTAAAGGCCCTTTGCTTCGTGGTTTATATGAGCTGATTGCTAGCATGATGGGAGTTGTCGAAGGGATGGTGGTGAGAACATGTATGGCAGCATTACGGCGACGAAGTTGGTTACCTTCTCCCCGGCGTTGATTGAATGTTGTGCAATGAGGCTGGTGACGGTGGTAGAGGTGGTGAAGTGCCCTATGGACGGTTGGTTGGATGGGCTGCTTGTTGGTATGGCGGGAATGGTTGAACTGGTGATGTTGGTGGTAGTCCCCTTGGAAGGGGTGGGCTGCGCCCTCCTCTGCAGCAGTGCAATGCTGAGGCGACGCCGGGAGCCTCGGGTGAGCAAGCCCACCCATACGAGACCCCCACCCAAACAAATTAGTTTAATATCATTGTGACCCGATGGGCCACGTATCAGATATTAAGCTGATAAGAACAGATACTACACTTGATCTTAGCCAAAAGGCCGAGAAAGGTATGCAGAGACGTAGGAATCTGCCATGTAATGTACCTCGCTTGTTTGCATGCTGACTTGCACCGAACGCTGGGTAGCCATCGGACGACCAATCTGCGAGGCAGCAATATCGGACGGTCTTCGTGCAGGCAGCGGCACACTGGCGGTCGTGCCATAGTTCTAAATGCAGCGTTCACGTGGGGACTTTTTCATAGCACAAGGGCAGCATTCATTATTATTTTGGACGCTCCTGGACGCCAGTGTGCCGCACAGTGTCGCCTGCTTTACGTTGCTCAAACTGCGTGCATGCTGTGGTCTTTGCATTGGAGGCATTGGTTGGCAGACGGCTGGCATTGATGTTGACCAGGCTGTCTACTTGAGACCTGCCCAGCCGCTGTATGCAACCTTGATGGTTGTTACTGGCATATCTATCATGCTGTTTGGAATGGACCTGCCCAACTGCAGTATGCAACCCTGCCTGCTGGCTGCCTAGTTGGTGGTGCATGCACAGCAGTACCCTTGCATGCTCCATTTGTACATAAGCGGCACACAGCAGTACACATGCATCCAATGATTGACGCAAACGATCAACAACCAAGTGATATGCTGTGCATGCTGTCCACCATCTACCGCATGGTGCGCCAAGCAGTGAGTGGTAGTTGTCACTGTGTTTATTCGCCCATGCAATGAGGCTGCGTGAGCGAGCATGAGCGAGCACAGCACATCACGTGGCGTACGTTCTCCGGAAGCGCGGCGCTGGCGACTGAGTCGTCAATCAATGCGACCAAGCAGGCGGCGGTGAGGACGACAAAGCGGCAGGCGACTGAGGGGCGTGTTGTGTGCTGTGTGGTGACACTGCATGGTGATGCCGGTCGGTGTGAGATGATTGGTGAGCTGTGCAGTAAGTGTGACTGGTGGTGTGAGAGAAACGCGCTGTGTGGACAGACCCAGGTACATTTGTATATGGTAAGTCTCAGTTGGCACATATCAGAAGGACGGCAAGGCAAAGCCTAAGATGTTGTTGCGAGTTCGAAGTGTCCCTGATTAATGGCGAACACATAAACCTGTCACATAGTGACTGTATGTGCGCAAGCGCATGCGCGATGTGAGTTCATGGATGGATTGCGCGACCTGACAAAGTATGCAACCTTTGCCAAGACGAAGCCACACTGCCTAGCACACATGCTGCAACTGCAAGTGGCAGAACTTAAGGCAGCATCCCTAGAAAGCAGTACCATAATCAATCAACTGACAACTTGTAAGCACAGTAACTCAGGCTGCATATACAGCTTTCTGGAGTGGTTTATTGATCAACTGCGTAGCACAAGCCAAGCGCACTCAGCAAGAAAAAAAGATTTAATGTACACTACTTCGCTGCAAAAGACGAGCCACAACCGCAGGAAGATGCCGAGTTTGGGTTATTTACAACCTGCATGGGTGCAAAGAGTCAACTCAAATCCAGAATCAGATTGCATTGCAGTAGCAATGAAAGTGCACAACGCGGGTGCCAATGGAGAAAGGCAAAACAAGCTCTGAATTACCGCGAAGGAAGCTCTGATGAGGTCCTCCTCGTAGTCAATTGTCGCCCCTTTGATAAACGGATAAGATACCATGTCAACGAGCAGCTTGATACCGTTGTGCTCTACGACTCTGCGCTCAACAACTTTGTACATCAGCCCAACCAACAATGAGGAGGAATGGGGAAGCATGACACCCACGAGCACAACCACACTATCATTACCATGCACTATCGAACGTATGCAACTCTACTCGCATGCAGCCAGACTAAGAGTACAATGCGCAGCTTTCAACATTGCCAGCTATTATGCTGCACCACTTCAACCACACAGTTCGACATCCAGCATGATACCTCTGTAATATTACCTGTCATCGGACTCCACATTGGTGTCCAAAGTAAACGCATACTGGTATCCAGAGCAGCCGCCACCTTCAATGCTAACGCGCAGCATCTCATTTGTGCCGCCGCCTGCTTGCTGCAGCTCTTTCAGGCGCTGCATTACACTCTCGGTAAGTGTCCATGATTTGTGGAATGCTTCAGCTGTGCACCACATGCATGGGCGTATCCTGCATTGCAGTTATGCTCAAGAGGTAATGTGTACTGTCTGCATGACTCAAAGCTTATGCCACAGGATCATGCATGCCCTTGAATAATGAATGGTACAAAGAAAGTACACAAACAGCAGGCAACACATAGTTGTATACGTCTATGTCTGTGTAAGGTATTTACTTGTTAAACGGTGCGAAGCTGTGCACACATGCATCCAATGACCTGTGTAAAAATAGTCCATGAGTATGCATGCTATTTGAACGTCTAGTTCAAACCAATTGTAAACTTCCTGTACATTGCCTGTTAGCAGTAAACTCTCTACAATGACAATTGCACAAACCAACCGGCAAATGTCAAGTTGTTGTTCAACTGGTGCTGCATGCACACATGCATGGCTTTGTAAGCGTTCAGCACAAGAGCTACCAATCACAGAGTTCACGTGCTTGCATGCATGTGCATGTGGTGCAGGCAAAGCTTCACAAAGCAGCAAGAAACAAAACACTGAGCGCGGGACTCACACGAACACATGACTCGGTAATGTGAATATCTCCTCCGCTTGTTCGCTCAGCTTGCTCACTCTCCGCCGCCGCCGCCTCAGAGCTGAGGGCACTCCTGCCGCCGATCCCCGCAAGCCGATCCCAAAGACTCCTACCGCCGCCTCCTCCTCCGGCAACTGACCGACTCCTTACTGCCCACAGCCGGCCTGCCGTCACTCTCCCGACAGCCAGCAGCATGGACACACCACCACAAACACCGCCGCCGCCGCCTTGCACACCGCCGTCGCCGCTGCTCTCACAGGCGCCTACGTCACCACAGCAAATAAAACCCTAGCCTGAATGGGGATTGACTCCTCCCAAACGCAAATGGGTGTGTCAAACACGCTCGGTAATGCTGCCCTCAACGCCGATCGGACAAACCGGAACACTAGTACCAAATGGATCGGGTTTTACGAAACGGGTTGTGGTGCTGCTTAAGCGTTTGTCCACGTGGGCTGTGTTGTAGTTGTTGTTGGCGCTCAGTATGGCAGCGGTGGCGGTGCTGGCGGTGTCGGGGGTGGTAAAGGCGGAGCAAGTGGGTTCGGCGCTCTTGCCTGGCCGAGCTGCATGGCGAGGTGACGGAGGCTGGAGCCTTGCCAAGTGCAGCCCAAGGCTACGCCAAGCAGCTGCTCCCCTGCGCTTCACGGCCGCCGCCGCCTCCTCTTCTGCCTCCTCAGCGTCGTCCTCTTCTTCCTCCTCGTCACCCTCCTCGGTGCCTGTCATCGTGAAGAAAGTCGAGGCGACGAAGCGGGATCAACGCGCGGAGCATGACGCAGAGCACAACAAGAACAAGCAGAGCAGTAGTCAGGTCCGAGACCCAAACCACGGTCGAGCAACTTGTGTTTCTGTGATGCATGTTTTGTACCTTGCTTTCTTACGTGTGTTCAGCAACTGCATGTTGTGTTATCGCTTCGGCCGGTAACAACTGATAATGTACACACAAACAACACTGTGCTCAACTAGTCAAGATGGGTGTGTGCATGCTTGCTGCCAAACACAGCAGCAAGCATGCATCCTTGTATGCTTGCCAACAAACACTGCGTGCGCCTGCACGCATGTGCACGCGTAGCATTGCAAAGCCGCTGATTGATCGTGTGCACAGTAGTGTGCACACTCGCCCCTGGCATTATTTGGCTTGCGTTGACTGGTTGTCATCTCATTACTCGCAGGCTACGGTGGCATCAAAGCATCAACGTCACCACCACGAAGGTGATGAAGATAAGGAGTTTCAGCTCGCGTGCCCAATCTGCCACAAGCCCCTTGACACACCAAACAAGAGGCAAGCATGCGCATGCGCGCGTGTGAGTGCTCACATATGTGTGTGCATGCATGTGCGCGCGCGGCTTCAACGTTTGTTTCGGCTGATACTTGCTGCTGCTTCAGGCAGTTGAGGTGTAGTGCTTGCCGGAGAACTTTTGACTTGAGAGACGGCTACTATGACCTGACCGTCACCGCCAACCTGAAGGTGTACAGGGAAGACTCCAAGACCAGCGTTGAGCTATTCAGGTCAGCGACGCTCTCTGCCACCTATCAGTTGCTTGTTGCAAACACAGAATGGCATTGTGGTATTGTGTGCGCACACTTGCAGACGCGCGCACACAATACCAACTTGCCCACTCACCTACACATGTACAATTCACTCACCCCACTCTTTACACTCATGCAGGAACCCACTTGTGAGCTTTGTGTACGAGAGGGGATGGCGGCAGAACTTCGCATGGGCGGGTTTTCCCGGCGTCGACGAGGAGGTAAGGAAACCGCACGTACACATGTCCACATAGCACCTCACAACCTGTCAACCTGACCAACATTGTGTTGCACAATCCTTCAGTTCAAGACAGCTTCGGACTACTTTGCACCCGTCAAAGGCGGCGTGTTGGTTGATATGAGCTGCGGCAGTGGCTTGTTTACGCGCCGCTTCGCTGCGAGCGGGGATTACAAACAAGTCATTGCGGCGGATTTCAGTGAGTCCATGCTGACACAGACAAAGGAGTATCTCGAACAAGATGTCCGCACAGACAAGAGGTACATGCTGTAAACCTTAGATGCGCGTGCATGTGTTGTCATTGTGCAAACCTGTTACAGTTAGTGGCCTCATGAGCATCAGGCTGACGTCTCTGTTATGTGATGCACAGTATGCCGACACTGGTGCGGGCCGACGTGGCGCGCTTGCCTTTTGAGACAGAGTCTATCGATGCGGTGCACGCGGGCGCAGCCTTGCATTGCTGGCCTTCACCAGCCGCTGCAGTACGTGTGGTTCATGCTGCTTTGCCACATCATGCCGTATACGTGTGTCATGTCATACCTGGTAGTGCGCATATGTATGCGTGCTTGCTCGCCTAAATGGTATGATATGTTCATCCTCCCTCATTACAGGTGATGGAGATTAGCCGAGTGTTGAAGCCCGGCGGCATCTTTGTGGCGAGCACATTCATGAACCCGCGCGTGCCCATTGTAGACGAGTTCATTGGCCCTCTGAGAAAGGTACACTTATCATCAAACAGTAGAGACAACCCACTACACACAACATTGCAACACACAAGTTGAATTTGTTGGCTTGTGTGTCGCATGCAGGCGATGCAACAGAGGACGCGTGGGAACGGGACTTACAGGTGGTTTGAGGAGGAAGAGTTGGGTGAGCTGACGTACGCGTGCGGGCTAGTTGATTTTCTCTGCGAGAAGAACGGTCTTCAGTACATCATGCTGCGGGTCCGGAAGCCACTCAGAGATTAGGCAGAGAAGTGCGAGAGAGTGAGAGAGAGGGTGAGAGGGTGAGAGAAGAGGTGAGAGTGAGAGAGGTGGGTGGCATGGTTGTCTGCATGGTGCTTGCTGGTATTGGTTGGTATTTATTAGAAGTAAAATTATCAGTCGCCGCAGTTGTCACATTTGATTGTGGAATAGCGTTGCATTACTGAAGGTTGGAGGTTGGGTCATTACGTGTAGTGTGCTAGATCTGTTGATCAGGGTTAGGCTATGTGACATTGGAGCTATTGGTGACTCGATGCTGGCTTGGAGTTGAAAGTGATGCAATTGTTGCTTGCTGGCATGCTACGTTGTGTCGATAGCAATGGCATTTTGTTGCAACAAGGAGTGTCAGTGTCAGTGTCAGTGTCAGTGTCAGTTAGCATGAGACTACGATCAGCCCTTTGCAGCTGATATTTGATGAGACTTGATTCATTTGCCTTGCCTACATCATGGCTGTGCATCGTTTACATGGTGTAGTGTGCTGCAGTCGCAGCTTCTTCAGGTGCATGCACCAGCTCTTGTTGCACGTGCATTGGTGATGCATGAGCTTGCCACACATAGTTGTCTGATTCACGAAGCAAGATAGAGTTTTGCAACTTGAGAGGTACTTTTACAGGTCATCTACTATAGCAGTCACAAGCTGCTGGTAGACAAACGTGTCAGCTACATGTGCATCAATACACGTGCATCGCGCACACGCCTGGCAATCTGCAACACTTGCAACTGCTTGATTTAGGCAGCACATGTGGTGGTGGTGGTGGTTGATGATGAGGTTGTTGCTGCTGCTGCTGATTCCGTTGCTGCTGCTTTTGGTCTTATGTTTTCAACGAAGGTGTGCCAAACAGTACAACCGGCACGCCACGCGGGTTGTATGTTGGGCTGTACTGGCAAGGCGGTTGCCTTGCCTGTACAGCCCAACGCATTACAAAGACCACCACATCGCACTCATAGATATGCATCAGGGGCTAGCTACGTGCAATAATGGTAAGTGATGCACGTAGTTAGGCGCCTTAAAAGTGAGAGCTTGGGCAATGCAAGCAGCAGCAGCAGCAGGCAGGTGTGGGTGAGGCGAAACATTAGCCCCGTATCCACCGCGACATAGCAGAGCAGAGCAGAGGGAGGTAAAGGATGTGAGGTGCAGGGTTAACCCAACGTTGCACCAGCGTGCAAGACTGCTACGACGACTATTACATTCTGCTGCGTGTCCTGAGCAGGCAATTGCTGTAAGAAGAAGAAAAGCTAGACTGTGCAAACCCATTGCACAACCACTCCATGCATGCGCCCCGTGCACACATTGAGTAAAGCTTACCCTCTGAAGGAGAGCGAGCAGATAGAGGCGAAGGCGGAGCAGGAGGCGAGGGGCATTTTGGTTGTGCGGGCATTCACAGCAAGTGGAGTTCTCGCAGGACAGCTGTGGTGGGACATCATCACTACTACCACCTGCACCCTCTGTTGGAGCTGTGCGAGACTAAGCGGTGGATGTGAAGAACGTCGTCCCTGGTGGCCTGCAATTTGTTATTGATGACATCACATATGGCGCCATACAGCATGTTAGTAGGCCAACATCTGTTTCAATCTTGACACTACTCACTTTGCAGTCACCATGACGACTGTCTTGACATGATCAACATGATCAAGGCTTATTGGTTCTGCATCAACGGGTGCAGACAAGGCAAGTCTTCATCCTTCTTGAGCGGCCGCAGCTTTTAAAACAAAGAAGGGTATCCTTGATGTCCACACCCCAAAGTCAACGTAAGTGGTGTGCATTGTTGTGGTCAGACATCGCTTATACCATCAAGGCAAATCTTCTCTGCGCATCCAACTGAGTGCATGCTTCCCTCCTGCGTGTGCGCACCTGCCTGTCTCTGCCTCTGCGTATGCGTCTCTCTCTCTCTCTCTCTCTCTCTCTCTCTCTCTCTCTCTCTCTCTCTCTCTCGCGCGCATGTGCCTGTGTGCGCACCTGCCTGCCTCTACTTCTACGCACCTGCCCCTCCCTCTAAGTGCCCCGCACGCACAGTGCGTGCATGCATACGTGTGCGTGCATGCGTGCGTGCCTCTGCCTCTGCCCTCTGTGCCTCTCTGTGCGTGCGCGTGCGTGTGCGTGTGAACTCCACAGGTCGCTACCTTGGTCGATCTCATGTCAGCATGCCATGTAGCAACGAGGGAACACGCGGAGGAGGAGGAGTGATGGGTGCTGTTGTCTTGTTGCGGCGAGACCCAAATGGTGAGTGCTTGGAGGCTTAAGATGTGACTCATCTGGCATTGCAGGCTTGGGTACAGCAGATTAGCGAGAGAGGGAGGTGCACTCAAGTTTTATTTCTGCCCTGTTTGTCAGTCCTTAGCATTAGGCATAACACAAGTTGAGGGCAGCTTCATAGTGTGTACAGAATATATGATGTGCTATGTGTGGCGTTTGGAGTTGGGATAAGGGCAGCAATTGGAGAGGCACGGTGCATCCGTCAGAGAAGCTGAAAGGAGGTTTCGGCTGCTTAGTCACACAAGACCATCAGGCAACAAAGCATTGAAACACTAACAGCACACGCACTGGCGTGCACAAGCACAGGTGCACGCACACACGCGTACAACCGAATACATGCACACACAGGATGTTGGGACGGGGTGTCCATGCACTCGCGAGAACAGCATACTGAGCAGCTGAGCTTAGCTTGGTTGAGTACTTTACCTATGCTTGCACATTCATATGCATAACAGTGCACTGGCATGACTTGTCCCACAAACTCTCTGTGCGGTGGCAAGCGAAACAACACAAGCCGCTAGCCCAATGTGACAATCCACACAAGTGCACCACATGCGCACGTAATCATGTACCGCAACTGCCCCGACAAACATGCGAGCACCAGCAGCAGTTGGCAATATGTGGATGTCACTTGTGGAGGTGTATGTGCAACGACAAGACTTTGCGCATCATATGCATCGCACAGTGTCAGAAGGACTCCCTAAACACTGTGTGAGCACATAAATTGCTGAACGGGTGATACTGGTCTGCCTTCTGCACGCAGGTTGCCCTCTCAACCGCCGACGCCTGCGCCCTCAGCATGAAAGCGCCATCTTTGACAGCCGGCAGCGTCATGGAGCGTACAGACTGCAGAGACTATCGTATGGTGTTAGCTCTTATTGTGCTACCTCATCGCTACTCAAGGCTGGCACTCCATTGCCGAGCTACTTCTGGCCCCACGCAAGCAGCAAGAACCTGCACGACAATGTGTTCAAAACATGGGCTTGTGCGCCAACAACAGACACACGCATATACGCATATAGACAAACATGCACATGGGGATACTTGCATGTGCTCACAGCAAGGGCACACACATCTACTCACTTGCGCACATGTGCGTGCACACATGAGCAGAGGGGTATGGCAACTCTTACTTCTTCTAAGGGTGCATGATCCCCCGTCTCCTCATCGCGCCGGGCATACAACACGTTCCTGCCTTGAAACACAAAGGTTCCGCCCTGCACAAGTGCTAAGATGTTAGTGCAGAAGATTGTAAATTTGTTGAAAACAATGCTTGCCAAGGCGTGACATTGCGTGGAACACTGTACCAAGCATGCACAACATTGTGTCACAGTCCTGGACAACAACGCATGCAGTGGTGAATGCAGTACATAGAGCCCACATGTGCTGGTGTTGTGTCAAAGAAGACATCAGGGGTAGTACTCTAGATGTGGTACCTGCTGCATGGTGGACATTGTGCTTGGAGGCGTCACAAAATAGAACCCTTTGGGGAAGCCGATGCATCGCCCGCCACAACCGCAGAAAACCTTCGGCTGCAGTACCAAGCATTGATTGGTACATACGTTGGCAATAACCACGCCACGAATAACTGCTGTTTATGACAACTGTGTATATGGGTTTGTGAATGCGCACTCACAATGGAGCAGAGCATTGTAAAGCGAACTTACAATGGAGCGCATAGAACGCAGCACGCTGTCGTACAACGCCAAAGCCGCGTAAGCCTGCACCCATTTTGAGTCGCATACACGCTGATGGTAATGTATCAGCCAACAAACAAATACGTGCACGCGCGCGCGCGGACACACAAACACGCGCACGTGAGCATGCACATGCTTGATTGCACACATTCAATGGTCACATACACCTGTTGCCAGTAAAATAATCAATGAACAAACAGACATGCACGCATGCGCGCGCGGACACACAAACACGCGCACGTGAGCATGCACATGCTTGATTGCACACATTCAATGGTCACATACACCTGTTGCCAGTAAAATAATCAATGAACAAACAGACATGCACGCGCGCGCGCGGACACACAAACACGCGCACGTGAGCATGCACATGCTTGATTGCACACATTCAATGGTCACATACACCTGTTGCCAGTAAAATAATCAATGAACAAACAGACATGCACGCGCGCGCGCGGACACACAAACACGCGCACGTGAGCATGCACATGCTTGATTGCACACATTCAATGGTCACATACACCTGTTGCCAGTAAAATAATCAATGAACAAACAGACATGCACGCGCGCGCGCGGACACACAAACACGCGCACGTGAGCATGCACATGCTTGATTGCACACATTCAATGGTCACATACACCTGTTGCCAGTAAAATAATCAATGAACAAACAAATACGTGCACGCGCGCGCGCGGACACACAAACACGCGCACGTGAGCATGCACATGCTTGATTGCACACATTCAATGGTCACATACACCTGTTGCCAGTAAAATAATCAATGAACAAACAGACATGCACGCATGCGCGCGTGCGCACACACACATGCGCGCAAGTGTGCACATGCTCTTGCTTGCACAGACGCTTGCAGGCGCACGTGTGCCGCACATTGGCTAAGTGTGTGCTTACACACATTGAGCGAATGTGCGGCACATGGTGACGAGTAGTATCATATTCTGCAATTTACAATGCAACCTGTTAGCTTGCCCAACATGGATATACTGGTGGTACCTTTCTTTGAGGGTCGCAGAAGCACAACTCTTCCGGAAAGGGACACTGCACAGCCCAAAAACAAGCCATCATATTATCAAAAGGTACTGCTTTGTGGCAGAAACAACAACCATGACATTGACGACATTAATAACAATGATACTCCTGGTGATGATGCAGATGGCGTTGGCGGAATGCGTTGATTGGTATAGTACCTTTTCTGCAAACTTGGCAGCTCCCTTCGCAGTGCCGACGCCTACAGCTATAAGGCGCACGCCGGCCGCGTCGAGGCGGGACTTGATTGCAAGCACCGACCTCGCGCGGTCCCAACTGACAAAAGAGGAAAACTGTCAGCACACATACACGCAAGCTGAAACATGCTTGCGGCATATCGGTTGGTGGATGAGCATTGCAGACGTGTATGCACCAGCATCGTTGGCATGTTGGGATGCTGATTCAAGCGCACTTGCAACATACTCCATGCATGCATGCGAGCGATCGTGCACGTGAGAGTATGTACCACGCGGGTCATCCGAAGTGTCTCAGCAGCACAAGCAGCACTTTCCCCTGTACACATGCAAGGCCCAGGTGTAAATGCCCACATTGCACTTCAACAAACTCAGCTACACGTATCACAACGTTCGACTTGCCTGTGGCTGACTTGTGCCCATTGCTGCTTGCCCTGACTCCAACCCCAACCCTAACAGCTCGCGCATAGTGACGGCGCTGCCATTAGTTGCAAAAACCTCCACAGCGGCCAAGTCGTCAAGTGCCTAATACAGCAGCAGGGTGAGGCCAACTGGAACTGGAAGTTGTACAGCAAAACGACTCAAGGCTCTGACGTAGAGTTGAGCAGTCCAGCCGACAGATCACAAGCAAGCGCTGGCAAGCAGCTAAGCAACGCAATGTGCGAGTCAGTGCGCAAAATAAGTCATTTCATCAGAGCTACAATGCACAAGGAAGTCGAGTAAGGAAACACGCCTGTGTGCATTGCAACCGATCCAAGCACAGCATGAAGCACGGTCAAAATGACACAAGCAAGGAAAACAGATAAGCAAGAGCAAACGGTAAACAAGCGTGTGCAGCACAAAACCCTAGATCAGGGCACCAGCAAGCCATTGGACCAACCCCTCTCGCACCTGCTCTGCTGCGGCGATCTCCTCCGCAGCGGTCCGCCGCCCCTTCGACTTGCCTCCCATGCCGGGGGGCGGGCCGGAGGAAGCTTCCAGGCCACCTCACCGGCTACGCCCGCGACGACTACCCCGCCGCTGCCGCCGCCGCCGACGGGATATGTGCGTACGGTTGCTTGGGAGTTAGCGAGTGCATGCAAGTGGTGCAAGTCAACTATTGTGCATGACATCAAGGGCCCCTTCCCCGAGGCACAGCGTGTGAGCTTGATGATGCGACAACGTGCTCTTCTCCATCAGTTGATGTGTTGATGCGGCTGCAGCTTGCAAGGTATCTCCGTCACGGTGTGCTCTGTAGATTGCTGATACTGGATATCGCCTTGCCCTTTGCGTGACTTGCGTCTGTTGTGCCTTGTTATTTGCATGCAGGCGACTGCTCCCTGCCTGGCAACAGCCTCTACATGTTTTCACACCTCTTGCATATGAAAGGGGGAGGGGGACCAGGGTTGGGCTGAGTGCAAGCGAACATGTTGGTTACGACATGATGTCGTAACCACCAACTTGGTGGTGGTCGACACACTACCATCTGGGAGTTCAAGTTGGGCAAGCTGATGGTGACAGCTTGCACAGGGTGCGCAAGAAGCACCTTTTTCCAAGGTGTATTGCGGCGCCTAGTGGGTGTGGGTGTGGGTGGAGTACATGCTGGATGCATCATTCACATATTAAACAGGCTTGTAACCTGCTGGTAAGGGCTTTTTCCTCTTGCAGTTGCAGCCTGCGAGTGTGCCACAATGCACCGCCTACTCTCAGCAGCCGCATCCTCTCATCTTCTGTCATCCTTCCTCTCTCCCCCCTCA
>RHPI01001616.1:441251-458805 GCA_009103225.1 Chlorokybus atmophyticus | reverse complement strand
CCCCGCTCTCTACACGCACGCACGCACGCACGCGCAGGCGCGAGCACACGTATATGCATCCGTGCACACGCATACCAGTTGACAGATGCGTGTGTTTTGGGGCTGGACCTTTGTGTAATGTTGTCAGCAGGCAACGTTGCACGCCGCGCGATATAGTTCAAGTTAATAAGCTGCAGCTTATGTTTGCTATGTGTTGTGTATGCTCAAGCGGAGTGTCATGAGCCGTTCAGCTTTGTGTACTGAACCGCTGCTCTATGCTGACAGGATGCACACTCCGCAAGATGTGAACTGGAACGTTGCATGCGTGCGCGTGTGCATATGAGCCCACAAGTGCGCACAACCACATGCTTCATACAAGCAACAGCAGACATAGCATCCTCCTCAATTTCCATCAAACATTGCCTCACAACCACACCTACTACAACTTGTAGGCTACCAATCTGTACACACGCACACATTTTACCCCAACCCAATATACTCTTCATGCTCACCCCGCATGCCTACATACCCACACGCTCACATGCGCCAGACCTCGCGTCCCGTGCCATGCACCCACAACACTCGTGAAATGTTGGTGACGAGGCTCTCGCAGTAGGCCACGTAGTCTCTCGGGTTCATGCCGATGTGGGGGTCGGGTAGGTTGACTATCACCAACTCGGCATTGCGTGAGTACATTTGCATGAAACTGTTGAGCTTCTCCGGGCTGAAGTTTTCGGAATATTCACCCCATTGCCTTACACGTGGCCTGTTTGTGGACCTTCCTTTGGGTGAACCCGCCGACGAGCCCGGTCGTGAAGGGTACAACTCCGACCCGTGCGTGGACCCGTTGCCATCCATGTTGGGTGGTCTAAGGGAGGAGAATGTTGTTGTTGGGGAGGCAGGTGGACTTGTGTCGCTCAGGTTCAGAGAGTCGCTCGGACCCAACGTGACGGCGTTGTTGTCGTGCGCCTCGCCGGGTTGGTAGCGGCCACGCCGCGATATCACGGGGTACTGCGGGTGTATCTCTGGGCTTCCAGGCGCGGGACCATTCTGCAGCAAAAAGGCGCGTAAGTGTGCAAGCTTTGCAAAACTAACAACATCCTCCAATGCTGCACGTGCACACATGCACGTGCATCACACAAACAGAAACTGTGCCAACCCAACAATATGCATGCCAACATGAACAACTCCTTGTGAGAATACAAAACCAACATTGCAACACACACAACTTGATGTACCATACCCACCGTGTGTGAAGTTGGAGGCGACATCGACTGCCCAACAACAGGCGAGGATGGCTCGCTCTTCGCCTTCTCACTCTCATCTTGCTTGAACGTGACCGTGCGTATGGGTGGTGGAGGCCTCCTTATTGACACCCTTGCGGGACTTCCCGACCGCGGGACAACAATTTCCGACGCCGAGCTAATTTTCTTCAGCGTCTTCTTCTTGCCTGTCTGACTTTTAACCCTCTCTATTGTGTCAGTCGTGTGTGTTTGTGTTGTGTCGTCCACAAGCCCGGCCTCGAGGTCCACGTCGTTGTGTGGTTCTTCTTGCTTGATGTGGAAGTTGAGGTTGGTTAGTGAGTTGGTCTTCTTGTGTTTGCCGAGCTTCGGGACGGCTTTGAGCTTGTCTTTGGGCGCAGCGGGTGAGCTCGAAGAGGAGCTGGACTTGCCTTGCTTGGTTGTTGTGTTTGTTGCTCGCGGTGAAGGTGGAGGAGAGTTGCCTCTGGATCCGGGCCTGGAGCCGATCTTGGCCAGCTTCTCGCCAAGCTGCAGCGAAACAAGACTTGTTGATACCAACACGCGTTAGCTCAACCACTTACTGGAGGCAACCCTGATATTTCCCTCAACAGTCATGTGGGATAAGGCTACATACAATTCATGACACTGCAAACGTGCTAGAGTTGACTCTGGCATGTCTACAACTCAACCAGGCACACACGCACGCACACGCATTGCATGCATGCATGCGCACGCGCGTGCCGCACGCGGACACGCCCACGAACGGTTGTGCAAGCACGCACACGCATACACATGGCATTCAGAGATCCACATAGCTCATGCGCTGTAAACTTGACACCCAACCAGTGCAGCAAAAGTTTGCCAAGAAAAAAACTGTTCACATGTAGTTAGTGCACTGAACAGGCACCACTGCACTCCCCCCCACCTTGGTTTCCGGTCCGAACAGCGCCTTAATCGCCGCAAAGCTCCTCGGGTTTGCATTCCCCCCTTTCTGCTGCTGCTGTTCCTGTCGCCTCTGCTGCTGCTGCCTCTCCGCCCTCGGCACGTGCACGACGCCGGGGACCATCTGGAGCTCCTGGGGGAAGAGGTGATCGCGTCCATCGCCGTGGGAGCGGGAAGCGCGTAGGGAAGAACGGCGCGAGAGCGGCTGCATTGAAGGCAACTGATCGCAGAGTCTAAGTGAGTATCCCCACAAACAGATACGTGGGCGCAAGCGCGTGTGCACGTACACGCACTCACACGCACACACACGCACACATACACAGGCTCATGCCCGCACGCACGCGCATGTGTGCTTGCACGCACCTACATGCACAGATGCACACACGCGTGCACACAAACGCACGTGCACATCCACACACACGCGCACATAGAGGCACACGCGACAAGTGGTGAGACTCAACACTCACGCTGATGTCCGTGAAGGTGCGCTGGAATCCCGGTCCCGGCGATCCCATCGCGGAGCTTGACGCAACGCTCAGGTACGAGTGCACCTTGACGAGCTTGCTCTTGATGGCAGAGCCGCCGCTGCGCACCTTGTCACCAAACTGTATATATACGTATGTGAGCAAACATGTAAGTATGAGGTTGTCTGTGTGGTGTGCGCGATGCAATGTGGGTTCACCTGTTTCAGTATCTGTGATGCGCTGCGCTTTTGTGAGGTTGCGTCATTAGCAACAGTTTTCACCTTGTTGAATTGATCGCGTATCGCCTGTGTGCCACAAGTGTACAAACAACACATTCAGCCTCAACACTCGTACTAATGCCACACAAACTAATAACTCATCCTGCTACTGAATGTGTGCATTAACAGAAACCCAACCTGAGCCTCTTCCACGCGGATGGTCCAATCGAACGTGTAAGGTGCAAGCTCCCCGTCGTCGATGGCAACAACCTCCACTTCTGCCACAATGTGCGCCTGCATTGAAAGAAACATGTTGCAATCGAACAGCCACTCATATATAATGAGTGCATGAAGACATGAACAACTACACAACACGTGTAAAAAGGTGATCTATGCGACATCAAGCAATCATAAAGCAAAAACAATGCAATAAACACACGGGTAGTAAAGCTAGTAGTGACGACTATAACTGTGAGGTGGATTGCGCTCATAGTAACAACTGCATATTGAAGCTCATGAAACAGATTACAATGTTGGCAGCATTGGCAACAACAATAACAACAATGACATTAACAGCAGCAACCATGATATCTACACCAGTCACCTGTTTGAGTAGGTTGGTCAGGTTTTCTTTCATCGCAGCCGGGTCACTCACTCTCTCCGCCACCGTAAACACTCTCAGCCGGCAATTTTTCCATATCTTATGTCTTTGCAAGATATGCGCCACGAGCATTAGCAACCCTCCATCATGCACAATCCACCATATATCGATCGTGCCGGTGAGCCTCGCGCTATGTTTCGGGTACAAATGCAAATTCGCCGGTAATAAAAGCGCCTTTCCTTTGGCCTTACACTCTTCGAGCAGCTCCAATATAATCTCCGCATCCGCATCATCTTTGCGATCCGAGTCATGTTTTGGCCAGCCCATTAGGACCGTATTGGGGTTGAGGGCTCCTAATCCAGTGCATTGAATGGCGTAAGATTTCCCCGTGCGAAAAGAGGGTGAGACAACAACTGATGCAAAGCCCTTCACGCCCGCATCGACCATCTCTTTATTGAGGTCAACTTGCATGGCATGCGCTTCATCGGAAAGCTCAACCAGACTCCCTTCCATGATGGAAGCTATGACACAAAGTCCTCTCCCCTTTTTGAGTTGGTACACGAAGCCCAACAACTCGCTGGCGGTGTGGGAGGAAGGTTGTTGGTGTTGGGGGCGGCTCAGACACAATACTTGTGGACGCCAGTTCACGCCGTACTGAAGCTCGTGGCTCAAAGAGTGAATGGCTTGGACGGCGAGCTGGAGACGGAGGCCGCCGATGCCTGTACCCCAATCGGCTTGAACCTGGGTGGGGTTTGTAAACAGTTGTATGTGTGAGTGCACGCGTGAATGTGAGCGTGTGCATGTGTTTCAGTGAATGCGTGAGCACGAGCGTTACGTTTGTGTGAGAGTGTGTACACCCATGAGTGCCACTCTGCATGTGCGCGTGTGCGTGTATCATCAACTATGGAATGAGAGAGATAACGCAATAATTTTGTCACCTGCTTGAAGTCAATGTAGATGTAGAGCAGGATCGCCATGACCAGCGCGATAATTGCCCAGTACCTGAAGCACATAACAACAGGCGTTGCGTCAACAAATTGATACAGTGACGCAGCCACGCCGTATAAGCACAACTCATGCGTAAAGCCACGAGCAACCTTGTGATAGACCACTACTAATGCCAGCTGACAGCAACACTCTCTCGTGCTCGTCATTCATCACGAGCACGTCAACAACCCCAACAAGCCCACACACAACAGACACCCACACCACTGTCACACCTCACCCCCAACTCACCATCTTATAAAGAACATGAGCGCGAAGCACGCCACGCTCCCAAACATCGCCGTGCTCCAATGAAAATACCTCCACGTGGGTCTCCAGCTCGGCGCCCTCAGCAGCGCATTCACAGCACAGCTCAGATTCATACACACGTAACACTGGAGGAAGCAAATAGACACCAAAGGAGCCACGCTGTCGAGACTGCCGATCATCGCGCCAGCCACGGCGAGGAGAGTAGTCGCCATCAAGGCGCGACGGGGCTCGCCGCCCCAGAGCTTGGCTAAGGGCTTGGCGATGGGGAGGGTGCCGTCGGAAGCCATGGCCTGGTTGTTGGGTGAGAGGGCATGGGGATGAGGAGTTGGGATTGGTGGGTGGTGTGTGCGTGTAAGTGGTTGTGCGACTAGAGGGAGATGTGCATCTGCGTGTGCAGTGGGTGTGCGTGTACATGTATACCACACATGCAATTGCACATTTGCAATTGGTGCATGCACACGCATGCCAACTGCAAATGTGCATGTGCGTGCAATATAACAGTGAGTCTGTATACAATGCAGCTGGTTGAGTAGAGTGTGCAAGTATGTACTAGTATTTGTACGAGGTCTCACACTTTTGATTGCGTGCGTATGTTGTTGGTTTGTTTTGACGAGTACACCCAAACTAACAACGCATGCAATGTACAAACACCCCCCCAAAAAAGTGCATCCTCACTCACTTGCATCAGTTTTGGTGCAACGATGAGGCACTGAAGCGCCTGCGAGACCGAAGCCATTATGATGCCAATCTGCTCAGGCAAAGCTGCGGGCCATGCAATGTCGCCCACAATCTGCACATGATGAGTGTGTGAGTCACGACAATCACATTTCTTACAGCAACCACAATAATCACAATCACACACAACACATACCACAGTGGCGTCTCCTCCAGCAGCAGACAAAAGCCGCCGGCCGCTGTGGGATTCAGCTTCGCCCGCACCGTTCAACAAGTAATCGCGCTGCGCCACCGCACCCCAAAGCCCAAAATATGTGGTATATATCACCTGTGTACGTGTGTGTGAGTGCGTGCACGTATGATACAATTAACGGATCAAGTTGTGAATCAGGTATCAAGGTTTACCGTGCTGATGGCTAAGGCCCCAAGCGTGCCACGTGGTATAGACTTGGCGGCGTTCTTGAGATTTGTTGCCCGGTCGGCTCCGCTCAATATGCCGGTGTAACATGGGAAGAATATGGACAGCACCGTTGAGAAGCTCACACCTGCAAAGCAACACAATAGTTGGGACACACGCATGCACGCACACACCCATGCATATACACAAAAGCACACACACGCACGCGCACGCATGCACACACGCAAGCACAAGCGCACACACGCGTACAATAGCACACGCATGCACAAGCGCATGCCTTTGCATGCACGCACATCCACACACCCACACACGCGCGCGCGCGCACACAAATGCACACAACAGCACACCCGTACCTTTCTCATAGCTCGGCCCCCAATTGCTCTTGAACGTGCTCCACGCCAGTCCCGTCACCGTGTCCGGGTCGCTCCCTTTCGGCGCCGTAAACAACCCAACATACAACGACAACAACGCGTACGCCACTCCTATCGCAAACAATGACCCCAACTTCGACACGAACTTGATGCCACAAAACACCCACACGCCGAGGATGACGAGGATGATCGCGCCGTACACGCGGTTGGCGGAAGTGAAACGCATCGATGGGACAATTACCAACAATACTTCAACGGCACCTAATGTTTCTAATACGGCTAATAACGTGACGCCGAGGAAATACATGCCGCCAACGGCTCCGCCGATGCGAGGACCCAACGCTCTGCGAGTTGACGTATGAGATGAACAATAAGAGTGTACATGTGCTTACAACTGATACCATTGGCATGGGTTATACCGCTAGGTTCCGCTGCTATGACCACATGAATGTGTGCATACAAACGCGTATGCACCATGCACACATGGGTACACCCACACACATGTATACATAATACTGTCATAACATGCGTGAGTGTGTATATGGGCAAGCACAGCACACGTGCGTGTGCATGCGTGCGCATAGGCGGGAGTGTGGACTGGCATGTGCGCGCTTGTGCAAATTTGTGTGTGTGCGCGTATTCACGCATGGGCCTGGATGTGCATGTACGTGTGTGTGGTTGCGTGGGTGGGTAGGTGTGCGCGTGTGATCGTGTGATGGTCCGCATGTGCCTGTGCGTGCGCGCACACACAAGCACACGTGTGTGTGCATGTTTGTGCTTGTGTGCGTTCGGGTTTTCAAGCGTGCATGCGTGTGCATGCATATTTGCGCAACATGCACACAATCACACATGTACGTGTGGATAGTCAACATACGCAGCCTGTAATGCAAGCTACAAACTGTACCTGCTTATGAGGTAGTATGCGCCGCCATGCTTGATGCGCCCGTTAGTGGCGACGGCACTCAACGACAACACCGTGAGAAACGCGCAAACAGCCGAAACCAACACGCAAACAAACGCCTGCACACGCATACACATTCCCACAGTTGATACAAGCGCAAGTCCAACGCACACACACACACTTCAAATGCGAGCCAAACCTGCAACACGCCAGCGTTGCCAACAATGTAAAAGAATCGCAGGAATATAAGTACACCCCACCTGTACACAACAACAGACCAATTAAGTACGCTGCACGTGTACAAAGTACACAATACTATCAGCTATTTGCCAACAACCGTCAGCAAAGCCCTACTCACGCAGACATAACACAAGAACTGAAACACCAACCCAAACACTGGACGTCAAACACGCCATTACACCCACCCATCCACCCACCCACACTCCCCTTGCCCCTCACATGTTCTCGCATGTGGGTATGAGCACCCCATTGATCGTCCCCAGGTGTCCCGCGTGCTCCTTGTCCTCCCCGCCCTCACCTCCCTCCCCGCCCGCGTCACCGCGTCCAGCGGCCAGGTCGAGGGAGTAGAGGGAGCCGCCGTGCGCGGAGGAGTGGAGGGTGGACTGGTAGTCGTCGACTGAGTGCGTGGAGAGGGTTAGGGGAGGGGAGGGGAGGTGTGGATGGAGTGATTGTGTGTGATCATTTGAAGTGTAGAAACGTGTACACACTCACGCATGCGCGCGCATGTGTGGGTGTGTACATGGTGTGGGATATTTGCGTGGGCGTGGGTGTGGGCGTGAGTATATGTGCTGGTGTGCGATATTTGCGTGCGTGCGTGCGTGTACACACACAGGTAGATTTGTACACGCAAACGTTCCGCAACTGCATGAATGCGTAAAGCAAGCCATTGCGGTTGCATGACATAGAGTATATAACTTAGCATGCTCATGCCTGATCTCGCAGCGAACGTCTCTTGTAGGGGCGGCAGCCCCATGTTTCCCGTCCGCTTTTGTTCATCCATTGTAACTGGATTGTCTCTCAGCAAAACTGCTGCTTGAAGCACTTCTCTGCTGTATTACTGTAGCTCATCGTAGCACGGAGAGCATACCGGCGCTGCAGAAACATAAAACAACATCATGAGCAACGCAGAATCAAATACAAACATACTTACAGTCCCATCATGCATTGAGCACACTGTAACAGCCAACAACCAAAGCACGACGCATAACTATCAGCCCTTGTGTTGGAACAGCTGAGCAAGGCAATAATCAACTGAAAACAGTTGCTAAATTGTGCAATCCAGTGCTGAAACTTCAAGTGCATGTCGTCGCCGCAAAGCGACTGATTGAAAACGGCAGGGCTACGCACCGTTCAGGCAAATCAGTCTGGCAAATCTCGCTCTATCTCTGACGTGTTCTCAGCAAGCAGCTTAATCAAGCTGTGGCTTCACCGCCTGATGATCAGGCTGCGCAATTGGCCTCCCACTCTGAGCTCCTCCAACTCCAACTACCTCCAACCACGCAACCGACTGAGGCGACTCACCAATCCTCCTGCCCGTCCTGATCTGACTACTCTACCTCGCTGGTTTCCTCCTCCTCCTCGTCTTCCTCCTCCTCCTCGTCCTCCTCGTCCTTCCCGCCGCCGTCGGCTCACCAGAGGCCGAATCTTCACCGAACAAGCTATGTGCATGTGTTTGTCGGCTTTTTCTGTAAGCTTGTGTGAGCGCGTGAATCAAGCAATGGAACGCGAAGAGTGGAGGGCTGTGCTCGCTCGACTGTCCGAGAGTCGGACCGGCAGTAGAAGCCCCGGGCAACATGATGACGGAGAAAGGGCTACCACACTGACCAAACTCGCAGCCCATATACTATTGGTACAGTTTGCCCTCGATCTAAGCAAATGGTTGGTTGCCCATCCTTTTGAACTTACAGGCGAGGTGTGACACCTCTTGAAGTAAGCACATTGTGACTACTACAAGTTTACCTCGTTTTAAGCACACTTTGTGCTCAGATTGAGGGAATTGCTGCACACATAAATTTATGTATAGGCTTTCCAAACATGCGACAATGCACAGCCAAGCATGTACACACATATATATATATAATGCATACACATATATGCATGTATATTCAATTGCATACAAAGACACATGTGTCGGATTACACTCATATGGACATATGTGTGTAAATACGGACATAAATGTATAATAGATGTTACATATGTATATAGACTTTACATCATGTACATATATTCAACGTATCTATACATGTACATGTATAGATGCGTATATGGGTATGTATACATGAGAATGTACGTGTTTGTACATGCATGTTCGTGCACATAGTTTTATATATTATACACATGTGTATATACCAATGTGTGTATACAATACACGTACAATTTATGCATTTTACCTTTAATACCGTCTTTTCAAACACAGAAGGCACTTATGAAGGGTGCTTAAGGGTGCTTACATCGAGTGCGATAGTGGTTGGATACGGGAGTAATTTGCCTGGTGCACGTTGGTTTCCGAAGTCGTGCTTAAAACAATTGTGATTACAACGAGGCCGGAGTGTAGTACCAATAGCATAATATGGTAGCCTGCCATATTCTATGAATAGCTGGTAGGACCTACCATGAATAGGCCTACCGTTATGCTATGTATGCTATAAAAGTCAGCATGTGTCTAACACGCAATTATCGAAATTTAATTTATCGGTGTTTGTCAATGTTACACACCATGCCTTCGATGGATAATATCACCGGTGTCATTAGATGATTTCAAGATACCACTGATAAGATATATGTCGTGTGTGTTTTTGGATCTATAATCACTAAATTGCACATCAAATGCTTAATGCCACACAATGGTTGACGCCATAATGTTATTACAAGCACAGAGAAGGTGGTGTACTTGTGGTGTCACTGTCATACGTATGCAGCCACAACACATGAAAATGCTTTGCATGCTCAACACACCGCGGCCACTGCAGCATTGGCCATCTTGTGTCAAATCATTTGCAATGATAGATAGGCTGATAGCGTGTGCGTACAAGTTATTATACATTAGGTGGACATAGCTGCTACTGCATATGTTAGCCATCACGTATAACAACACACTAAAATAATATTCATATATACATAAGATTTATATGTTAGTTAACTTGACATGAGATGTATGCCTGCTACCGCAATTTATAGATATAATTTCAATTTTATAAAATGTCTACAAGCAACCATTTCGAGCGTCGAACGCATATGTTAGGCATCACATATAACAACACACTAAAATAATATTCATATAAGTTTATACGTTGGGGAACTTGACAAGAGATGTATGCCTGCTATCGCAGTTTATAGCCATTATTTTGAAATCATAAATCATCTACTAGCAACCATTCCAAACGTTGATTCATATTGCATCATAGGCTGGACTTGCAGCATTGAGAACAGTAACCTGCAACATGGGCTAGCATGTTCTGCTTCTGAAGGAGCAGGCACGCAACGATATAGATAGTAAAATGTGGACACCAACGTTGAGTGTGGGCAACATGATGTAGATTATCTGACCCGTATACCGAATTGTAGTACAGTTCAACCCAAATACATGCATACCATCATGAATGAACATTTATTTGTAGCTTCTTAAGTGCACTGCAAAATTCTTCAGCTAGATGCATATTACATGGCAAGTAATATGCATTTAGCTGCATGTAAGATATCAATGGAGTTGCTTGAAAGCATGCTCAAGTGGAAGGGGCTAGATGTGGTGCACATTATTGCATGGCACAAGTTACAAGCAGCAAATAAGCAGGCAGTGATAGATTAAGCGGGGGGCATATGATCTGCATCATAAATGCATAGTATGGACTTAACGAGGCACCTCAGCCTCAACTTGGTTAGTGGTTAGCAGAGCCTTGCACCTCTGCTCCATCAAGTCTTCTTCCAACTTGGAGAGTCAGTACTGTCGTCGAAACACCGGTTCGGTGTCCACCAACTCGATGTCCATCTCGTAAATCGAGCAAACACCCGGCAAACCTTCCCTTACGCTGAAACTAAACTGACTTCTCCACTTGTTGAGGAGAGCCTCCAGTTGTTCTCGCGTCTGGCCTGTAGCCAGTGGTTTAATGGCATGGGACCAAGAGGTGGCGTTGGCGACCACTTACTGGGTTAGGACTGCACTTTGTATTGCAATACACGTACACCGTAATCCACATGTCAGCGAAAAACAACCCACCTCGAAATGCATAAACACACTGGATTTAAAGCATCGTGTCAAATGCACTCTTTAAATAAAGTTTTTGCATGTTCGTTTAATGCATATGTGTGGACCCTGAAGGCGCTGCTGACGAGCAGATCATGCACAGATTGCAGAACTGCACTGATCGATTGTGTACTTAATTTGATTGCACGATATGCATATATGTGTGTAAATGATTAATTTTACGTGGTTGCAAATTGTTACAAATAAAAGCCGTATCGCAAGAATTGCCATTCATCAATCCATGATGACAACAACCACAAATGCATGCATCATGCAAATACCAATACTCAGCATTATTATGCATGTAGCAATGCTCACGTGCACCTATCAAGGTCAGTGCGCATGTGCCTTATCTATACTCAGGCTGCATATTGCAGCCTGGTATACATCCATGCAGAAACTCAACACCTACAGATCATCAAAGTCAGTAAATAATGCAACAACAATTGGCTCACGTGACGTGGATTTATGGAGTGTACCAGAATAGTCCATTAACGTATATGAATGACAGAAGGTGGCACTAGGCGAACGCTGGTGTAGTCAGTGAAAGTCCGCCCTTGGCGGCGGCGGCGACGGGGAGGACAACAAGACGGACGAGAGACGGTTGAGGCAGACTAGGACAGCAGGAGCACTAGGTATAGCTTATTCATTGATCGCGGGGTTGGCGGCGGGGCAGTTGGTTGGAGCTGGCTGAGTGAACAGAATTGTGTGGCAAACAGCTGTGGGTGGAAACGCTCTGGTCTCTGAGCTGAAGACACAAGCAAGCTAGTAAGAAGGTGCGGTTGTTGTCGACTGGTGGTCTACTGCGAGTTGCCTGCTTGTACGTTGGGCTTACCAATCGTGAACACTTGCATGCTTGCACGTTGGGTTTACTAAACCGCCATTGAGTGGAAGACATGAACACTTGAGTTTCATGGTTGTTCTGTTTGCTGTTTGGTAGCGTATGGCGCAGTAGCATTGGAAAGCACTCGCAGCTGTGAGCATGCAACTTAGAAGCAAGCGCACATGCTGCAGTCACAGAAATGGCTGCTGGTTCATGCAACCGTTTGTGTGTTAAGCAGACGCTTAAAGCAATTGCTTGGTCAACTCAAACTGATTCAGCGTTGCTGTCGTGTCATTGCAAATGCCTATCAAATAGCACTTGCTTCATGCTTACTTATAATTTGCCTATCACAACATGCATGCATTGTTGAGCTGAAAAGTTGAAGGTAAGCATGATGACTCTCAGGCATTATGTCTGCCTGCCTGAACCTCTAGAAGACTGTGCGCTATACTCCATCCTTATAATGTGCAGACCAGCCCCAAGTAGTCACGTCACTCAAGCTGTGAAAAACAGTTTGTTGTAAGCTTTCACGGCTCCTGCATGTGTAACTGCTAAGGAGAGCTGGCCTGAAACTGTCCGTTGATGGAAGGCTAGCATGCATGTGTCATTCACAATGCATTACTGACAGTGCTTGTCAGTCGTGACATCTGCTATAGTGCATGTGGCCAGCATGCCGAGATGAAGGTGCGTATGTTTATTGAGACAAGCCTAACGTCTCTTTGTGTGTATGCAGACAGGTTGTTGATACGGAAAGAAGTATTGGTATTTGCTTACAGCTGGCGTTATGGGTGGGGGTAGTCATGAGGAAGCTCTGGCTTGGCGTGAAGCCGTTGTAAGCAAGTGTCGCAGCAAGTCGATGCGCAGTAAGACGAAGCCGCTTCGGATGCATCATCCAAGCATGGCTAGCAAGTCGACAATGACAGACGAGGCCGACAGTTTCAGAGGTTGCTCACGCGTAGCGACATAGCAACAACAAAAGCAGCAACAACAACAGTAATAACAGAGACAGCAACACATGCACCCCTGCCTAAGATGAGAGAGCAGCGTTGCGAGCAGCCTTTAACGTCAGCAGCAGCAGCGGTTGTGTCTACAGCTCAGCTTGAGGTTTATGCACAGGCAGCAAAGCCTGCAGCAACAGCCACGGCAACACCAACAATGAGATTAGACAAAGCAACATAGGTGGTATTCTGACATGTTCTCACGCAGGTTGCATGCAAGTTGTGATCGTGTGTTGACACGTGTCATGTATGTTTTCAGGGCAGAGATGTGTTGGACAATTTTGTAATCGAGCAGCACGTATCCATATGCGCAGCCATCAACTACTTCTACATTATCATGCTGAAGCGACCTGCGCATGAGTTCATCAAGGCCATGTTTTTGGTACCCGCGGCTTTCGGCCTTCTCTTCACGCCGCTGTACTGGCTCGACGTGAACGGGTTCAAGTTTGAAGGAGACATTGGCTCAAGCTTCGCATCCAAACTGTTCCACACAGCCTTGTACAGTCTCTCACTCTTTACATCTTTTCGCGGCCCCCAATTAATCCCTTCTCCAGATACACGCTGATCCTAAGCACCCTCAACATGCTCATGGCATTGCTCACGATCGTGTTCCTCAGTGTTGCAGGTATATTGGCTTAAGTCGAGTGAACATGCATGACATGGCTTGCGAGTGTAGTCATCTGATGTGTTGTCATTCAGTGTTTTCCAGATTGTCTCAGCCAACGCAGCCAATCAAGTGTGCCCGCTATGCTATCATCAACGACGAGGAAGAGCTGTTGGGCACTCAGGCTGAGGTTGATTGTCCCAAATGGTGGTCGGCAGAGGCAAGCAGTTCAAGCATTCAATGCTCATTGTTACTTTCGGTGTGAAGCGTGTTGTCACTATCATCATCATCAAGAAGTTCCTTTGCATGTGCTCTTGCACACAACATGCATCATATAACCATCATGTGGCAGGGCATTATCTGCACGTTTGGTGCTTACGGGCCCGATGCCGAACGAGCTGATTGATGTGCGTGTATCCCTCACGTGTTGGAGGTTCCTCAAGACAAGAGATGGCGGCTTGATTGTGGACATACAGCCACTTCAACTGGTAGGTCACTTGTGTGATTCATTCAGCAATACCCACATTGTATACTCACCATATGGTATCACTGTGCGTGCATGACAGGTGCGCTCGAACATTCCTTTCCTGCGGTATGGTATGGTGGTGCAGCACGTGATCAGACCAGTCCACTACACAGAGTTTCGATCTGGATGTTGAATGAACAGGATGCTGCCTTCTTCCTCACCATCATGTGCGTAGCGAAGACGTCCATGCAGCAAATCTTTCATTGGCAAGAGTATCTTGTGACCAAACGAGACGTGGCATGGGATGCGGATTGGGTGGACATGGTGTCTACATGTCCAGATGGCCGGCGGGTATTGATATGGTGGGCTTGGACTCTTGGTTGCATGCTTCTTGATCAAGTGTTCTGCCATGCCAAAACTGTTATTCATGACAGGTGATAGACCATTCCATATTGAATGCATGCATCCGTGTGTTCAAGACTCCGGAGATGGTGAGGTGGGCCAACGCGCACATGGCAAAGGTTGCTGAATCGCAGCGCTTGCAAGACAACGCTACCGACAAGGGCAAGTCTGTTAAACGACTGTAGTTGATTTCACTTGATTGCAGTTGCACACTTTGTTGCTGTTGTTGTTGTAATGCACTAGACTTGCCTTGGTGTGACGGCGAACCTCTAGGTAACGCAGACAACTTCGCTGAGTTGCCGTTTACATACTGTATCATAAAAACGTCTTTGCAGGTCTTTGCACAAGCTATGTCTGGGTCTTGTCCCAAAGGTAGCAGTGTCTCAGTATGCAAGTTCTAGCTACTACTCAATAAGCAGTCAGGCACACAAGCAAGTCAGAACACGGGCACAACGTTCACAATTTTGGCTGGGGCACAGCTCAGCGCAAGAACATAGCTCCTCACCACCTTACTCAACAAATTATATAACCAACACCTCACGCAAGTAGTACAATGAGTCAGATGCGCAATGTGTTCAAATCCTACTGCACATGGCAGTGGCTGGACAAAGGCTTGCCAAACGCTAACTACAGCACAGCATACAACAGTCATACATAGAGTGGGCACGCTGGACTCCACTTCATGCAATGACAAAACCACAACTAGGTCATCCTCTTTACTGTGTACATACCGAACACAGACCCAACAGTGCTGCTGCTGCTGCTGTTGTTGTTGTTGTCGTTGACGCTTTTTTGTTGTCTTCACTGTCAAGTGTTGGTGGCGTGTGCTGTTTCATGCTGACAATAGTCGGGCCCGAGGCTCACAAGTTGGCGAGGAAGCGGTCTCGTAAGTCGTTGAATCGGATTGCAAGAACTTGGTAACAGCTGGCATCGGTGGATGATGACAGTCTCCTCACTATAAACAGCGTGCAGATGGTGGTATTCAATGATACGACATCTTTGACACGTCAGCAACAAGAGATGCTTGACTTGCAGCTGAGGCAATGTGTGCATGTGCGTGCACCAAATGCATGCGTGCGCGCGCGCACGCACGCACAGTTTCCAACATGGCCTACAGCACACACTTTACCGGTAGCAATGCCGCGTGGCTGTCGATATAAAGCGGATTGCTGCCGTTAACCACATCCAACGTTTCATCATTGGCCAGCGCATCAAATTTACTACCTCCATGGCCGTTACTTGTTGATGTTGCTTCTTCTGGACACCCTGCATAACACAATGCATAACGTCAGACAGCATCCCTGATATTGGCAATGAGCTGTGTGTACTCGTGTGTGCGCGCAAGCTCTGCGTGTGTATGTGTGCATGCGCGCGTCTGCGTGTATGTTTGCACGCGCATGTGCGTGCAATGAACAACAAGACAGACTTGTACTGATGTGGCAAGTGTCAACCTCCATGCACCAACTGAAATCAGCAGGACAAAACACGAACGACATGACTCACCTCCTTCAGCAAAGATTGCTCTCTGTCACAACATTGGTGAAAACAACCTGCAAGATGGGACGTACGTGTGAGAGGGACAGGACATGTGTACACCGCAATATCAACCTGCACGTGGGTGGTTTCTTTCCCACATGCAGGTTGATATTGTGGTGTATGCATGCAAGCTACACTGTTGCACATAAGCTTGTGCAGCACGAGGGACAAATGAATGAATGAGCAGCACAACGCCACCGCCACCGCCACCACCACCACCACCACCACCACCAACAACAACAACCACACGGACTCCAACACGAAACCCTCCCCACCCTCTCTCGCCCCTACGCAATGCGTGCGTGCATGTGCGCGTGCATCTGTGTATCCACAGGGGTAGGTATGGGTGTGGGTGTGGGTGTGACAGAGCGCTTCGTGTGCATGTGTGCGCGACACGGATTGCTTCGCATACAAACACATCTGTACCAGACTCTCCAGCCTAAGCCTGCTTCATCGAAGCTCAGCTCCCGCAGAGTGAGATACACAGACTTTAGGAGGCAGTGTTTGTAGGCGTGTCATGGGGGCTACAGTACACTTATCAAAAGTTGTACCCCACACAAATAAGCACGTATATGTAGTGATGTGCAACCTTGCATGCGCATGCCTACGTGCCTGCATACACGTGTGTTCTTGCACAGCATTTGCAAGGCATCACATTCAATGAGAGTGCGCACGCGCTTGTGCTTGTGTGCATGTGTGCACACGTGCGTGTGTGTGCGTGTGCGTGTGTTTGTGCTTACATTAACCATATAATGCACCTGTAAGTTGGGTCGTGCAGCACACGGCCCGCTGCCGTTGGCGATGCAGCTGGCGACGGCGTCCAAGAAGCAATTATCTTAAGAAGCAGAAGAGAGCGCAGAGACAAGACGCGCGGTGCCTTTGAGATGGTGGAGATGGCGGACGTATGCGGGGCGACTTGGACAGCTGGAGAGTGGATGTGTTGAGAGACACGCGCATGCACGTACACATGCATGCACTGACACGTACACGCAAATGCTCACACTCTTATGCGCCAGGCATAGCACGCAAGTGCATATGCTTAACTCTCATGTCTTTGAAGACATGTCACGAAAATGGTCTGCTTGCTTACAACTTCCCTTGAAACTGTGCTAATACAGAGTTGCACACCTAAGACAACATGCACAAACCTGCTGTCATACAGCTGCCAACCCACCCCACCAGACGCAGTTTCAGCACTGTCAACTGGTCAACAATGCGTTCTTTGTGGAAACCACTAGCGCAATCGAGTGTCGTGTTGATTGAGGCAAGCATTGCAACTTGAAGCCCCTTGCTGAGTAACTTGCTTGTCCATGCCCAGCCCTGGCAGCTAGGCGGCGCGTCTCTCTCTCTCTCTCTCTCTCTCTCTCTCTCTCTCTCTCTCTCTCTCTCTCTCTCTCTCT
>RHPI01001616.1:420723-441087 GCA_009103225.1 Chlorokybus atmophyticus | reverse complement strand
CTCTCTCTCTCTCTCTCTCTCTCTCTCTCTCTCTCTCTCTCTCTCTCTCTCTCTCTCTCTCTCTCACTCTCTCTCTCTCTGTGCAGGGCAGCTTTCTTCGCAGAGTTGGTGCTCCTGCTGTCTACAGCCAGCTGGCTGCATGATGGTAACGACTGGAAGCGGTGCTGTGCTGCCGCTGCTGCCTCAGGTTCTGAAGACGTCGTGTTGAAGAGGATGTTCCAGGCCAGCCCAGAACCCCGTCTTGCCGACGGGCGCTGTCCATCGCAACAACAACCTCAACCGCTCAGGCTGTGCGACTGGTAGCTCTCTCTGCCATGTCACACACAGCTTGAATGACACAAGCCTTGTTTCACAAAGCCTTCTGTTTGGGCGTGCAGTCCCTTGTCTAAGCAAGCGTTACATGCATGCATGCATGCATAGCGGCAGGGCATGCAGCGGCGGCGGCGGCGGTGGTGTGGAGGAGGAGGCGAAGAGGCTGGGCGCGTTTACTGGAGAATGTATGTATGTGGAGGTGAGTGGGGGCGGGGACAAGGCGAGAGAGGCGGCTGAGCGACTTGCGGGGGCTCACTGGCAGCAGGTGCATGCATATGGCATTCATCGTGTTGGGACTTGCTTTGTTGTGTTGGTCTAGGAATGGGTCGGTTGTTCAGCTTCCAAAGGCTTGAATTGATAAATAAAACTACATGAATGCTTGACTTTAGTGGTTTGCTGTTGGCTTCTGCAATTTGAAGGAGGTGTGCTGGAGGTTGAAGCTTGTGAGTGAAGACTGTGGGTCTGAAGCTTGCTGTAGGTTGATGTACCTCACAATATGGCTGGCAAACTACGGTTTGACTGGTTCAAGCGTTGTTGGATGCAAGCAGAGTGTTTCCAGCTTTGTTTTCAACTCTGCGTGCACGCAGTCGTACGTTTCGTGCTGCTAAACAAGTGTGCAACTCTGTATTGACACAGTTTCAAGGGAAGTTGTAAGCACGCGTACAAAGTCGTGACGTTTGTCTGTACTTGTGTTTTCATAGGTATGCGTGTAGTATGTGAAGCTGTGTGTGAACAGTTACATCATGGTCCGGGCACACTTGTGCTCATGTCTGTAGCCCTCTGACTTGCCTACAAAACACTACTACTATCTGAAGTCCATACTTTATTGTGTGTTACAAAACAACTTCTGGTACAACACTGACTTGTAGAGCAGGGAGCTAGCTGCTTGACACGACAAGAAAAAGGAATAGAAAACGTTTTGCGCTACTGACCGACTGACATACAAGAATACCCACCCGTTAGTTCAACGATGGGATCAAAGTCAAAATGCCCACTTTACACCAAAGATGTCATTGTTTTCATAAATCATTTCATAAAGCGACTCACACACAAACACTTTTTTTTCCAGGCAGGCCTCCCCTATGGCTGACAGAAAAGATTCTTCCACCGTATAGTTAGTACTGAACATCACAAAGGCCTGGCTTCAGGCAACAGCAGTGAAGGGTAAGATTAGTAAGAGCAAACTGTAAGTGTCTTGTGTTGTGTTCATGCGATGTTTTTGCATGTGAGTTAGTGCATAGTGTGGTATGTGCGTGTTGGTGTGTTGTGTCGTACATGTCGTCTTGTGTTTGTGTGGTAGTCAGTGTCTTGAAACCATGCACCTGCGTCGTAGCTTGCGTTTTACTGTTCTTTACTTCACGTTTGTCGCACGCGTGGAAGTGAGTTGAACAAATCGTTGTTGTTCAATGTCGTGGCATGTTCACACAATGTTTATGTTGTGGTGTTAGTGTTAGTTGTGCACTTGATCATACGCGCACTTTGATCATACTGGTGTGTAACACTCTTCCACTGGTTCTTTCACTCCCTAACTCAGTCACTAACTCAGTCACTCATTCAGCTTACTTACCATCAATCCATCTCATTGGATCGGATGCGTGCACAAGCCTGTGCGCATATGTGCATGAACGCACACTCACGCATTAAGTGAACATACACCGTTCCAACATCCGCTACAAAGTGTTGTCCAACAGATGTGCGAGGAGGTGACTGTCGAGGTGGTGTCCGGATTGAGTGTGTGGGTGTGTGTCTGTTTGTACTAAACAGCCGGCATCGGCTTACCGATTGCATCAAGCAGCTCGGCCGAGAGATGGGAAGAACACTGCTTTGGCCAAGTTTGGAGACGTATGCTGCTTGCCGATGTAAGTTTGTTGATACTTTTTGTAGGCGTGCCGCACGCGGCGTGCGTGTACTTGTGTGTGATGCAGTGAACGCGCATGCAGGTGGCAGCGTACTGCATGCGGGACACGTGCCGGCGAGTCCACCTTCTCTCCTGCTTCAACGAAACAGTAAGCATACCCCACCACTACCACTACACCCAACAACACCGTCATTGTCCAGGCCTCGTCGGCCATCGTGCGACGGCGGCTGCGACATCTGCGCCGACCTCGTATGGTGACTCGAGTGCCTGCACATGCACACATGCATATACACATACGCAAGCACAAGCACACACAACCGCATGCACGCACAGGCACACACGCCTGCGCGCAAAAGCACGCACGCCATTGCAACTACCTTTTGCCTACACCTACCTGAGAACACTCCAATGCACTATCATTGTTCATCACTACTCTGTTCATCAGTCACTCTGATCTAACTTGTAATCTTTTCCGCTGAGATATGAACGTGCTTGTTCTGCTTGTCTCATAGAGAGCTGAGCAAGAGGAGGAGTACATGTACGGGTCCGCGGATCTCTACGAGGAGGAGCGTTAAGAGGAGGAGAACGAACATGAACAAG
This sequence comes from Chlorokybus atmophyticus, assembly GCA_009103225.1. Lineage (NCBI taxonomy): Eukaryota > Viridiplantae > Streptophyta > Chlorokybophyceae > Chlorokybales > Chlorokybaceae > Chlorokybus > Chlorokybus atmophyticus. The sequence goes on along the minus strand of RHPI01001616.1, from coordinate 438,317 downwards.
AGGAACAAGACCCCATCAGTGACAGTGAGCTTGATGCATTGGCTTCAAGCCCATAGTATATACTGACTAATGTTGGCAGTGATTGAGTCAATGCGTCAGTCATCCATGCAACCAAGCAGTGTTTTAATCAATGTATGCTCTCAGACAATTGAACCATTCATCCAACGTGTTATTTGTCTGTTTACACACCCGCTCACTCACTGATCTACCAGTTGTTCGTCCATCCATCCATCCATCCATCCACAGTGACTCACTCATCCAGTCACACACTCATTACTCATTCTCACGCAGTCATTCATGTGGTGATCCGATTTATCTTCACTCTCATGCCTCCCTCCCTGCCTCCCTCCCTTATCCAATTGTGCACACATGCAACATGCACACAAACAGCCACTCCCTTCACTCTTTCCAACACTTTACCATTACCCTCAGGTGACAGCATGGACTTGGCGACGGCGAGGGCAAGCGCGTGTGTGGTCTGGACATGCTGGACGTGTACGAGCGGGCACAGCGGGCACACGCGGCCCAAGGCATCGCGTTCAAGGTAAGAGATAACATGTTGGGAGTGTTGGGTTGTTTCAAGCGCATGCCCCTACAGACCTATCAGTACTCATATGCACGCGCAGCCGCACGCGAGCGCACAAACCCGCTTCAACCTACTGTACTTACGAACTTGTGTGCGGGCTTTTACACACTTGACGTTGTTCTTCTTTGGTCGTGTGTATACTCCAACTATTTGGATGCAGTTGTGTTGGATGGTATCCAAAATGATGCAGAAGCCGCGTGTTGACATCAATCGGGCCGGAGGGTCAAGCAAGCCTGCAAGCAGTGAGGAGCTCAGAGCGTTCATGCGTGGGAATTCATTCAAGCCATTGAGAAGGCTGTTGATGCGAAGGCAGTATCTTCACTCCGTAAGCAATGATGATGCATCATACCTCACCTATTCAAATCAATGGCCGACAGTGGCTTGATCATGTCGTTGCTTATTTACTGGTCCATTCATGCATTGTCCATGCACTCATCCATTGACTCACTACTAAGAGTTGTGAGTCAATGTCACAGGCTCAGAGTCGATGGGTACTCCCGTCTCCTGGAACGCTGTACAACAACAACAAGAGAGGGGAAGTCAAAACAAGCCAAGATAAGTGTGACAACAAGAGCAGACCAGAGAGGTCGCCTTCAACAACATGTACAATTGTCTAAACAAGGGAGTGACAAAAGGCAGCGGCGGTCACTCGTGTTGCGGCTGTCACTTTTGTACAAGAGTCTGAACAAGGGAGTGATCAACGGCAGCGGCTGTGACTCATGTTGGGAGGGCTCTCGAGAGTTTGTTTGTGAAGGCGAGCGAGTCGGGTAAGAGTTCGAACAACGGAAGTGGTAGTAGTAGTAGTAGTAGTAGTAGTAGTAGAGGGATCAGCAGTAGAGGACCTTTGGCTCCATTCAGGCCCCCGTACAACGGTGATGTACCATGTGTTGCGTTTGTTTGCTTTATGTGAGGATGCGAGTCTTGTAATGTCTTGGGCTGCGGCATGTGCAGATCATGTGTTGCTATGGCCATTGCCCGACATTGACTCGTCGCGCATGAAAGACAAACCTCTACCAAACACCAGCACCTGCAGCCTGCGTGGCTAAGTGCCTGTCTTTGTGCCTGTGGTGTGGTGCTGTGCGTTGTCAGTTCTACAAGTCATGCGTGAACAGCTTTTGTAGAGTAGGGGTTGTCCACCGTGCTGCCATGGTCTAGGTGCATTGAAGCTTAAAGCTGAATTAGGCATGAACAATAGTTCGCAAAGCAATGCATGTACGCCAGCCCTGCCATCATGAATATATATATATATTGCATTCCGTCCTGGAGAATAGACAAACACAACATCAGTGCAGTTGGCAACGCAGTGCAGTTGTCAACTCTGCAAGCCATGAGTTGGGAAAGAAAGTGTAGACAGCGCATACGCAATGGCTGCAAGCATCTATGTCGAACAGCATGCACACGGCAATGTAAGTTGTATGCGTTGTCTGGAGGCTCACACTCAGGCCGTGCACCAAGACCGAGTCTGCGCCATCCAACAACAAACAAAGTGCCAATGCAGTCACAAAACCAACCATTGTTGCTGAACAGACTTGCCCCTGACGATAGCCTGCTGCTTGTTAGCGTTGCATTGAGCGCGATGCGACTCAACACCCTTTGCCATGCGCGTGCTTGCTCCCCTCGCCACACCCACATTCTTCGCCTCAACAGAATTCAACTTGGTATGATCCACCACCTGCTAGGAATGGAAGCTTCAGAATGGTAGGACGCTAATTATCATAAGAAGCACACCACGCGCATGCGCACACGCATGTCTGTATGTATCACTACCCGCCGGCCATCCGGGCGTGTCAACACCATGTCCACCCAATCCGCATCCCACAACACGTCTCCACCATTGTAACAATACTCTTGCCGATGATAGACCTGCTGCTTGGACGTCTTCTCTATGCCCAAGACGGTGAGAATGAAGCTAGCATCCTGTTCGTACATTGTCCTGCGCGTGTCCTGCCCGTATACAGGACTCGTCCCATCAATAATGTGTCGAACTGTTGTACCATGATGAAGCAAAGGAATGTCTGAGCGCACCTGTTATGCACACACAGTGATACCATTGGTTGAGTATGCAAAGTGCATATGTTGCTGATGAGACACTCAAGTGACCTACCAGTGCAAGTGGCTGCAGCCTAACAAACAAGCTGTCGTCCTCTGTCTTGAAAAAAGTCCGGTACGTAAGAGATATGCGCACGTCAATCAGCTCATTGGCAGCCATGAGCACCAAACGTGCAGAGAGTGACCTGCCACATGATGGTTGAATATAGACGCATGTTGTGTGCACAGGGCACATGCAACGCTACCATGCCATGAGCGTGCGTCTTTGACCATTACAGCCGCTGATGTCAAGCATTGCAGGCAGCACATGCGAAACTTGTTTTTGCTGATAGTGATGAAGGCCATGCACACGCTTCATACATGCGTGCATTGAGCAGCAAAGGTTGGAAGTGCTGCTTGCCTGTGCGGGCCATCATCTGGGACGCAAACACTCCCGACCTGAGTGTCCAACAGCTCCTTTTTGTTGATGATGGCATAGCAGGAGCACCTTATTGGCTGCGGCGGCCGAGACAACCTGGAAAACACTGATTTACAACACATCAGATCACTACACACTTCCCGAGGCATCTCATGCATGTTTTCAGTGAAGCACTGCCAACATACCTGCACCAAAAAGAAACACCAACATGACTTGTGCCATGAGCATGTTGAGGTTGCGTAGGATGAATGTGTACGCAGAGTCGCGAGCAATCAGGGGGCCGCCAAAGGTTGAGAGTGAGAGACTGTACAAGGCTGTGTAGAACAATTTGGAAGGGAGGGTTACGCCGAAATCCCCTTCAGGATATAACAGAAGGTTGAGAGCCACGGGAACCAAAAAAAAGGCAATGATGAACTCGTGTAGAGGACGCTTCAGCATGATGATGCAAAAGTTTCGGATTGCCGCGCATGTGGATGCATGCTGCTTGATTACCACACTGCGCATTGCATCTCTGCCCTGCAAACATACGTGACACATCAGTACACAGTCATAACATGCGTGAGGATATGTGAACATGCAACACCTCAGTGGAAAACCAATGCTAAAGCAACCAATTAACATACTCTAAACGATGGGTTTGTCACGACGCATATTGGAAGGGCTGCATGTTGCAGACTCATGACAGACGCTGCTGGTGGAACAGCCTGAGTTGCGGACAGATTTGCTGACGTTGAAGTTGAAGGCTGCTCCCCAAGCTGCTCTCTTGTCTCTCGCACGGGCGCCTCTGTTGTCGTCTCTGCGCTTGTTATTGTTGTTGTTGTTGTCATTGCTTGTGAAGCGGCCTTAAACTGACCTGCCGGCACATTCACTGTCACCGAAGTTGAAGGCTTCCTCTCTCTTTCAGCTATTTGCGATCAGTCAAGCACTCGCACACTTGACGTCGGCTGCGCGTGAGTAACCTGTGGGAAGTTCTGCCTGACCTGATCTCATCGACCTCCCGGCGTTGCTTGAACGATGCTTCCAAAATGGCTTCATCAGAGTGCGCATCCACTTGCTGCGAGACTTGCGTGCAATGCCTTCGGCCCGGACTGACGCCACTTCATAGTTCGCCATATTGGCTGTAAAGCTATCAGTGTTTCAAGAATAGATTCGATAAATATATTAAGGTCCAGGCAGGCATGAATGCACCATGCCCTGCAACCACTATGCTTACTGCCCGTCCTACAGCCTCGCAACTCAAGGATGCATGCGTGCTGTGCAAGTATGCAAGCTCATTTGCACAATATGAGCGAGCATGAAGCAAGCAATATTGTGGAATTTCTAACAGATGATCTCGAAAGGGCAAGCAACTTCGTTGAGCTCCTGCTTGACACGCAACTCCGTGCTGCTGCGATGAGATGTACTAGCATGGGCACAAAGAATGCTGTGATTGCCGCATGCTGTGGATTGCGCTTGCTTCCCAGTTGCCAGCATAAAGATGTGAGTGCTTTCCATTGCTGCTACGCAGTATGCAACAAAACAGCAAACGGACCAACCTACCAGCCACCCAACTACATTGTGCATGTAAGCAATCCACTCGGCTAGTGAATGGTTGAACCAAAGCGCAGGTACGCAAGTTGACACAGCATGCTAGCAGCAAACTTGCCGACAACAAGCCACACCTGCTTGCTCGCTTACTCGCTAGCTCTCGTGCTCTCTTGCGTCTGCAGCTCCAATAAAGCGCTTCCACCCACCGTTACTTGTCTGTTGCGGACTGTCAATCCTTACTCCACGTGGCAGTGCTCTAAACCTTGAGCGCAGGCATGACCCACACGCTTCTATTCAAGCGTGTCCGAACACAGTGGCGGCAGCATTGCCAATGCTACATTACGGCACAGTGAGCGCCCGCCGCCGCCTGCCCTGGCAGCGACCTCAGTGAGGTCACGTCAGTGAGGACTGCGCTAGGCAGTAGTTCTAAAAGTGTCCGAAGTTGCCTGTGCATGCTACGGTATTCCTATACCAAGGCGCTGTAGGCAATCTCAGATGCTGTATAAGTTGTTGCCATGTAGCTCATACGGAAGGCTACAACTTGCCTACCGGTATACACATGGTCGCCATATAACAGCTACACAAAAAGGTATGACCCAAGAAAGTCAACTTTGTCTTGAATTGCCCGCAGTTACTGTATTTGTTGAGCACACATGGACACAAGCGATGAAGCATGCATTATTTACCTTTGAATGATAGTCGTTTAAGGTATCGTGTTTCACGCCGTGCCTCAAAGTGTCATTTGCATGAGGATTGCCGCCTTGCTTATGTGCATTAGAGGGAGGTTGACAAAAGCAAGCATAAAGAAATGTGACTCGTGGTATGTAAAACTCTACCATTAAGAGGGGAAGCAACGTTGCTAATAGCAGCTTGCCATCAGCAATTGTAGCATGAAGGATTGATGGGAAGTCGATGGGTGAGCGGTAACAGCAAATCACCGACGCATCTGTAATTATTCGCCTATGCATACACAAGCTAGCATAAAGCACCCCTTATGCCAATCTGCAAACTTCCGTGATGGTGCACCGGGTTTGCAATAATAACACACACCCCTTCATGCACAACAACTAACAACAATTAACACGAGCACGCACGCACGGACTACACACAATTACAAGCAGGTGCACACACGTCCCCTCAGCCAAGTTCACCTCACGAACGGTGTTGTTTGCGCTGGTAGGCCAACTTGCGTTCAACCAATCGGTCGGCTAGCATGTATTACTTTAGCTTTTGGTACCACTGTTGGGTTTAACTCAGCTATCATCCTCAATAAACTGAACCAACGTTGTTACAATCACATGGATGTAAGTGGGGATAAATGAATGGGAAAGATTCATTGAATCATTGGCGTATCTAAACGGATGTAAAGACGCCTCTTTTCACGCCGTCCGATAATCAACTTGTCATCCGTACCGTGCACAATGACTTTTCGCAGTCTTGACTAACAACCACCTGCACAGGGTATATGTACCATAACAATAACAATTTAATGACGTCAATAGCTCCGTAACTGACGAGATTCCCTTAAGCACACATGTAACCCATTAGAGGTGAGTCAAGTTGCTTTTGAAATCCCAACACATAAAGGCTCTATGATCAAGAGTTGAAGAGTGCATCCAACGCGTGCTGCTCACTAACCGCAAACAGGCATTGGGCACATGCGCGCGCGCCCAAGAGGAGGGGGGGAGGGGGGGGGCTATGTGCACACATCCATGCATTGCACAAGCAACACCACATTCACATCTTTAATAGCGTGCCACTCAATGTATGCGGCATTAATACCCTTGCTTGTGTTGCATGTTAAGCCCGCTGCTTAGACTGACTAAGTGACATGCGTCTGCCTATACCCAGCACGCACGCTGTGTGTGGAGGTGGGGGCGGAAGGGTAGAGGTTGTTTGTGCTAGCTCGCTTGTTTTTATGTTGCCTTGTATCGCTCTGCTTGCTGCTTGAAGATACATACGCATCTGCATGCGCACAGATTTGGCAATGCTTGTAGGTTCGTGCTGTAGTATAGGCAGTAATGTTGTGGATTTACAAATGTACTCCACTCGTTGTGTGCCATGCTGAATTATATACCATGTGCATGTATAGAGAGAGGCGCAGTNTCGATTACTACTACTAATCGATTTCGATTGGGGTAATCTTTTGTTTTGATTAAGGTAATCTATTGATTACTTTTCCGAAGCCGATTTCGATTACTTGCAGCGCACTATAGAGCCTATTAATGCAGCGAAAAATGCTTATCTATTGATTACCTATCGATTACCTTAGTTTAATGTAGTGCTGCTCCGCCCCCGCCCCCTGCGCTGCAGTGCATCTTAATTTACTGATCTTAAATAAAGTAAAAAGATCGACTAAAGGTACTTTGTTAGCTGCTTCGATGCAGGGGGGGTGGCTATCTATCGATTACCTAATCTCCAATTGCCATGAAGATCGGGGGCAACTGCAGCAGCAGTGCAGTACAGCCCAACTTGATTGGCGTACTGTACTGATGCACCGATCGCAGATCTGTAACAGTAGCGGCTTCTCTTCTGCAGACAGTGGGGTAATACTTTATTAAACTATACAGCACCGTTAGTTTGCTTTACTGTATTTGGCTCGGGCAGCAACCCACTTTACTGCTGTCTAGGGGGGGGCGAGGTATTCGCGCGCATACGGTATTTATGCTTACAAGTCCCACAACAGCATATGCATTATAAATGCAATATAACACACTCTTCGGTTGAAGCAATTGATTATCATCTTCTTACCGTCTTCAGCCATCCTCTCCAAACATTGCCGCTTTGCTGACAGCAAACCGCCGGGTTCTCACGCAACAGATTGCTAAGCTAGGTACAAGCATTACACTTTACCGCGATTCAAGTCCGCGACCAATAGGGTAATCATCAGCATTTTTACGTCCAGGACAACTTAGGTAGTCATCTGTGTTTCATGGTCAATCGGTTTTTGAAGTGTTGAAGTGTTTACATTCTTAACAATTGACGCAATTTACATGTGCAGAACTTTCTGCACATGTAAATTGCAGCTCCACCACCACAATGTTACGATTTTGGTCAGCGATACTACGAGTTGTGTTCGTAACAAACTGCTGAATGAATCTGGTGGCCACACATAGTGTGGATGCGGACATACCATGTGCCAGCAAGGTTGAGCACCCAATGCACGCGACAAGCCTTAGTAAGATGGGAATCATTCATCATGTCATCAGTCATGACGGTATTAATACTGCAGTTGCAACTCTGCATGCAATGGCAACGCTCATGCATAACTAGTACAGAACAACTGATGGGCAGTAGTAAGCAAAGCAAACAAGCCCAATAGCTTTCCTGAGACACACCATATTGATGTAGAAAATCTAGGCATGCCTGTGCAAAGCCTGCATGTGTTTAACTGAAACAGCATGTACACAGCAATCGCGCGTTGTAAGCAATGTCTGGAGGCTCAAAGTCACACTCAGGGCGTGTTTGCACCAAGCCCGAGTCTATTGCTGTCCAACAATGCAACAACAACAGCAACAGTAACTGCAACTGAACCACCAAACACGTGCCTGCAGCTAAGCAGACTTGCCCTTGACAGTAGCCTGCTGCTTGGTAGCCTTCTGTTGAGCGCGATGCGTCTCAGCACCCTTTGCCATGCGCGTGATCGCCCGGCTCGCCACACCCACGTTCTTCATCATATGGATGGTATCCAACTTGGAATGGTCCATGACCTGTCATGAAGAGAAGCTTAGGCACGGGGAAACAATTGATTCAACAAGCATGCACATGACTGAATTCAAGGCCGATAATATCGTTACCCGTCGGCCATCTGATCGTGTGAACACCATGTCCACCCAATCCGCATCCCACAACACGTCTCCATCGTTCACGCAATACTCTTGCCGATGGAAGATCTGCTGCATGGACGTCTTCTCTATGCCCATGACGGTTAGCGAGAAGCCAGCATCCTGTTCGTACAACGTGTTGGGCGTGTGTCCATAAAGTGGACTGGTGCGATCGATCACATGCCGCACCATCAAGCCATGTCGAAGGAAAGGAATGTCCGCGCGCACCTGTCACACACACATGTCATTGGATGCAATGTGGGTATATGCTGAGGGAAAACACAAGTGACTTACCAGAGAGAGTGGCTGCATGCTCACAAACAAGCCGCCGTCCTTTGTCTTGAGGAAGCTTCGATACGTGAGAGATATGCGCACATCAATCAGCTCATTCGGCATCGGGCCCGTAAGTACCAGGCGTGCAGAGAAGGACCTGCAACATGACGGTTAAGTGTTACTGCATGGTAACTTCAATATTATGTGCAGGGCGCATGCAAGCCACCATGCAATGAGCAGGCATGTTTGGCTCAGCACAATTGCTATCTATAAGCATAAGGGTTGCACACGTTGGAACTCTCATCATAAAAATTGATGATGGTAACGAACCCTACCGCAAGTAACATTGAGCAGCAAAGGTTTGTTTTGCTGCTGCTTGCCTGTGTGGGCCATCATCCGGGACGAAATCGATCCCGGCCTGAGTGCCCAACAGCTCGTCTTCCTTGATAATGGCATAGCGGGAGCACCTGATCGGCTGCGCCGGCTGAGACAATCTGGAAAACACTAATTCACAACAACAACACATCAGATAACAACCCCCAAGCCAGCCAGGTCACAAATGTGAGCAATCAACTCAAGCACCTCAGACATACCTGCACCACTCAAAAACACGAATGTCAGCTGCGCCATGAGCATGTTGAGGTTGCTCAGGATCAGTGTGTATGCAGAGTAGGAAACCATGGGGGCGCCGCCAAAGGTTGTTGAGAGTGAGAGACTGTACAGAGCTGTGTAGAACAGTTTGGATGCGAGGCTTGAGCCGATGTCTCCTTCAAACTTGAACCCGTTCACATCGAGCCAAAACAGCGGCGTGAAAAGCAGGCTGAGAGCCACGGGTACCAAAAACATGGCCATGATGAACTCGTGCAGAGGACGCTTCAGCATGATGATGTAGAAGTTATTAATCGCCGTGCGCGTGGATACATGCTGCTTGATCACGAGGCTGTCCAGCGCCGCTTTGCCCTGCAAACGTACATAACACATATCAGCACATGTGCATCAAAAGTGCGTGTGCGCTTGTACATGGCAACATCTCAGTGGATCAGATGTTCCAGATAACACACCGGACGTGATACCAACCACGCATACGCATAAAGCAATGCATACATCAACAATCAACATACTCTGGATGTTGGGTTCTTCACAACACCCATTGATGCGGCTTCCAGCTGCAGCCTTGAGACAGCCAACACTGTGGCAAACTTCAGCTTCGTTCGCAGTTTGTGCCATCGCTTGCGCGCTCTCGACCTCGGCGACATCTGCTCCCAAAGCTGGTCCTGTGTCTCACGAATGGGTCCCTTTGTTGTTGTCTCTGTTGTTATTGTTGTCGCAGGTGTTGGTGGTGATGCTGGTGTCGTAGTATGCTTTGTTTGTGATGTTTCAGACTCGGTCGCTGGTACTGGAGTTGAGGGCTTGCTTCCTCTTTGAACGCTTGGAACAGCTTCAGGCGAGGCGGGCTTCATATTGCGGCGTGGCGGATGGGCAAACATGTCCAAAGGGTCTTGTATGAACTCTCTGACATGCTCAATCGACACATTGGGTTGCGAGTAATCTGCGGGGGTTTCGGGCTCGTCTGTCATTGTTGAAGTGCTGCCACCGCTGGTTGGCCGCTGCTGCTTCCGCTGAAATGGCTTTGTCAAACTGCGCATCAGCTTGCTGCGTGGCTTGCTGACAGCGCCTTCGGGTCCAGCCGGAGCTTCCTCATAACTCACTCCCGCCATACCGCCAGCTGTAACCATATACCAGCACTTCTGTATCAATCAACCTGTCTGCACAAACACAACGGAGACATGAGGCGTTCTAGCTCTCAGTAGACGAAAACATCCCAGCAAGCTTGCCACCTTGACTGCAGAATGCCTATTGACTTGACACAAACACTGAAGCAGACATACCAGCTGACAATGCAAGCATTGTCACTGACACATGCATGCTAGCATTCAATTAGCGCAGTTTCGCGCTACCCTTGACACACAGCTTCATGGCATGCATAAGCTATGAAAGTACTTAACCAACTGCCTTCGTCCCAGCTGTCAATACCATTGACACTTGAGGCTGGTCGGCATGTTGAACAATTGTTTGCAGTGTACTCTCAAGGTTCATGCAGGTGGATAAGTGTTCCATGCGTTGCGCCATTGTGCGTACTTGGTGTCCTACAACCTCGCAGAGAAACACTGCAAGCGTGTTGTGATGGTTTGCGAGTTGTGAGCAAGAGGAAAGTTGTTGCAATCATTCTGACATGACAGCACAGGAACGTTGAATTGCCAAGCAACTGCTAGAAGCGTCGGTTTAGCACGCACACCCGTGCATGAAAACAGCAACCGAATGCTGGTGTCATTGCAGCATGCTGTCCTGCATACTGCTTCTAAGTTGCATCCTTAACGCTGTGGGTGCATTCCTAATGCTACATGATGTGCAACAAAACAGCAAGTAGACCAACCAATCAACCAACAAGTACACTGTGCATGTAAGCTGTTCACTTGGCTGGTGAATGGTCAACCCGATGTGCAGGTGTGCAAGCATGCAACTTTACAAGCACGCACCAAGCAGCAAAGTAACTGCCGTCCGATGACCCCACCTGCGTACTCGCTCGCTGCTATTGGAGTATCTTCCGCTTCAGCTCCAACGGAGCGTTCCCACCGACAGCTGTTGGTCCACTGCGACCTATAAAATCCAAGTCTCTCCAGCTTATGCGTGCTTCTCCGCCTCCTCCTGTAGTTCCACCTCCAGCGCCTCCGCCTCCTGCTGCGCCGTCGCCACCACGTGGCAATACCCTACAACGTGAGCTCAGGCATAACTCCCACACGCCTTAGCCAAGCGTGTCCAAACACACTTGAAGCAGCAGAATGTGCCAAATCAAATCATGCAAGTGGCGAGGTTGATTGTGTGCGCTCAGCAAACACAATCGCAGACACAAAAGACACGATCAAACATGTGCCCGTGTGCAGCATTTCAATGTGTCGTGTCCAGTATCGTGTCTCAGCGTGTCCACTGCTTGTTCGTCGCATCGCTTGCGTATAAGCATACGCATTACAAGCACGCCAGCAAAGCAAAAAGGAAGCATGAATGCAGGCATACCGGTACGTAACGCTTTCTCACTTCTATGCCTGTGTTAATTGATTTGTACGCTCTTATGAGAGTCCTTATATGCTTACATGTATGCTTAGGCGGCAGGGCATGCATTTAGCGGCGGCGGCGGCGATATGGAGGAGGAGGAGAGGGTAGTGGGCGAGTTACTGGCAGATGTATGTGGAGGTGGCGGAGACAAGGCGAGAGAGGCGGCTGAGCGACTCGCCTGGCTAACTGGCAGCAGGTGCATGCCAGCACAATGTGCGTGCGTGTTTGTGTGCGTGCCTGTGCGTGTGCAAACACACGCAGACTACAGCAATTCTTGTACACGTGTGCGTCCCACACGCATTGTACCTGCTTCTTGTATACACGCACGCACGTACGATATCGTGGCTTTGCTGTGTTGCGTCATTGCGCAACAGTGTCAGGTATGTGAATGCTTTGACTGACTCCAACAAGCACAATGAATGCTTGACGTTACTTGCTTGATGCTGTCGCTTCTGTCAATGGATGAATGCAAGCTTGGGTTGGAGTGAAGGTTGGAGTTCAAAGCTTGTTGCTGCAGGCTATGTAAGGTTTAGCTCGGCTTTACGCTGTAGTTGCGTGCAGTTTGCTCTCGACAATCACAATGCTGCGGAGCAAGCGTGAGAACTTGATAGTGCTGTGTGGGTGCGAGGGTGGGCACGCACAGTGCATGTTTGGCTGTGCGCATGCAATGTCTCTATGGCAAGCAGCACTCATGTTCCAACCATATCTGCAACATCAGCGCTCGCAGGCGTGACGCCCACGCACACTCACACGCACACACGCATATGCACACACACGCATGCATGTGCGCGTGTTGGCATGCATGCATGCGCACTTGGAAGGAGGGGGGGAGGGGGGGGGGGGAGCGTGTGGACGCGAGCATGCGTCTGTGTGAGTGAAAGCGTGTGCACGATGTCTATGAATGCTCACATGCATGCGCGGCCCGCCCGGCATGCCCACGCACGTGCATGAGTATGAGAGCATGCGTGTGTGCGTGACTCTCAGTGCTTGCTCGTGCGTGTTTCTAACACCTCCACTCTCCAGTTGTCCGCGTCGCCCCGCATACATCCGCCACCTCCACCACCTCAACGGCACCGCGCGGCTCGTCTCCGCACTCTCGTCCGCGTCTCAAGACGATTGCTTCTTGGACGCCGTCGCAAGCTGCATCGCCAACTGCAGCGGGCCGTGTGCTGCACGACCCAACTCACAGGTGTGATATAGTTGTTGGGGCTGAAAGCACAAACACACGCACACACAGACACGCGTGCGCGCGCAAGCACATGCACACACTCGTTGTTTGCGATATTGCACATGCTGTGCAAGAACACACGTATATGCTTGCACGTAGGCATGCGCATGCAAGGGTGGACATCATCACTACATATACATGCTATTTGTTTGGGGTACAGCACTTGATAAATGTGCTGTAGCCCCCATGACATGCCTACAAACATTGCCTCCTGAAATCTGTGTGTCTCTTTGTGGAATTTAAACAATCCAACTTCTAACAGACGTACCGCTTCGATGGTGACGTACTGGTCACGGTGCGGGAGCTAAGCTTCGTCGAAGGCGGCTTGGGCTGGAGAGTCTGGTACAGGTATGTGTGTATGTGTTCAGAGGGCACATACACACATACCGCACAAGAAGGCACACGCACACGCGCACGCACACGTACGCACGCGCATGCGCATCCATACTCACGTGGAGACACACGCGCGCATACGCACACACATGCACAAAGACACACACGCACGCATCTACGCGCTCACTCACGCCCGCCTGTGCAACAATCCACCCGCACGCACACCCACCCCACCCACGCAGGCACGCACGCACGCACATGCACACGCACACACGCTCGTATTGAACTGTTGTCTCCTGCCTCTCCGCCGCCAGTGCGCTGCTGCTCGGCCAATGGCTCGCGCGCCATCCAAGCAACATAATAGGAAAACGTGTACTCGAGTTAGGCGCCGGGTTGGGCGTGTGCGGGTTCGTTGCCGCTGCCATCGGCGCAAAAGAGGTACCATGTGGTTGTGTGTTGTTGTTGCTGTTGTGGTGGTGGTGTGTTGTTGTTGTTGTTGTCGAGTATGCTCTTGTTGTTGTTGTGTTGTCAAGTTCTTCATCACGGTACACAACCCCACAAGTTTGCTTACATGTACAAATCAGAGAGCCACATATAGGTTGACCTTGCGGATGTATGTGTACCTGTCCCTGACTCCTGGGGGACTTACATATGTACTTACTCCATCGTGCAGGTTGTTTTTACGGATGTTGTGTCCTCGGTGTTGCGCAACCTGGAGGCCACCTGCACACAGTTTAAGAGCACGTTGCAATCATCCACGATGGAAAGGGACCTCCTACCAGAAAAGAAGGCTATGCAATCAAGTGATGATATTAGGCCGGCTTTGCGCGTGAGCTACTTGAGCTGGGACAGAGAGCAGAGTTTACTTCATGAGGTAATCACCTTATCCCTAATTATTCTGTGCTGATACTGGCTGGTGTGCAGAGGTTGTTGATTGCTACATACTGGTCTCGTTGACTACCAACCCAAACGCCCGCGCACACACATGTACACGCACACGCGCACGCGCGCGAGCGCGCGCACACACAATCATATGCCAACAGGGGTGCTTTTTGCTTCTGCTGGGCTTCAGACACTCCAAGCTGCTGACATCATACACTGTACAATTAGCAGGGTTGTCCAAGAGAAGAAGCAACATCAACAAGTAACGGCCATGGACATAGTGATTTTGATGCACTGGCCGATGATGAAGCGTTTGAGGTCATCATTGGCAGCGATTTGCTTTATGACGACAGTCACGCGGCATCGCTACCGGTAAAGTGCAGTTTTATGACATGTTGAAGTGTTTGCGCGCGTGCGCGTGTGGGTGTTGACATGCATGTGACGCAAATCTGTCTTACACACACAGTTTTGCCTGCATGCTCAAACTTGAAACACAATGTCACTGTACTGATAGTCACCATCCGCAGGCTGTTGTAAAGAGGAGACTGTCATTATCCGCCAACGCCAGCTGTTATTTGGTCCTCGCCATACGCTTCAACGACCTATTAACCCGCTTCCTTGCTAACTTATCAGCCTCAGGCCTGGCTATGGTCAGCATTACAAATCACACGCCACCAACACTTGATAGTAATGAAGAGGAAAACGACTCGTCACACAACAACAACAGCAGCAGCAGCAATGTTGGGTCTGTGTTTGATGTAGACACCCTGTTGGAGTCCCCGCACAACGGGCTGCTCGTGCCGGGGGAGAGTTACGAGGGCGGGATACGATTCATGCACATTGCGCACGCACAGGGAGGATGATCGAGTTGTGGTGTTGTAGCTAGCGTCAACATTCTTTGCCTTATATGAATATGAAGTGGAGTCAAGTGTGCCCCACTCTCTATATCATTCCTGTAGGTGTGTTGTAGTTGGCGTTAACATTCATTGTTCAGCCGCTGCCGTGTGCAGTGGGAGTTGACCCCTTTGCGCATTCGACTCATTTACTGATTGCGTGAGGTGTTAGGTTTAAAATGGACTGTTGAGTGCGGTAGTGAGGAGCTGAATGTCCTTGTGCTGAGCTATGACCCCCGGTCAGAATTGTAAAAGCTCTGCCCATGTCCTGATTTGCTAATGTACCTGACTGTTTCATGGAGTAGCTAGAACACGCACCCTGTTTCATACCGTACACACACATGCACTCAGACACAGACGCACGCACGTGCACGTGCACGCTCACACACACATGCGCGCGCGTAAGCACATAAGTACATCACCGTTTATCCGGAGGCCTGAACGGTGCCAACGGTCCTCTACTGCTGCTGTACCCTCTACTACCACTACTACTACCACTCTTACCCAACTCACTCGCCTTCACAAACAGACTCCCGGGAGCCCTCCCGATCCGCGTCACGGGCATTGTTGCTGTCACTGAAGTGGTGTCTGTTCTTGTTATGGTTTCTCCTCCTGTTGTGTCTGCTCTTGTTGGGGTCTCTTCTCCTCTTGTCACGCTCGTCATGGCTTGTTGGCTTCCCCTCTGTTGGTGTTGTTGTTGTAACTCGACAGCGGCCTCGAGTGCCCGCTTTGCCGTGGAGATATAGTACGACTTGTACACGTCGGCGCGGCCGTCTCTGCCGCCGCTGCGGTTATAAACGTGTTCTTCGAGCAGACGGGCGGACTCGTCAACACCGAACCTGGGATGGGTGGGATTGTGCGAGTGGGAAGATTGAGTGAGTGAGTGAGTGAGTGAGTGAGTGAGTAGTTAAGTGCATGAGTGAATTGATGTTTCAGAGAGATTGTGTGAATACACAATTGAGAAAATGACCGCATCATTGATGCGAGAAGCAATGCATCAATGACTAAAAACGGACGAGTAATCGAACTGAATGACTCACTGACTGATTGCACAAGTCAACAAATGCATCAATGAGATCATCACCGTCATTGCTTACTCGAATAAGGTTTCCGCCTTCAGATCAGCCTTATTGATGGCTTCAACAAATTTCCCACGCACGAACGCTCTGAGCTCCTCGCTGATCGCAGGCTTGGTATCGACACGCGGCCTCTGCACCAGAGTGGGTAATACACACATCACAATCAACAAAAACTGGTGTATACACACGTCAACACAATACCGAGTGTGCAAAATCCAGCACACTACTACGGCCAGTACAGTGGGATGTTGGACTGTTGTATGTCTGTGTGTCTGTGTGTGTGCGGGCTTGCGGGTGCCCGCGCATGCGCGAGCCACTACTGGGCAGTCTGTGGGTACATGCGCATATGCAACCCAACATTACAACTCATCTCATTTTTCACCTTAGCGTCAACAGTTCGGGCCGCGTGGGCCTGTTCCGCCCGCTCGTATGTGTCCAACACGCCGTCCAGACCACGTGCGCGCTTGGCCTTCACCCTCGCCGCTGCCAAGTCCTCATTATCACCTGAGGATAAAACACACAGCATAACGAACATGTTGGAAGGAAGAGCGAAGTAGGAATGGAGCACAGTTTTGTGACTTGTAACCTGTGCAAATGCGTGAAAAGGTAACGAAGGAATCAAATAGGTGAATGCATGAATGTATGATGTACAGGGTCTGACTGACTGTTCGATTGCATGCATTGAATCAAATCAAACAATGCATGGTTGTTGCATGATTGATGATCCATTACTGCCAACATCAATGCCAAAGACAACAAATCGCAGCTCACTGTCGCTGATGGGGTCTTCCTCCTCCGCTTCATGTTCGTTCTCCTCCTCTTCGCGCTCATCCTCATAGAGATCCGTGTACTCGTACTCCTCTTCTTGCTCAACTCTGAACAAGACACTCATCAACGTGCATTCCGTTGGCTGATTGAGTAGCCATTCCATTCATCACAACCACTGTTTCAAACAGCAGCAAACTGTTTGGTGCGTTCAACTATGCAGAGCACACAGTTCAGCAGCAGACAAACACAAGTATGTCAAAAGCAAAGCGCGCGCACGTGCGTGCACCCGCGTGTGCGTGGTTGTACGTGCGTGTGTGTGTGTGCGTGCGTGCATGCACGCGTGCGCATATTCGTGTGTGTGTGCGCATGCGTGTGGACGCGCGTCAGCGTGGTTGTGTGTACATGTGCTTGTGTGTTTGTGTACATGTGCACGCGAGTCCACATGCACACATACACACCTCCTCCCCGCCGCTCCTCCCCAGCTCCTCACTCCCCCCACCGCCGAGAGTGCCTTCAAGTCCGCTGCCACGCGCTCGGGGTCGGCACACACATCGCAGCCGCCGTCGCACAACGCCGATGAGGCCTGAACGATGATAATAATGTTGAGGGGGGGGGCAGGGGGC
>RHPI01001616.1:374730-414315 GCA_009103225.1 Chlorokybus atmophyticus | reverse complement strand
GTGTGTGTGTGTGTGTGTGTGTGTGTGTGTGTGTGTGTGTGTGTGTGTGTGTGTGTGTGTGTGTGTGTGTGTGTGGCGTGCGTGCTTCTATTTCTGTTTGTGTAGTGCATGTGTCATCGTTCATGTTTGTGTTTGTGGTGCTGTGCTGTTGTTGACTTTAAGCTGTGCCATAGGTTGTTTTGTGTCATATGTCGTGGTTGTGTCTCATGCTGGTAATCTTGCATAGTGCAGCGTAGGGCTAGTGTTAATGTTGGTGTTTGTCTTTGTGTCAGTTATGTGATTAGGTGTAGCATAGTGTCAGATTGTGTGTTTGTGTGTGTATGTGCATTTCCTACCCACTTCAGTAGACGCACGACGGTAAGGGGAACAGACTAACCCCTGTTTGTTGTGTTTTCAGCACGCTTGCTCGCAATCGCCTTTGGCCATTGACTACTGTGTCTATGCTTGAGTTCGCTTATGTATCCATCACAGGCCGCGTGTTCTGCCTGATGTCGACCGGTACAGTGTGTGTACACTTCGTGCACGAATGCACATGTATGCATGCACACACGCATGCTCATGCGCCCCACACACGCGCCCCGCACACACCCACATGCATGCGAGCGCGGAGCACATGATGCATGGGTGTACGTGTGCATGCGCGCGTATACACGCCAACCCGCACCCACCCACCCACCCACCCACCACACTCGCACGCACGCATGCACGCATGCATTGACATGTAACCCCACACTGGTGTGACACTCGATTTGCACCGCTAGTACATCCCTCATGTTGTGATTGTAGGAGAATCAGGTGATTGCTTTGCAGCTGAAGAGTGTCAAGGCGGAGTTCATACACAGCAAGATAATCAAAGGCAAGAGAGGCGAGTTGGGGGCTTGTGTTTGTCGTGAGGGGGTGTGAGCATCTGTGTACATGCCTGTACGCGTGTGTGCGCGCATATATAGAGACACACGTTCACATGCGGATGCCTGCGTGCGTGTATGTATGCATGCATGTGAGCGGTTATGTCCATGTTTGTGCACGCGCGTGAATAGAATACCAGGCTACAAGACACCCACCCATCCCATCCCATTCTATCCCGGGGCTTTCATGAGGAGATTGGCATTCTGCGTGGTGGTGTGCAGAGTCATTGCATGCAAATCTTAGGGACATGACTTCAGGTGGGGTGCTTGGTTGTATTGGATGCATGTTGGGTGTTGCATATTCTGTTGTTGTTGTTGTTACAATTGTTGTTAATGATGGTGGTGGAGGTCGTGTTGTTGTAGTAATGGCGCTGACCACCACCACACCGGTGTAAAGCATCACCGTGTTGCTCGATGAGCATACGGGTGAACAAGCTTATACACGTTCGCTCGCGTGAATACAGGCATGTTTACACATACACACGTATGTGTAAGCGTGCCTGTGCGCACATGCACGCCCGCTCATGTTCATGTACACATGCACAAACGCATACACATGCAAATGCACATGCACATGCACATGCACATGCACATGCACATGCACATGCACATGCACATGCACATGCACAAACACATACACATACACATACACATGCACATGCATACACAAGCATGTGTGCATGACCACATGACCACATGCACATGAACACACACGCACGCCCACGCCCACACCCCCACCCCATCCTCACGATCCATCACCACAGCGTCCAGGCCAACTTTGTCCACCAGCTCCACTTCACCCCTCCTCCTTCACCCGTCCCTTCATCTCTCACTCCATCGTCTACAAGGACCTCTTCTCTCGCTTCTCCGCAGACGCGATTTTCACCAACTCATATCATCAACATCATCATCATCATCATCATGTTGTTATGTTTGCGCTACTATGCAATAGAATTCCGGCAGGGCCGGCAGCGGTATTTTGGAGTCCAAGACTGTCCTTTGCTGCATGAAGTGCGTAGCAGACCAAAATATCAACATGTACAACCAAGCAATTGCTGCTGCACGCGGCGTGCATGATTGCTGTTGTTGACAACACGGTGACGTCACAGTGTGTGCACATATGTTGCAGCGCCAAGCAACATGGAGCGCCATAAGGTGTCAATGGGCGTGAAGGTGCACTTTTTGGCTCAATGTTTATGGCGCATCATCATGCGCAAACAACAGCGGTTAACAATGTTAGCAGCATGGAGGGGGTGCTGGCGCAGCATGGCGCCTCGCCGGTGGTTGGACAAAAGAGGAGGCGCAATACCCACACCTTTGGAAGCACTTGCGTGATCGGTCCAGCAGCCATGCAAGCGAGGACAATCCTATCATCGGTGCCGGCGACGAGGCTCCTTTCGTGTTCGCTATGGCGGATGTAAAGGTTGTCGAGTCATATGACACGTTCAATGCGTGGCTTCTGTTGAGCGGGAGCAATGGCCTGTGCGGCTACACGGCCGCATTGGTGGACATTGATTGGGTCTCCGCTGGCTCGGACCGGTCGGATCAGATGCGAGTGACCTTGGAAACCGATAAACTAAGTTCTTTAATTGGTACTGTAAAAAGTGTTTTATTACTATTGTTATTACATTCACTTATTGATTATTTATGTACTTATTTACTACTGCAGACTCAGGTGCCTTCGACAAGCAGGGTACTTTGTGCGTGGAGTGTATTTTGCTGTTTGGACTTGCATGGAGCTTTTGGCTCCAGAAATAGGATGGTGGTTGATCACTGCGAAGGTGGTGGGCGTGTCTGTTGTGGTGTTTCTGCTGCTCTGCAAGATCACGGCCTATCGCAGCCAGAAGGCCAAGAACCTCGCAAAAAGTTGAGTTGTGGTACAGCTTTATACATAGTTTGAGTGATAAATGTTGAGTATATAAAGTGTTTTTAACATATGTTGATATTGCAGTTTGCAGCCACTGCGCCGATTTATGGGACGCAGCTTCTGCTTCAATATGGAGTACGTCGGTGGGTGGGTGCTGACGCTGGTCTTCGCATGCTTTTTTGTGGTTGTGGTGGGTGCCTGTACGACCTTTTATCTTACCCATGGCTAGTAGATGGCCCATCTACTATCTACGTCAATTAAATACCTGGTAGGCCATCCAGCGGCCTACTAGGTAGATAGTTCAGGTAGTTTAGGTAGATAGTTCATACTGAGCAAGTAACACATGCAAAAGCAACAAAACAGCCTTGCTGTACATGCTGCCTTCGCTAATCCTTGTAACAATAAGAACACTGCGTGCATGTATCGTCGAAAACCATAGGCAAGGGCGTGTTCATATTCAAGGCGCTTTCATGGGTGGCCCATGTGGATGGTGTGATACCTATATTCGGGGGTTGGGTATGAAGGGACACTTGTATTGGATGCCAGTGGGTTTAAAGTCCCGTCCTTTGTGAAACAACCACAACTTGATATAAAGCGTGCCGGAACTTGTGGGGTGTCACCCAACAAATGTCGTCATTGAGAGTCACGAGTGCGAATTCAACCATTCTTGCTTACTCCATTGGTCATGACCTGTGCCGTATTTATCTATGTTTGTGTGATAAGATCGATCTTGAACTCCATCTGTCTATCATGCACTTGGTCATTTGTTTGCTCCTTCAGTCCGTTCCTCCTTTGGCATGTGTGCATGCAGACATGCATTCTATCAAAGTATCTACCTCTACCTTTAATCAGGGACTCATGCACCCATTCTTGCGTTGGTGGGTAGAATCACTCGACAACTTCGCTTAACCACTCATTGACTCACTCACTTAATTACTTGGTAATCACTCCGTAAGTTTGTTTGTGAAGGCGAGCAAGTTGGGTAAGGATTCATACAGTGGTAGTCTCCCGGGAGCGGCGGCGACGGATCCCCGTCGGGCCTGGCGAAGCGCGGCATCGATACCGGTACCGACGAAATTTGCGTCACTAGTTTGAGGTGGAGGCCCTTGCAATCGAGCAATTCATGCGTGCTGAACATTGTGCGCAAGAAGCCCGTGGCGCGGTGCTTAGTCGGGTAATAATGTAGTTAGATGTTCAGATTTGACGCATCAATTGAACGATGAGTGTTGTACGTAAGGCAATGTATAGGAAGAGATCTATGAATATGAACTGCATCGCCGCTGTGCGACAGCCCATTGGACGTACATCTATGTCAGACGCAAGTGAAACATCATGAATGTTGGTGACCAACGGACGCACAGCTAATTCTACAATTTTGTGAATGTCGTGACACCCAGTCTCTGCAACGCATACGAGCTACCGTCTGAAACAAATCTACCGGGGTGGTCAGAGTTCCATTCTGGACATAACCCAGGTGTATAGCTCACACTCCGGGATGCCCTTGGCTGCCTCGCGGATCAGGCGCTTGTTCTGTTTGTCGTCAATGGCGACATTGCACAGTGCGATGGCGGCCTGGGTCTTGCCCTCGTGCATGCCAGACCGCAGCAACTCCACGAGCAGTGGTATGCCGCCGGCCTCGCGAATCAAGCGCCGAATGTCTGCATCGCATGCAACGTTGCGCAGCGCGGCTGCAGCTTGGGTCTTGCCATCGGCCGTCCCGGACCGCAGCAGCTCGATAAGCAGGGGTATGCCGGCCTCGCGGATTAGGCGTTTTTTGTCTTCGTCAAGTGCAATGCTGCGCAGTGCGCTTGCAGCTTGGAACCTGCCAACGTCTGTGCCGGACCGCAGCAGCTCGGCCAAAGGGGGTATGCCACCAAGATCTCGAATTAGGCGCTTGGTCTCTGTGTCGTTGGTTGGGCGTTCACTGTCTGCGACATACGCAACGTTCCACAGTGCGGCAGCGGCTTGGGCCTTGCCGTCGTCCGTGCCGGACCGCAGCAGCTCGACCAGGGGAGGTATGCTGCCGGCCTCGCGGATCGGGCCCTCGTTGTCGTCGTCATACGCAAGGCTGCGCAGTGCGCCTGCAGCTTGGGTCTTGCCGTCGTCCGTACCGGACCGCAGCAGCTCGACCAGCGGGGGTATGCCGCCGGCCTCGCGAATAAAGCGCTTGTTGTCGTTGTCAGTTGAAACCTTGCGCAGCGCGCCTGCAGCGTGGGTCTTGCCGTCGTCCGTGCCGGACCGCAGCAGCTCGACCAGGGGAGGTATGCCGCCGGCCTCGCGAATAAGGCGCTTGTTGTCGTCGTCAAGTGCAACGTTCCACAGTGCGGCAGCGGCTTTGGCCTTACCGTCGTCCGTGCCGGACCGCAGCAGCTCGACCAGGGGGGGTATGCCGCCGGCCTCGCGGATCAGGCGCCGGTTGTCTGCGTCATACGCAACGTTCCACAGTGCGGCAGCGGCTTTGGCCTTGCCGTCGTCCGTGCCGGACCGCAGCAGCTCGACCAGGGGAGGTATGCCGCCGGCCTCGCGGATCGGGCCCTCGTTGTCGTCGTCATACGCAAGGCTGCCCAGCGCGCCTGCAGCTTGGGTCTTGCCGTCGTCCGTACCGGACCGCAGCAGCTCGACCAAGGGGGGGATGCCGCCGGCCTCGCGAATAAGGCGCTGGCTGTCGTCGTCAGTTGAAACGTTGCGCAGCGCGCCTGCAGCTTTGGTCTTGCCGTCGTCCGTGCCGGATCGCAGCAGCTCGACCAAGGGGGGGATGCCGCCGGCCTCGCGAATAAGGCGCTGGTTGTCGTCGTCAAGTGCAACGTTCCACAGTGCGCATGCAGCTTTGGTCTTGCCGTCGTCCGTGCCGGATCGCAGCAGCTCGACCAAGGGGGGGATTCCGCCGGTCTCGCGAATAAGGCGCTGGTTGTCGTCGTCAAGTGCAACGTTCCACAGTGCGGCAGCGGCTTCGGCCTTGCCGTCGTCCGTGCCGGACCGCAGCAGCTCAACCAGGGGGGGTATGCCGCCGGCCTCGCGGATCGCGCGCTTGTTGTCTGCGTCCCATGCAAGGTTGCCCAGTGCGCATGCAGCTTTGGTCTTGCCGTCGTCCGTGCCTGATCGCAGCAGCTCGACCAGCGGGGGTATGTTGCCGGCCTTGGAGATCGCTCGTGCCGCCTCCTCTATGCCGCTGTGCGCGCAGTAGCGAAGCGTTTCAACCAGCTTTTCAACCCGCCGTCGCTCGATACCGTCTACCCAGCTGAACATGCTGTAAGTTCTGCTGGCAATGGCTTCCACGGCAGGCACCCGACCGCGCGACACGTCTCTCGCACGCGGCTCAATGCCCTGAAGCATGTGCTCGACACGGCCAAGTTCTCCGATGCCTGCCATCCCGTGTCAGTACTTGCACGTCCACAGGTTCTACATACACTGCCTGTTTTTGCGGTCGGTACCTCTGTTTGGTGAAGAAGCAGTGCCGCGCAGAGGCCGTGACGCGAGTTCCAACCAGGCAAGGGCGGAGGTGTACTGCTCGTGCGCGAGAAAGTCGTACTGTTCCAGCAGCCCAAAAATCTCGAGCACCTCTGCTTTGATTGCGTCGAGCGCGTCGCGAACGGCATCCTTATATACGCTCGATTGCGTTGCGCCATCAGAAACGCCGAGGACCGCCGCTTTGATCTTGAGGACCATGATGCGGACAGCCATGAACGGGAAGCGCCGCGGGTACTTGCTGTCTTTCGCAAAGGATTGTGCCGTTAGGCACAGCTTGTCGGCATCAACCACAAGCTCCCTGTAGTAAGCGTTCCGATGCTCTTCGATGTCGCTACGGGTGTACTGGAGGTATCGCTGACAGTACAGTTGCAGAGCTCTTTGAAACTTTTCCAGACGGTGCTGTTCCTGTTGGTTCTCGAGTCTGTCGCCGAGGTGTTTCACCTCTTGTCGCAACTCTGCGAGTGCGGCGATCTGGTGCAGGCACGCCTGCTGGATCTGCTGGCTGATGTCGTCGCTCATGCCCTTGAAGGCGTCCATGACTTTGGAAAATTCTTGACCCCTCGTGGACTCCCATTGCTCAAATTTGGCACCAACCTTGGCGTCTATGGCATGCAACGCTTCGTTCACCAGGGCAAACTGCTTTGCTGCCGCGACCTGTTTGCGGGACTCGTAGATACGCACGGCGAGGTCTCCGACTCCAAGCAGGATGCCAGCGGCACTCATAGCAATTGAAAGTGCCCCGCCCGTGACGACGTTGCCGATGACGGTGCTCGCCACGCCGGCAGCGATGTCGGCCGCCATGCGTCCGCCTTGAGCCTTCATCGTCTCTGGCTAGGCTCTTACCGGTGGAGAGACTAGGTGCTACGGTCCGCGAACTCGGCACCGGGCGAACATGGCTTCGTGCATGTCCAGACTGGCTGCAAGCATGCGCATGATCTGATAACCTACTGTGGGGACAACCGGCCCTATGCGATTGCTCATGCAGACCATGACGACGACCAAGCAGTCCTACCTCGGGCTGCCACGCGCCCGTCGCCGCCTTCGCGTTTCCGCGTCCCGCCGCCTTCCGCAACTCGGACCACCCCTTCAACCCCTTTGCGACGGAACTGCGCGGTACGACATTTCCGTACTCAACGTACCGTTCGAGTTCGTGTTCCAGTTTGAAGTTGATTTGGGGTTCGGGTTCGGACTTGCTGACGCAGCAGCACAACGAGAAGCAAGGTTGGGTGGGGCGGCGGCTGAAGCGGCGGAGGAGGTGAAACACGAGCAAGGGCAGGGAGCGTCGCCAGTCATGCTATCAAACCCAGACTTCGGTCCGTTCGAGATGGAGTGTGACGTCCGCGTGCTCACGTGACGCAGACTTCTCCGTGCACCATGCCACGCAGTCCGTGACACCGTGTGGCAGGCGCTTGTAACAACAACTATAGCGCATGGAGTCGTTACGAGGCTTCGTGAACGGCCGGCTAGGTTCTAGCGGCCTCTCGCCTCTTGCGCGCTTTCCGCGCCTTCACGGCGCCCGCGGCATAGCCAGTGCCGTACCCGACGGCGCCGCCCGCAAGTCCCAGAGCCGCCCCCGCGAACAGCGCGCGCACGGCGTGCTCGTACGGCGACAGCGGCGGGTCAAACCTGTGCATGTAGTTGCGCAGGACCATGCCCGCCGCACCCCCCACGGCGCCGAGACCCCCGCCGATCAGCGCCCCACCGACCCTGTACCTCTTCCGCGTCTGCTTGTTGGCGGCGTTGTCCGTTGCGCGCGTGGTGTCGACGTACGTCACCAGGTCGCGCGCCGTCCCGTTCTTAACGGTCTTGGGCACGATTGCACAGAACCTCGTGATGCGGTCCCATGCTTTTTGGTTGGTCGCATACCTCGTGACGACCGCATCCTTGGCCTGATGCGCCGTGGTCTTGTTCGGCAAACCCCTGAGGAAGTTCACGTCTTTCGTGTCCATGGCGCGCGCTGTTGACAACGGCGAGATTTTCTGCCGTCAATCCTTGAAGACGTTGGCGATCTTGTTGGAGGCGACGTCGCCGATCGCCCCCGGGATGATCAATCCCAGGAAGGGCAGGGCGCCGATCGCCATGAGCGCTATCCCTGCGAATCGAAGGCCTTTGGATTCGTGATCCGGCCTCTTGCTACGCGAGTACATGAGCAGGCCGATCAAGAAGACGATCGCGGGGATGGCCAGCAACCCGAGCATGCCGCCAATAGAGCCGGCGCCAGCGGCAGCCGACAATTTGAACGTGTCAAGCAAGCCCATCGCATGTCGACGAAGCTAGAAAAAAAGCACAAGACCACTCACACGTCTGCCCGCCTGGACCCTCTGCACGTCACAATCGCAAGGAATACGAGGACAACTAGCATGACCAAGAGGGTGCCCATTGCAAACGCGACATACGACCACAAACGCAAACCCATATACTGAATCAACAGGTCCAATACATCGCGATGTATAGCGGCCTTGTGCTCTAGCTTGTTAAGCTGCTCTATAGCTATATCCAAGCCCTGCTGAAACAGCTCGTCGCCCAGCATGCCACTTGCCAGAGGGTGGGAAAATAGGACAGGGGGCCTAGCGTGTGCCGCGCCGCTTAGAGGAGAGCGGCGTGACGGGGATGCCGCGGCGGCGGGCGCGGTTCATCGCTGTTACGAAGCTCGAATACTCCCGCATGATGTTGCGGTTCTCTGCCTCCAGCTTCTTCAAGCGATCCAACGCGGCTTGAAAGATGTCCGGGGCCTGCGGTCGATAGGTCAGGCAATGTAGCGCCATCATGCATGTAGCGAGTGCGCACACACGGGCAGTTACCTTGGTCACGGCATGGACCATCCGGTCGTTGACGATGCAGCGCAGGCACCAGTGGCTGGGACAGTCGCAAGATCTCGCGCTGCGGGACATTCGGTCCCGATTGGTGTCGACTGGAGTGCGGTCGATCCTGTCCTTGGTACGGAACCCGTGAAGAGCCTCCTCGTGTTCCCGTTCGTCGCCAGACATGCAGGTCTGCATGCTAACGGCATCGTCGTGGAGATAGCCGTCCTCGGGTTCGGCGCTGTCCTCGGGCACGGCGTGTACCGCCTTGCCATCAGCATCCTTGCCGAAGGCGATGGCCTCCTCGGTTTCCGCGTCCTCTGACACGCGGGGCGGGAGCTTGAATAGAGCAACGGCGTTGAGGCGTGGCTTAGACGGCTTGCTGTACGGCGTGTTATCGCGCGTCTTCACGTTGCTGCGTGGCGTGTGGGAGATGCCTATACTGACCTGGCGCCCACCCATCGACTGGCTCGATGGTGAAGGTGGGACAGCATCGCTGAAGCGCGGCTGCTCGTGAACCGGACTGTGCTGCTGCAACGCGACAACAGATGTGGTGAGCAAGATATGACATAAATTGTTGCTTTGATCTCGTACTTCGCACAGCAGCACTCACCGCACAATGGGGGCGGGGAGGTCCGTGGCGTGAAACCCTGACGGGTTGTTGCTGGCTACGGCGTCATCGGACCAAACGGTAGTGGTATGGGACGCAGCAACAGGGAACCGCGTGCACAAGCTGGAGGTGGCCTCTAAGATCCTTTCAGACGAGCTGAAAGCAGAAGCTGCACCTAAGACGCAGGACATTCTGGAGAGAAATACCAAACTCAAGCAAGCTATCTATTCGGTGGCGTGGAGCCCGGACGGGCGGCTGCTTGCTACGGGGTCGTGGGACAAAACGGCGGCGGTTTGGGACGCGGCGACCGGGAAGTACATGTGCGAGCTGCGGGGTCGCACCAGTTCCGAGTACTCCGCGGCGTGGAGCCCCGACGGACAGTGGCTGGCGACGGCGGCGCAGGACAATACGGCGGCGGTGTGGGACGCGTCGACCGGGGAGCCCCTGCGCGAGCTGCGGGGGCACACCGATTGGGTGATGTCCGTAGCATGGAGTCC
Source organism: Chlorokybus atmophyticus (assembly GCA_009103225.1). Lineage (NCBI taxonomy): Eukaryota > Viridiplantae > Streptophyta > Chlorokybophyceae > Chlorokybales > Chlorokybaceae > Chlorokybus > Chlorokybus atmophyticus. The sequence goes on along the minus strand of RHPI01001616.1, from coordinate 404,167 downwards.
AGACGGGCGGCGGCTGGCCACGGCGTCGTTGAACAAGACGGCGGCGGTATGGGACGCGTTGATCGGGAAGCGCCTGCGCGAGCTGCGGGGCCATACCGCTTTCGCAAAAGCCGTGGCGTGGAGCCCGGACGGGCGGCAGCTGGCGACGACATCTGACGACAAGACGGCGGCGGTGTGGGATGCGTCAAGCGGGGGGCGGCGACTCGTGCTGAAGGGGCATGCTTCCCGCGTACGCTCCGTGGCGTGGAGTCGCGACGGGCGGCTGGCCACGCTGTCGGACGACGGTTCGGCCGCGGTGTGGGACGTTGGGGACGCGAAGCGCGAGCTGGAGGACGTTTTCCAGTGTCCAGGGTGTTCCCCTGGTAACATGGAACAGGTGCACCACACCGATCGAAGCTTTTCCGATGAGGAGACAACCAAACTCTCATGTTGGTTGCGCGATATTGACGCGGAGTGCATGGGGGTGGATCTCAAGTGGCTAACAAGCCACTTCCAGTCAGAATCTGCTGAGAGGATACTAGATGCCATCCGATTGGCGGGCTTTGTGCTGTTTAGCGACGTTGGTGACCAATCGATATACCTATCATCGGCATTCCTTGCGAGCCACGATGCAGCCACCGAAAGACCGGCGTCGAATGTGGAGGTATCTAATGGGTCGAGCCAGCAAATGAGTGGTCTGTCACAGACCTCGATAGACAGTGGTATATACACCCTGGACTCACCAAAGCTGCCTAATTGCGCCAGCGCGTTGGTGGATCCGAAAGGGGGAAACAGACCTAGTGATCTCTCCGCGGACGCCGGCTGCTTTGTATGCGATCTTGAAGAAGCGACGCAACCTACACCCCAAGCAGTTGCAGGAACGACCTTACCCACACACCCAGTAGCTGCAGGAACGACTGTACCCACACACCCAGCAGCCGAGGCAACGATCAATGTAGACGACTGGACAGGAAAAGTCCTTCTTCAGGACGCCATTTTAAGGAATCACCGTTTGGAGTACGAGTGTGTCGGGAGATGCTCAGATGGCGATTAGACGATGAAGACGAGCATTGTTCTGGGCATCTGTGGCAGCTGGCACCAGCCTCATTCGCGGGTAAGCCTACGCTGTCCTCGGACACAAGGTTCAAATGGTACCAAATACGCGTTCATTGCAGGTACGTGTTGTTCTTGACACGGTGACGGCAAGGTTATGCAAAGGTACTCCTGCATCGAGAGGGACAAGCATGTGGCGTGCTATAGGCTCTCTGCTGCGGCGATTTAGGAGGGGTCAGGTGGACGGCTCCATTATGCTGCCTGTCCTGTACCATGTTGAGCTTGACTTGAAGATGCACTCTGATGAACTTGGTCGTGTGGGTTTGGACGTCGAAGCTACCGATAACCTTTTGTTAAAAGCCATACTGCAACAGGAAGCTAGACGCAGGTCAGATTGGCCACAGCTCGATAACGATGAGCGATCGGGTGCAGGCTTGTTGCTAACGTGTTACACCAGGGTTAGGTCCAGAATGGAACACTAACCACCCGGCAAGCCGGGGTTGGCGTATAGATATGTCCGTGAAGACAAAAAAATTGGCAATGCACTTGAAGTCAACGATTGCATTGCCAAAAGCCTGGTTTTCACGGCTCACTGTCAACCGTAGAATGCGGTAGTGTCATACGATCTGCCTGAGTCTCAGGTGGACACAGCACACATCACCAACACCTGTTCCATTTTACACCTAACACAGGTGTATGCGTGTCAGGCGCCCTCACGTGGCCACATCATCAGGAACGCTAGCGATCGGGCCAGTGTCAGTCCCGGTTCCGGTCCCACTACGAGAGTGGGACATTCTACCCGGACTTCCTGTGGGCAGCGAAGTGGAGGTTCTGCAGTTCAAACCAGGTGCCACGTTACTGGACCCTGCCGACGTGAAAGGGATTTGTTGGAGTCGCCAGGTTAACAGCTCCGTTCTATCGAATATACGATTTCTCGGTAAGCTATTGTCTTCGTTGTCGTGTAGTCAACCACTCGTGTACGCGCACTTACGAGCTGCCTTCTCGCAGATCAAGTAACTTACGGGAGGCAAAATAGTTCCTATGTGGGATTCATTAGGAACTCTCCGGTTTTAGATGACGTGTTTAAAAGCATAGACCTCGAGCTTCAGCTGCATGTCGAGGGAGCATTCTGGCAGCTTCAAAAAATCGATAACGCTGCAGTTAAGCCTCTCCAGCCATACTCGATCAACGAGAATCAGGTCGTATCGAGAATCGGACACCGCTTACACGTCTCCCGCAGCACTAGACAGTGCCAATACGGTCATTGGCCAGTTAGACATTTTAAGATTTACATATAATGCCGCGTTCCAGTTGCACGGACTGCATGTGGAGTGCATGCTGTGAGAATGTTCCCTTCTGTCTCGTGCAAACCCGTCTTGGCTGTGAGCTACTGTCTCGTGCCCAACTGCAAAGGCAATGGCAGACTGTCGGATCTGTGAAATCAAGCTGCCCTTTGCGGCCAGTAGATGTTGTCCGAGTCGTACTCCGCCGTCACCCTGCCGCCTGGGGGCAGGGCCAGCAGCTCCGGGAAGGCTTCGCACAGAGACTGCAGCGCCTCCCCGACCGGCGCCACCCCGTACTCTCGCAAGTCCAACGGCCCGGAGCTGCCGGCGCGATCCAGGAGGCAGTAGGCCCTCCCGAACTGTCCCAGGTGGCGCCAGGTCACGTGCTGCTGCGAGCACTTGGTCAGGAACCGGGTGAGCCGCTTCTTGAGCGGCGCCGGGCCCTTGACGCGGTGCATGCTGCGCAGCAGGTGGACGTACAGCTTCCAGCAGTCCGCTCGCTCGTCGGGCACGGGCCTCGCGTAGCTGAAGCTCTCGAACATGGACTCGTTGGTGACCTCCCGCCTGAACGGCAGCCGCAGCCTGGGGCGTCGCACGGCTCCCTTCCACGCGCGATCGAAGTCGTACACCCGGGCGCTGGGGCCGTTTCGGGCGATGAACAGCTCGGCGGACCTGCCCTTGCCGTCCCGGTAGCGGTACCGCGCGAACTCGTCGTCGCCGCACCCAGAGTCCGCGAAGATCAGGATGTTGCCGGTGTGCAGGTCGTTGTGCCGGACGCCTATAAGCGTCAGGCAGGCGAGCGCGTGCGTGATCTGCGCGACCAGCCTGATGCAGCTCTCCACCTGAGGGCGGCCTCTAAAGTACCTGTGCAGCGAATCGCTCACCGGCCGAGAGTTGGTGGCGACGGTCATCTCCTGGGTGTCGGACGGGATCCAGCCCGATCGGCGCAGCCTGGCCACCGTCGCCTCCGCCAGGGCGTACCGGGCGGGGGGCAGCATGAAGAGCACGTGCGGGGTGGCGTTGAGGCGCACGAGGTGGTTGGTGATCCTGTAGATCTCGCGCTCTGCGCGCGCGTACATCCGCCCCTTGCGGACGGGGTAGAACTTGACCGCGACGGTTCTCCCGGCCCTGTCGGAGCGCTGGAACACCAGGGCACGGGATGCCGTCGAGCCCTTGCTCAGCAGCACGTGGTAATAGAGGGTGAAGCAGTAGAGGACCATTGGCTCCTCGTAGACCTCTGCGTAAATAATTTCTTTTGTGTGCGTGCCTATGCGTTCATGTGCGCACGCATGTGTGTGCGCATGTGCATCCATGTACATGTATTTTTGTGCCAGTAGTGTTTGTGTTTTGTGACAGGTATGGGAGGGATGTGTATGGGATACAGAGCATAAACCCTGTGCCCATGTTAGTAGTAGTGTATCAACTAATTACTGTCCGCAGCCAATTAGCACATGCCATATGCCACACTGCTGCTTACAGCATGGCATAGCAGAGCATATACACACGGTTGCATGCCAACATGCGACACAAGCAGCAGCAGCAGCAGCAACATTGACTATAATTACTACTGCTAGACTACTGTGAAGCAGCAAGTGGGCCCAACCTGCAGCAGCCAGGAGGACTGGTGCGTGTGCGTGCCGGTTTGTGATTTAAGTGTAGTGTGATGTTTGCGAGTGTGTGCATGCGAGCGCGTGCCCTTGTGTTGTATATGTGCATGCGTGTGTTGTATACGTGTGTTGCCGCTTGTGATAGAAGTTGTCAGTCTGCCAGAGACCGCAAAGTCATCAATGATCATAAATCAACTTGGCACAGACGCAGGCTGAGCATCAAGCGCTCAACATGTTCATTTAATTCATGTTTTATACTCTAAAACATTATGGTTTCTACTTTGCATAACACAACTAGCAGTTGCTGGTCAGATCGTCAACAAGCACACACACACAATTATCACACTCACCCAACTGAGCCTCGTGCAAAACCTCTGGTCAAGCTGTCAAACAAGCTATCTGTACACAAGAGTATGTTACAAACAACATCAACGAGTTGTGCAACTTCTTACATTGCCCATGTCCCCTCATTCCGCCACTGAGTTGGCATCCAATTGCGCAACGACACAAAGAAGCAAAAGGTTTATCTCTCATTGCGATTGCGCTTTGGGTAGTCGCGGCGCGGGTATTATCCTCCAACGCTTCCTCAACTCATCCAGATTCTGCAACACAAAAGACTCATCAATAAGACATACACGACACGTACGTGTGCAATGCGCATGCTTATTAATATATTATTATATTATACAATACAAAACCACGGTATACCTCAGCAAAGTGGTCTTCGTACCGCAAACATATCAGATCCGCGCATGTCGTACCCGCCTGCGTGCGTATCCATTTGAGCTCGCTGATGCTCACATACTCAACAAGCATACACAACCAATGCAAACTCAATAAGTCATGTAGTGCAGTCAAATCAGTGTTCAAAAGTCACTCAATTTTCTTTCTTACTCACGCACCCTCTCACACATGCATGATCGAGCATGCACACACGCACACACACACGCACACTCTGCCACTCCCAAGCACACGTACACGCGCACGCTCTCTTGACCTCACATGGTCACACACTCGTACGCACGCACGCACACGCACACACGCACGCCCACCCACACCCACCCACCCACCCACACCCACACATCATCCCCTACCTTCAGTGCCCATGGGTAGTACACCTCCCTTAGCGCCCTCCTCTTCTCCGCATGGAGTCGCATCGGCGCCCCCGCCACCGCCAGAGCGCACATCGGCAGGCCCGTCTGGATAAGCTCAACGTACTTGAGGGCCAACTCGCCGGTCACCGTCGTGCCAACCTGGGGATGTGTGTGCGTGTGTGTGTGCGTGTGCGCAACAAGGGGAGCAGGACTAATACGTGCACACGCATACGCGTGTATGATGCATGCGTGTGGAATCAAGCTTGTCGAAGGGCGACACAGACTGTAGCAGACTGTAGCAGACAGTGTATAGTCATGAACTGATACATGTAACAGTGATGCACCAAGTTATCATGCTTACCCCAAACAGAGTGTGCCAAAAATCGTGCACCTCCCTCGCGCGCGCCGCCACATACGCCAACTCCTCATCGTCAACATACCTCACCTGAAGCAGGCGAGAGTCACCCGACCAACACCACGTTACACCCCCACCCACCCCCACCCACCCCCACCCACCCACACGTACTGACCATTGGTCGGTCGTCGGCGTGGAAGCCCCTCCTCCCCATGAACCCCGCGTACGCCCCGCCGAAGGTGTCGGCCGGCATGGAGAAGATGCCCGCGGCATGTAATGACTCGTCGGAGATGCGGGGGCGGTCGGAGAGAAGGGTCTGAAAGAGAAGAAGTGTGTGTGGGTGTGTGTGGGTGGGTGTGCGTGCGTGGTAACCGATGTGCATATGCGTGCGTGTGGAATGTGTACTGGCATGTGTAAAATTGCATGCAGTGCGGTATATGCATACGTGCAGCATGTATGCTTATATAGAGCCGTACATGCAGTGCGCGTGCACACGGCATGCATGCGACTACGCAGTGCTATACACGCATGCGTGTGTAGTGTACTTACGTGTGCATGCAGTACACACATGCATGCATGCACCGTAACATACGCGTGGGTCATGGAGCATGCATGCACGTGGCACAACATGCATGCGTCGAACAGCATGTATGGATACCACCACACATCATGTGCTGCATCAATGTGAGACCACCACCACCTCTCCTCACCTGTCCCACCGGGTCCCTCCGCATCCTATCCCGCATCCTCGCAAGCGCCAAACCCCCCGTAGTCTCACCAACAGCAGCAACCTGTCGACAGAACACACGTGTGTACGCAAAGTAATGTGTGTGAGTGTGAGAGGCAGAGACTCGCTCGCTCACACACTCACCAGGTCTGCTCTTGCTGGGTTGAGCAGTGCCCCTGCTGCTGCGGCGGCGGCGACCCCGGCGCGTTGAAGGAGGGACAGGGGCTGGTAGCCCGGGTAACCCATCCCCGAGCCCAGCCTGGGTCTAGTCCGGGACAATCCTAACTGGGACTCAAACCCTACACAGGTCTTGAAACTCTTACAGCTATGGGGCGGCGGTGCGGAGCTGTCAGCGCCGGCGGCGGTGGCGACGGTCTCAGGGGTGTCCTCAGCCGCCGCCGCCGCCTCGCCGTCGTGCTGGTAGGTTTCTTCCTCGCCGCCGCCGCCGCCAAACTCGCCGCCGCCAGCGATGGCGACACTGATCCAGCTTACAAGTAGGCAACAGTGAATCCATCAATCACAAATTCTATTATGTGATTGTTAGAACGTACACCTGAATGTGCGTTTGATGTGTTGGTCACATGACTTTCTCACTATGGTGGACCCAACAGGTGAGTCGATTGACATGGCGTTTGAGCGTTGATACATGCATGGCGCCATGCAACAACACATGCACCAATGAACAGGATTGGATGCTACTATGGGCTTATGTGTGCTGGATATTGCTTGCTCAAGACACTCGAGGGCAGGGAAACAGCGCATGCAAGCAGTCAACCTTCTGTCTGTGCGTGCGTGCGTGCGTGCGTACGTGTGCATGTGCTGGACCGCATGTATGCGCATATCATTGCGCCCTTGTATTGTGTACGTGTGTCTACGCGCATTGCATTGTCTTATACCGTCATGCTGTACACGCCTACGCGCACAGACATGTGCGCGCTGACGGTTGCATTTGAACACATTGTGCGCACACATATGCGCGTGTACAAGCATTCCACCATTCGCACTCAGAAACATCAAGCATGTGCCTGAGCAGGCGTGCGCATGTCTGTGTGGACACCTACAATAATGAACACCATATGTTTGCACGAAACTTTTGTCCAAAAGCACGCCTGTGCGCAGCAGCAGTGAAGGCACACCTGCACACGCACGTGCATTGCACTATCTCTCACATCAATCCAATCCTTCCCAGGTCATGCGTGAAGCAATGCGTCGTCGCGGGCGACTGCCCCGACATCCATAGCGATGTCGCCCTACGGCTGCTGCAATGGGACTGCGAATCCGACTGCAAGTGAGCACGTGTGCAGCAATTGTTAGTTATATCAACGGCACTTTACATCACACGCACAAGCACACGCGTGCGCACACTCACCCACACATACCCACATGGGTATGCACAAACACTCACGCCCTTGCGCACGCGCACGCACGGACGTGCATACGCACATGCACATGCATGCACACACACATTCACAAACACATGGTTGTGCGCAAACACACGTGCAAGCATGCACGCACGCATGCACCGACACTCACAGAAACACGCCCGCGCCCACACGCGCACGCACGCACGCTGACATCAAGCGATCAGATACCGCTGCATGCGCGATGCCACGCAAGCGCGCGTCGACGCCGGCCTGCCCGTCCGAAAATTCCATGGCAAGTGGCCGTTCGTGCGAGTCTTCGGATGCCAAGTAAGGGGTCACACACACTAATTGAGTCGGTCAGTTGTGAGCCACATGCACTCTGTAAGCTGTATGTGATGTGTATTCGCACGCACGTGCGCGCGCGTGCGCGCATGCAAGTGTACGTTTGCACATGCCACAAACAGTATACGCTAGTTGCACAGTTCTCAAGCTACATGTCTGTGCACACGCAGTACCCCTACACACCACCCAAACGACATGAATACTGTAAAGTTCACACCCCAGGTCGACCACTGATTCACTCACTCATCCAGGAGCTCTTCTCCGTCCTCTTCTCTCTCCTCAACCTCGCCTCCCACGCCCTCGGCTACCTTTCCTTCCGCCACTCAATCACAAAATCAAACCCAAAGCCATCCTCCGCCCTTCCGCTAGGGCGGCTGTGGGGGGCGTACTCCGCGGCAAACTGCAACTTATGGCTGTGGAGCGCCGTGTTCCATGCGAGGTGGGTGGCTGATGTAGTGGGGATGTGAGTGTGTGTGTGCGCGCGCGCGTGCACACGTGAGTGCGAAAGTCTCAGCTGTTAGTTGATGCGGGTGGTCTATTGCACTGCATCCTGCTTGTTACTATATCAAGGTACTGGTGTACCTACCCAGCAGTTGTGTACACAATGAATCTGCGACACTGAACCAGTGTATAAATGTGTACAAGCGGATTGCTGATGCATCTTCTTGCGTACACAGCTACTGTGTACACAAGCCGTACGCACGTTGTTGTATACAAGTAGTTGCCTGCATTACGCATAATGGGCTGGAGTGTTGGGTACCTTCCCCAGAACCCTCCTTGTGTTGACTCAGGGGAAAATACGGACTCGTGCTGACCCATGCACAGACTATGGCCCTGTTATGATTGTTGTTTGTCTGTGTGGCAGGGACGTGGATGTGACTGAGAAGCTCGATTACATCTCTGGTAATGTGGCGTTGGCGGTAATGACGACAGTGACGATAATCAGGTTGCTGCGGCTAACAAACCCTTGGGGCCAGGTAAGTTGGTTCACCTTCAGAAGTGCGTGGTTGCGCACATGTTTATATATAGTCTTGTGCATATGTGTGCGTGTGCGCATGTGTGTAAGTGCACCGTTATCCATGTGTCATCTGACAAATCTTCTCAATGCAGCTACTGGCTATGGCAATATCCGCGACAGCACTCGCACAACACGTGTATTATATGCTATTCGTCCTTTTTGATTACGGTGAGTAAGCGAAAGTAAGGTTAGCAAAGCCGCTGCTATCCTGCAATTAGAGCAGATGAGTAAAAACATTGAACACCTGCTTCGCCTCTTGTGTACTTACTGATGTGGTTTTGATAGGCTTCAATGTCAAAGCGTCCTTGATAGTTGGTGCGGGACAGGCACTAGCGTGGACTGTATGGGTATTCGCCGTCAATCACCCCCACAGGTGACAGTACACACAACAAACAAGTAATGCAACACGAAGGTCACAGCCACTCTACCCACACATCACGCACACACAACGAGTATACGCTGATAAGCCTTGCACAACTTATATTTGTCCAATACATAGTACCACGACATCAACCCCCACCTATGACCTGTATATACCTTGCATTGCACATCACACCACCTGTTGCATGCTTACCTTCCATCCACCCACACTCCCTTCCACCCACCTGCTCTCTTTCTTCAGGTGGCGCTTCCTCCTGCTCAACTCTCTCCTCCAAGCCTCCGTCCTCCTCGAAGTCCTGGACTTCCCGCCGCTGTGGGGACTCCTCGACGCGCACGCCACGTGGCACCTCGTTACGCCGCCGCTCGTGCTCGCGTTTTGGAGCTTCATCAGGGCGGACGCGGAGTGGGAGTGTGGCAGGCTGAAGGCAGGGAAGAAAGGAGCATAGAACGGGTGGGTTTTGAGTATATGATGCGTTGGGAGGAAAGGGTGACATGTCTGGATAACGTTTCTCACTGCTCCAGGAGTACAATATGTAGGATATGAGAGTAATGTATCTGACAGTCACATGGTATGAAACATCACGCCACAAACTGATGACGGTCGAGCGAAACCTCTGAGTGCAAACACCTGCTAGGATCGATAAGAGCACATCAATGTGATGGCTTGAAAACTTCAGGAAGCCAGTTGTATAGCTAGCTTGCTACCATCTGCTTAGAGTTCATTGTTGACTGCTGCGCGCTGCAAAAGACTCTTTATGTGTTGAACAATGAGTTCGACGGCCACAGCATTCTCCGCACCCCTTGGTACCTAGAAGACATAGCACCGTCAATGGACACATACAACTGACTGCCACAATAGTGTGAAGAAAACATCATTAAATAGTACACTATCATTTTGTGTACAAGCAAGGCTGCCATTCAAAACATGCATGGAGGATGACACATAGATGTCAATTCAACGCTTACGATGATGTCGGCGTGTTGTTTGGTGGGCAGAATAAACTGCTCAAAGCTCGGCTTGACAAAGCGCTCGTACTGGTCAAGCACTCTATGGATGCTGCGACCTCTCTCGGCCACATCACGACGCATCCTGCACAACAGTTGTTTTCCATCAGCGGGCCGGCACCAGTAATGCATGCAACGACTTATGACGCTGCACAAGCTTTGGTATACTGAGTGCATAAGTACTTGCTGGAGATGACAACACGTGCTAACTCCTCAAGCGGCTTCAGCAAGTGTGTTTAAGAACTTCCTAATGCTGCCTGTTGTGCGAAGGAATACATCAACAGCAGTATCAGCATGCTGAACACTTCGGTAAGACTTTCACATCCATCTTTTGATAACCAAAATGTTCTCACCATGTAGCTGGAGGCATCAACCACGTCTACACACCGTGTAAGATTAACGTGCAATGTGTGGCATGAAAGGTGCAGCCGATTGGCTGTTTGCGACAATATCTGCATAGCTGCAGAGCTGTATGTGTGCATGTAGATGTTCGTTGATGTGTGCCTTCACAACTGTGTGTATTGTTATGTGCATGTGCCTCTGTATGTAATGTAATTCAATCGTATGTAATGGATTATGTGGACTTGCACCTGCGGGCGAGGCGGGTATCAGCGTCGGTGTCGACGAATACCTTCATGTCAAAGAGCTGGCGCAGCTCCTGCGAGTGGAACGCGAGGATGCCCTCAAATAAAACCACACCAGCAGGCGCCACCGGTACAGTCCCCACCCTCGAACTTGTCACGAAATCGTACAGGGGGATATGCACCCCACTGCCCCTTTTCAACGCCCTCAATGCCTGGAACAAGCTGACTGTCATATAAAGCAAGTAAGCATTGCATGCACAACTAGGGTGGAAGATGAGCAATTCAGCACAACACAACACTAAGTGCAAGCACGCACACCACACGCGGGCACGTGTTCACCACGCGAGCGAACAACACAGCATGACACGACCACAAACGCAAACACGTTGCTACACACGCGCACGCATTGGCAGCGACGCTCTTGCACGCACGCACGCTCATGCAGGACAACACCAGCCAGCGCGCAAGCTACCAAGCAACAAGCCAACAACCGAGCACTAAACACACAACTACACACACTCACAAGCATACAAAGATACGCATGCACGCACGCACGCATAACCAAGCAGCTCTCACTTGCAGAGTTTCAGCAAAGTCAAAGGCCATGGGGTGGTCGAAGTTGAACTGTGCTATGTTCGCGCGCTCTTCGTCGGTAAGATTGCGGTAGAAGCTATCTTGCGTGATGCTGACCACATGCCGATGATAGTCTTTGTTGTTTTCAAAGGCCTCCATTATCTTCTTACATACGCTTGTTTTCCCACTTGCAGTGCCGCCCGCAACACCGATTATGAATGCATTGCGCTGGTTGTTAGTGCTACTCAAGTAGCTGTCGGACTTTCTACTGGTCAAAGGCGCTTCAGTGCTGACTGTTGCTTTGGTCAGAGTGAAAACCCTGACAGCTGCTTGCTTGCTCCTTACACCGCTGCTGCTGAGTGACAGCAGCAGCTTAGGGCTTGCTGCTTGCAGAAGCAGCATACTGCTGTTGTGTTTTTCAGCGCGACTTCAGCTTGAATAGGCGCCCTCTCCTTTGCTTGGACGGTGTTAAAGGAGTCAAGTTGTCTTGGCCTAGCATGATAGCTGATTGTGGCCCACACACCCTGACTGGATGCTAGTAAAGCACATTCTGCACAATATACACATATGGGCCAAGTAGCAAGATGTGTGCAATGCACTCTTCGCTCGGTTGTAAACCAGATATTGAGTCAAGCAAGCATTTGCACCTAAAGACTGCAGCCTGCCGACAAGTGGATGCAGGAGCAACTCCGCTGTATGTCAACACCAACACCAGCGACAGCAGGTCTTCTACTGCTCTTATTTGAAAGAAGCAGAGGTCCCAAGGCTCGCTTGCCTGCTTCCTCAACAGCTTGCCTGAGCGCTTGCCTGCCGCCACCGCCGCTGCCTGCCCCCAGTCTATCAAGCTGGTAGAAGACCACTGCCAGTATATCAGCATACTGGTATACTGGCAGCACAAGCGCCTTCCATCATGCCTTGCTGCCTGTATAGGCCCACCAGTAGTTCCATGCCAGTTGTCTGAGCAGGCAGCTGCGGCCAGTACAGCCTTAGGACTAACCTTGATAACAGCATACTATCCATCAAAGCACATGAATGTTTGAACCATTACCGGCATTCTAATGTAGACTACATTATGTGTAGTATGTGCAGCAATGACCACTCAGCGTTTATCACGAACTCAGCCTCGAAAAGTAGGGGTTGCGTTTCGCTTAGAGCATATCTGAGTGTCGGCTTATTGGCGGGTGCGGCGGCGGCGGTGTTCACGGAAAGCTTGACTTGGTGCTGGACGCGTGTGCCTGAGCATTGCTAGCTTTCTGTTCACGAGAAACAGCTTTCAGCTTGCTGGCTGCTAGCTTGCCTGTCGCCGCTTGAGCGCTTTGTGACTGAGTCAGTAAGTGAGTTGCTGCTGCTGCACTGAGTTAACAGCTGTCGCTGAGCACGGCGACGACCTTGTCGAGGGTGTCAAGGCGAAGCTGGAGGCTGGAAGTTGCTGCATGTGCTGGCGATTGATCTGCTTTTCTAGAATTCAAAGGCGTTTGGGCAGTATGACATGCCATCGCAAAGTGGTCGACACAGCTGTCTTGTCTGCCCGCACCTCTTGTTCCGCTGCAAGTTAGTTGGCTATGGCGGCAGACATGCGTGAGCCTCTCGCTGACGGTAGCGACAGAGAAGAAGGCATGTGTGCACTGTGTTAAATATGCTGTCTTAGTATTGTTTTCAGTTGTCTATGTGCATGCCCCTGCGTGCATGCAGCACGCTTCATGAAACGCTTCAGAGGCTTAATTCCTAGCACGACGTTGTCTCTGCTTTGAGCTTGGCCTTGAATCGTGCGACAGGTGTGAGGGATCAGCCATAAGTTAGCACCCGCTCAATGTGACCTTGCATGCTGCTTCATCCACCTGACATGCTGTGTTGTCGCTTTGTTTTCAGGTGAGATGACGCCTGAAACACTGTCTCCAAGGGGCGAGTTCATGGAGCTGGATGCCCGGGGCGATATCAATAACCACAATGGCGCGGCCTCCAACCATTCTGTAGAACCCTTGGCGACTGTGCATGAAGCGGACAACGGCCTTGATGCTGAGGTCAGGAAGCCGTCACCACCGCCTGTTGCCATCGTGCACAGAAGTCAGCTGCTCAATGCCATGAATGCACCGCTCCCTCCACTTGCCGCTGGCCAGCATTCGCCTGCTGAAACGGGAGCACCCAACACTCTGTCAATGCCACAACCCGCACAAGTCCCCGCGCAGCTGCCATCGCTTGCCCCACTGCCCCCGCAGCAAACCTCAACACAGCAGCAGATTGCTCAAGCAGCCAAAAAGGCCCGTCAGCGAGCGCACAAGCGTGCCAAACTGGCCCAAGCAGGTGCAGCGGATCCCTCAACACCGGCATCAGGCACGGCCACTCCACCTTCAGACGACCAGAATCATGCACACATTGCAGCTCAGGAAGCAACCCAGCGTGCGGTTGCAGCTTTCTTGTCGCAACAGGAGCACATCTTGTCGGTTGCGCCTTCAGGTCCTGTAGTTCGTCATGAATCCCTCGTCATCTCATTTGATGATGATGACTTTCATTCTTCAGATCAACTGCCGGCGCAGGCGGGTTTGGTTCCGAAGCAGGGGCAGAGAGTACTCACAGATTTGGAGGTAAAAATGGCGCAGCTGCGTGCGCAAATTGCTAAGCAGGAAAGACCTCAAGGTATAGAGAAGGCGTTGCCAGCCAGTTTGGCCCCGCCGCCGCCGCTGATGGCAGCTGCGCCTCTGGCAAAGCCTTCAGCATTCTTTGCACCGCGGCCACCTTCAGGTTTGGAACTTGCGTTTTTCACCCCAAGTCCTCATAGTGGGTTTGCTCCCTTGTATCTGGAGTCTCGTGCGGAGTCCTTGCTTAATAGCCTCTAGCCTCTTATGGCGCATGCATTGTGCTGAAGTCATCATGCATGACGACTTGTGAGCTACTTGGCAGGCACTTGCACATAAGCATGGTTTACAATCGACAGCGACATTCCCGCATGTTGTGGCGCGTGCATCTTATCGGTTCTGAGCTGTGTTGTGTCCTTTCAGTGCATGTGCCTGCAAAGCCTCAAGTCATTGAAACTGGGACAGCCACCAATCGTTACCCACTCACAAGCACTTCAAAAGCCGCTCTTCAAGGCAAGGCGTTGAATCCCACCTTACAGCCAAAGGCGCCGGCAATGCGGACAGCAAATGGAGTGACTTCAACTGCACACGCTTCCACTGCCAGCCAGGCCTTGATAGCTCAGGGAACTGCTCATTCTGCACCATTGCAGCAGCAAAGGGTGGTTCCAGTGCTTGGTTTTGAGGATAATGGCTCAGCCGAGCAGACGCGAACAGCTCCAGAGTCGGCTCAGTTGGGTGCTGAGCTGCCCAGCGCCAGGCAAGCAGTTACGATCAAGGCGGCACGCTCGCAGCCAACAGACAAGTCAACATTGCCACGCCCTTCATCACGCAGTCCACCTGCTGACCCTCCTGCAGCAACCACCAATCCTCCAGGCAGGCAGTCTGGGCTATCTTCGGGTATATCTGCAGTCCAACGAAGCAGCAAGCAGAACGTTGCTCAGATGGCTCCTCGAAGCGACCCATCGGGAGAGCATCAACCTGCGGTACCTGGTGTGGTTCTAAGTTCTCTGGCTGCGCAACCGTTGGTAAGTGCAGTCCAACCAGCTGCTCAAGCGGCTTCTCCAAACAACCCATCTGCAGAGCATCAATCTGCAGTACCTGATGTGCCATCCAGTTCTCCAGGTGGACAGGCCTCACTGTCTCCACCTGCACCGACACCATCAGCAGTGCCTGTCCAAATACCCGAGGCGACACAGGTTCCACCAAACCCACAGGTAGTGGCGCAGCCGGACACAAACACCACATCCAAGCAGGCAGCAACTCCCTCAAAGCCACCATCTGCTGGCAAACGACGTTCAGTAAAGCGCAGTGCTGCATCCAGTTCGCCTGCTGGCATTGCCAAACTTGCTGCAGATATGGGACCTATGAAGAGATTGAGGCAGTTATCTGGCCTGGATAACCCCAGAAACACTCCGACTCCTGATGGTCAGTCACAGCAGTCTGATGCAGCACGCAATGGGTCACCTGATCGCGCTGTACCCGAGCAAGCAGTGGCTGTGCAGAGCGAGCCACAGTCACCTGACCGCGCTGCATCACAGCAAGCAGTCGCTGTGCAGAGCGAGCCACAGTCACCAAATGCTATTCAGGTCAGGGCTTGCAGTTGCATGTTATGTGTGGCAAACATCACAAGGCTAAACGGTTGTGGCTCATCTGCGCATGTGGTGACGTGCATGTTTAGCTTGTCAAACTGCAGGCGGCCTTAGTTGATGCTGAGGAGATGGAGCGAAACGTGCAAGGTTCACTCTACAACCAACAGGCTGCTGTGCGGCGACTGGAGGTAAAACATGTCATGCTGGCTTGCGCAGACTTGTTGAGAATGGTGCATACCTTACTATGTCCATGCGCATTGAACAGAAGGCTGAGCAGCGCCTTTGTTGCAGGTTAGAAGGGCCAGACTGCTTGCAGAGCTGTCGGTTATGGATGCTGCCTTGAACGTTGAAAAGCAAAAGGCAGCTGAGTACCAACAAAAGCTGCACGAGGCGTCTGCTGCTGTTCTTGCTAGGCATTCGCAGCTATTGCACTCCGTACAGCAAGCTGTGCCTGTTTTGCAAGCGCTGGAAGCTCCACCTTCAGGTCCAGTCACTGCGTTCTGCTTGTTTGAGCTGTAACTACCCAACTGGATCATTCCAGAGGCTGCTAGTTGCAGGCAAGGTTTGAAATGTGCTGAGTGAAACTCACTGGTTGTTGCAGATGTGCAGGCGTCAAGCTGTAGGCAGAAACCACCTGTAGTGGTTGAAGGGCAGGACAGGGTATTGGCACTACCCCAAAGCAATGCGCAAGACAGGGTGCCAGTACCTAACACAGTCCCGCATTTGGTTGCGGCTCTACAAGCTGGGGGAGGAGCAGCTGCTACTTTTGGTGCTGCGTGCACAGCTAGCATTGATGCGGCTGACATTGGCCGTCAGGTGTCAAGTCAAAACCCTACTGTCGCCCAGCACGCTGCAGTTCAGCAAGCGGACGCCTCTGCTGCCAAGAAATTATCGCGACAGCCTGCTTCTCATGCTGCAAGAGGTGCGATGAACGTGCAAGGTGCGGTTTCACAACTGACCTCGAGCTCGGCTTCTCCTAATGTCAAGGAACGTAGTGCACCATATCAGACAGCGAGACCTCGGCATAAACGACACCACATTACTTCACCACAGCGGGCGACTGCAGAGGCGTCTCCAACAAAAATATCGTCACCTCATCAGGAAGGGAATATCACTAGTTCATCACAGGGGACCATGCCACCAAAACATGCAATGGCAGGGGCTGCTCCAGAGACAGTAGTGACCCCTGTTCAGGAAGGGAATTCCACTAGTTCATCACAAGGAAACATGCCATCAAAGCAAGTGATGGCAGAGGCTGCTCCAGAGACAACAGTGACCCCTGTTCAGGAAGGGAATCCCACTAGTTTATCACAAGGAAACATGCCAGTAAAGCAAGTGACGGCAGAGGCTGCTCCAAAGACAACAGTGACCCCTGCTCAGGAAGGGAATCCCACTAGTTCATCACACCGGTCCATGCCACCAAAGCAAGCGCAGCTGCCTCCCACTGCCCCCATCGCACGCAAGGCAGTGAGCGAAGCAAGTGCAGTTCCAGTCGCATCCCAAAGAGCTCAGTCAAGCTTGCGCGTATCAGTGAGTGCCAGTCCTTGCACCATCACCAGTTCAGCGCAGCCTGCTGCAAGCAGCCCGCAGAAGCAATTGCAAGCAGAACGATCCGAGGCAGAGAAGAGCCTTCGGGCCTTGGAGATGACGTTGCAGCAGCAACGGCTGCTGGCACTGTCAGCGGAAAAGGCGAGGTTGCTAGCTTCAAGTCAGAAGCGCAAAGAGGAGCCATTGCAAAGTCCAATACATACGGGTCCCGGAGTGCAACTTGCGCCATCACCTCGCACGTCTGATACAGGCATGTGCGTGGGTATGGAAGCTGAAACCAAGTTGCAGAGCACATCAGCTACTGCGAGCGCTCCCAGTGCAGATGCTGCAGCAGAGCCGGCTCATGCTTCTGTACAAGTGAAACATACGGGTCCTGAAGTGCAACCTACTCCGTCACCTCGCACGTCTGGTACAGGCATGCACATGGGTTCTGAAGCTGACACCCAGTTCCACAGCACACCAGCTACAGCAGAGCCGCCTCATGCTTCTGTACAATTCAACGATATCAAACAGGAGCAATTGAGCTCTCCACACGCTGATGCCGGCTGTGTAGAAGGTGGCACTGTTCAAGCAGCAGCAGAATCCGCCATGGCTCCTTCGCAGAGCAGGAACCAACAACAGGAGGCGCATGCAGTTTCTGAGGTAGCTGCTGCTGAGGATGCAGCTGCGACAGGACCAGAGGAAGCTGTCCTGGCAGCCTCGAAGTCGCCTGAACGCAGGCGTAGTCGTGGCGCTTCAGAACCCGTGCCTGCCAGGGTTGCCTTTCCAGACAATGGCTTGCGCAACCAGCCTTCCTTTTCTACATGGTTAAAGCCTCAAGGAGCACAGACCATTCTGCCCTCAAGCAGACCTGCACTGGTCTTTGCCAATTGGAGTGCTTTCCCTTCTATCCGCTTCAGTACTCCTGATTTGACCCAGTCTGTGCATGCTGCCAACAATCCTCAAGCACAGTTGCCTTATAGCAGTCCTTTGGCATGGTTTCGATCAAGCAGGCTGCTGCGGCAGTACCAACATGCTTGGCACAAGTCGCTTCAGTCAGCCACGTTTACGCACAATATCAAGGCAAACAAGCCCCTATGTCCCTATGACCTTCGAGGCAAGTGCAATGACAAAGATTGCGCCAAACAGCACCAGGAACAGTACAATTGCACCGACAAGCAAGCCTTACAGGTTCGTGACCAATTGACATTCTACGTCGTGGATGGTTACTGCAGTGGTCAGTGCCCACAGTCCAGAGCTGGTTGTACAGGGGTTGACTGGTGGATACTGGCTGTAGGACTTGAACAATCTCCTAGATGCAGCTCGCGAGCATGTCAAGGGGAAGCAAGTCAGCAAGGCACGCTCAATACAGGAGCTGGAAAGGCTTCTTGATAGCGAGAAGTCTCTTAATATGGTAGTTTTCGGACGGCGGGTAGGTAAGTGTCTACTGTGCATTTTCGGTCAGCAACCTCCTTGGCCGGCAGCTTTATCTGGCTGTGTGGTTTTAGCTCACCCACGCAGCTGTGATCACCTGTCCCTCAACTCATCACTCTGCAGGGTTCCGTGTCAAAATGTTGGATGCGGAGGTAGGCATGGATGGTTTGCTGGGAGAAGAGGTTCCCAAGTACTATCTGCTCAACCATCATGAGACTGCATTCAGCACATTGTCGGACTATTGGTTCGACTTTGGAGACACTGCTGCAGCGAGTAGCTGGGTGCTTCCTTCAGTGGGCTCATCGCCCAACCCTCACGTGCGTGCTGATAACTCTGCACGGCTCGCAGCCAACCGTGATCAGCGCTATTACAACACAGGTTCCCCAGCTCCGTCTCCTACTGACATGCAGCATGCTGAGCGAACTGGCACTGATGAAGATGAGGTGGCAGCCCTGGAGGTATTGAGAATTTTACTAGTGCGCATGCGCTGTGTTGATGTTGATTGAAGTTGCTGACATTGACATCATCTGGCAGACACACATTCAAGACAATCCAACCGATTGCGAGGCCTGGGTGGCATTAGCTGTCAAGTGCTACTTGCATTACAACCCTGTGCATGCAAGCAAGCAAGCACAAGAAGAGGTATCAGTCATGGATTGCGTTGTCTGGTTGATTGATCACATTTGTCACATTACAGCACTTCACTTGTGTGCAGGCCCTCAAAGCACTGGCCAAGGCATTAGACATTGCACCTCAGAATGTGGCCATATGGTGGGTGTACCTCCATCTTTTCTGCAAGCGGCAAGATGCGACAGAGGCGGCTGAAATGCTTGGCTACGGGGTGAGTGTGTGATCATGCTGCATGCGCCAAGCTGCTCTGTAGTCTCACTTACAGCTTGGTTTATAGCTGGCTAGTGCTTTCAGCTGGCAATGTCGTGCAGGTGCAGTACTGCAGGTTTTCATACGAGCTGTGGTGCTTTGTCATCAGCAATGCGGAGAGCGTCAGCATGCTTCAGGACATTAGCTACCGCGCGATGGTGTGGCTCTCAGCATCCGTGCTGCTCAGCACCGGCAATGGTCATCGTCCCAGTGATACAGATTCCTCTTCGTCTAGGGCGCTAGCAGCGGGGCTAGACTCCTGGCAACACAAGAGTGCCTGTCTTCTCGACATTGCGCTCCGTTTGTTGGCTGCATTAAGCATGGCCGGCCAGTCTGAGCTGGCTTTGGTTTGGGTGAATGAGCTCGTCTCGCTGGCTGAAACACCGCCAGATTCGCGCCCTGCTGCGTACAATCCATCACCACAGCAAGTGCAAGACCCCAATCTAGCAGCAGTCCCTGCAGAGCCACACGCACTGATCGGGCTGCTCACTGCATTGCATCCAAGAGATGTGTGCGTGTTGTGGCTGGCTGCTGCGCACACCGTGGTGCAGGGTGCTCTTCCACAGCAAGTTGCGAAGCGTTTGGGTTACCAACAAGACTTGTTGGTCATAGATTGGCCGGCTGTAGACAAGTCCGAGAACTGGGACGCAACGCAGGGAGCTCTTGTAGAGCGCTTGTTCACAGCTGCCAGCAGAGGTTGGCAAGGCTGCATGGGCGTCTACAGCGAAGCCGGAGGCTCGGTATCAACACAGAACGACATTGTGGAAGCTCGCGAATGCTTTGCAGCTAATGCAGTGCTCTGGACGCACGCAATGAGCGGTGCTCAAGTTGCTGTCAAGACCAGCAGTGTGCTCGTAGCTCGCTATCCAACCAGTTGCCAGCTGCTGCGCTTGCACCTCACCCTGCTTTCAGCAACATCCGGCTTGACAGAGGTTGCAGCTGTTGTGCACAAGGCACTGCTTGCGGCTGTAAAGGGTCAGCAAACTGCTGGCTTCCACAAATCCATCAGTGACTTTCTTGCTCTCTGCTTGCAAGATCAATCTTCAGCGGCAGCAGCAGTGGACGCTTTGCTACTAATGTTAAAACCGCAAAAAGCGTCGCGCATGCAAGGCTTCACACCCAGCCAAGAGCATGTGACAGCTTCCCCAAGAGACTCACTTGCCCGCTTACTGCAAGTGTATAACTTTGTGAGCAGCCGCGTACGGGTATTTGGTGATGATGAAGCTTATCGGCACATCAACCTTGCTTGTCTTCATATGCTGGACAGCAATGCAGAAGCGGCACTGGCAGCCATGCATGAGGCGATTAAGGCGGCAAACTCTTCAAGTGCAAGACAACGCGTAGCTAAGGAGTACCTGGCATTGCTGCAACTATCAAGCAGCCCAATGTCTGTGGTCTCCACGCTTTGCGACCTGATAGCACCTGATGTCCGCATGCTCCAGCCGCTCGCTCAACCACTGCAAGGCTTTGACGATAAACACCTCCTAGACGTTTGCACTCCTCCAGCTCTGATGGACTGCAATGGTTGGACAAAAGTGTTGCTTCAGCTGTTGAAAGAGACCCCCATCTTTGTACAGAACACAAGCATCTGGGTGGAAGCTATCGAAGCTGCTTTGCTGTTGATGCCGAGTGAAGTGTCCATTGCGCTTAGCGCCTGTAAGAAGGTATTCGCGCCAGCTGCAAAGGGCATGCGACAGGAGCATCTTCCAGCCTGTGTATGGGCGCTGCGACTCACATATGAGAGCCTCTTGCATGCCAAGCAGACGGCCGGAGACGCAGCATGGGAAGAGGTGGCTCAGTACTGCCTGGCGATTGAAGCAACGGATGTGTCTCTCGCTACTTGCAAGCAAGGCCTCAAGCTGTATCCCTTTTCCGTCAAGCTGCGGCAGCAATTGGATATTGGAGTTCAGACTGCTGCGGGTGAAGCGCAGGCAGGCGCTTCCGCCGGGCGCTGAGACGAAATGCTGGTTGACAGTCTGTCAGTTACTCCAGGTAAGTACCCTGCATCTACTGGTGCTGTATATTTGTATACTACTGCACCTGCCTTTCCAAAGGACAGGTGTACTAACAGCAGTGGGTTACAGGTGTTGGGGTCCATATATTTTCCTGTGTCCTTGTCATGTTGAAACTTGCTGTGTGTCTTCTCCCCACCGTCGTTAGTTGTGCTGTCAAGCCAGACGTCTGGTCTTGATGGCGCTCCACGATTGCCTATGTTGCTGTTGCTGGTGTCATTGTTTGCTGTGAGGGTTGTGATGTATGCGTTGGTGGCAGGTGCAATAGCCTTGCTGCCGCTATCTTCAAGGTATGCGTGTTCTTCTGCCTGTGGTTATGTTGGTGTATGGCGGTAGCACTGACATACCGCTTGCGTGCTCACCTGTGGTCAGAAAGACGTTTTTATGGAGGATACCTTTGCTGCAAAGAGGTGTGTCTGCTATGGTCCAGCTGTGCGACTTGAACACTTGGTGTTATTTTTGTTGAATCATGCATAGCAGTATATGAAGGTAATGCCCCAACCACCGCGTGTTTTCCCAGTTTCTGTGCTCACGCACACATCGCACCGCTGGCTGTGGTTGCCATATGCAGGTGTACAGGTGTTGGAAACCCCTCCCAAGTTAGTTGCTATACATTGTACAGAAACGTTCTCCCGTGTAGTTGCCATCAGTGCCCTGCTACTGCGCTGGACACTATGAGTGCACGGCTCGCTGCAATAGTGTAGAACATAGTCAGCCAGTTTGGCCACCACATGTGGTGGAACCAATGCGGCTGTTATTGTATGCTTGTGCGTTGAGGTTGTAGGATAATAATTGTGTTGTCCACGCCCTGGAACACATGCGTGTCTGCATGCGTGTGTTCCTATTAATGTTGCGATGCTAGTGCATCATACTTGTCAAAGTGTGCCTCAACCATTTCAACTGTAGAAATCTGGGCATGGCGTATGCATGCAACAGGTTTACATTGGCTGGACAGGTACTCACATGGGGCATGTGTGAGATCAGCCATTGGAAGTGGAGCCTAAGCAATGCATTGATAATCGAGTGTGCAACCCATTACACGAAGGTATGCCATTTCAAGTAGTGTTACATGATTGTAGTGTACAAAAGATGCAAGCTGCATCACGCGCATGCACAGCACACAGCATGCATAGCAAACACCCACATACTCACTCAGCACACCGCATTTATGTTTACACTTCACACCACCGGGCTATCTACTCTCCTACGTACTTACTACTATTACCCCGTTAGACCACATGCAGTGCATGCATGGCAAGTGACAGTCACAGATTTTACCTGCACGCATGTGCAGCTAGTTAGTCTTGCACGGTGTTGCAGTCAGTGTGTACATATCAAGCCACGTATTTTGCCATAGCAAAGTCATAGCAACGCAACAAGAATGAGCAATCTTACGCATTGCATAGCGTAACGTTTCATAGCCTTTTAATTATGTTTATAACAACATTCACACATCACGCGCTTTGCATGCAATGAGTGTAGCAAGTCGCATTATGAGCTGTTGTGTAGTGTATTCTATTGCGTGTAATGCATATACGCAACAACTACATGGCTTTCACTGTCGTGGCTGCACGCATCATATCGAATATTTTCAATGAGCATGAAGTAGTGTGCTTTAGATTTTTCACTTGCAGTTGCAGTTGACATGTGTTAATCATAAGCCATTAAGCACCGCAAACACTTCATCTTATTCCACTTAAACCTAATTAAGATGAATACGAGTGTGAAGCATTTATAGCCCGGCAATTGAACCTTACAGAGTGTTATATGGCCATATGAAGTATCATTATACCCATATAAAGTGTTATTACATACCAAATGTGCATACGCATGTAAGCGTTTGTATGTGGAGTTACATTTCCATTGTAAGGCTTGAGCGAAAGCACAATTTCATTAAAGTTTAAAAGTGTGGCATGTGTACATGCATTATCAATCTCTTTCATTTTGCATTACGCTCTACATTCAATAAGTGCATATCCGCGTTTAGTGCACAAATTTGGTCGTCACTGACGTTTTCAAGGCAAACATCTGTGCGTTACGAGCATCTGCAGCTCATCATAAATGCATCCCACAAGATGCTTCACCTTTGATGTGTCTATGCACTTATCAAGGTAGAGTACGCTTTGGTTACAGTTGCATTATAATGCAACTGTAACCAAAGCGTACTCTACCTTGATCACTGTTTTTCAATTACGATCGTATGTGTGATCACGTAACTTAATGTAAAAATTGTTGTATACATGCATGAATTATGCACTCTTGGCAAATAAGAGTTCATAATATATGCACCTGAAGCGGGTGCATAAACGCGATAAGTGCATACAAATGCCCGTTCTCGATGGTATGCACTTATTGAGGTTGGGACGGTAGTGGATGTTGGCATTTCTCAACCATGATAACATTGAAATTGCAAATGTTACTTGAATAAAACAATGGTACTCGGCTTGAGAGCATAAGTTTGCTGCATCGTGGCTCGAGTGACTTACAATCCAGACATGATTGATGAAAATTGGCGTTCTAGGGCCGTACAAATCTCACCACGAGTGACGAGTTTATAAGCGAAAAGCAACTTGGCCACATTGCCAATGTGGCCAAGTTGGCTCCTTCGAGGAGCCCCAGCCCCTGCATGCAACCGCTGTTTTCCGTCCTTTCACCGCCAGCCGAAACCCCTGGCCGCCAGGCAATGTTTTGCAGCGACTCTCAACCTCGCTGGTGCCCTGGGGAGCTTCCCTTTGCTATCAGATTGTGGTGCTCCAATCACGAACGGTGACAGCGGCCTCTGGACGTTCTCGATTGGAGCTCCCCGGCAGCGCCACACGCGGCTACTCCTTGCGTCACCCGAGAGCAATAGACTCCCCGACAGGCCGGGGATTTTGGCTGTTTCAGGGAGTGGGGCAGCGAGCCAGAACCCGAATCAGCCATTTCCTCCTGTAGCCATGAGAGATAACCGAGGAGGAGGAGTTTCTACCCCCCCCCCGCGATACGAGCAAGCGCATGCTTCAGCGAGATCTCACTGAGCGCCCGTGGTCCTTTTGCGCGGGGTCCGTGCCCAGCGTTGTCCCTACTCTTGTCCGCGCAGTGCCATGCATTTTGTGGTTTCTTGACCAGGCGTGCTGTTGCTGCTTGCTAAGGCGGTGGTGGTCGTAGTGGTGGTGGTTGGTGACAGAGTCTGAGACAAAAGCTGGGGGGCAAAGGGGGTGTACTTAGTAGCTGTTGTAGGTGGTTGTCAGAGGGCGAGGGAGAGGGAGAGCACCGGGTCGTAATGGGTGAGTGCTATGTCGAACAGAATGTGCTTCAACTGGTGTGTTGATGCCTTGTAAGTGAGGCAGGCAGGCTGTCTCAACCTCAGCGCCAATACCCATGCATGTTTTCCTGGCTTTCTCACCACTAACACCTCCACGTGCTCCACGTCCCCCTTTGTGCATGCTCCTTGCAGTCTTGCATGCTGTGCAAGCAGCACTTCTCACCCCACCCCACTGCACTAAATAACACGCCACCTGACCATTCCACTCATGCACATTGCAGCCCTCCACAGCCTTTGCAAGCCCTCCACCCCCTCCCCACTCTTCCCATTCTTCCTCCTCTTCGCCCTCGTCGACAGCATTCCCCCACCACTCCGCCGCAGCACTGTCCCCCAGCCCAGCACCGCTGCCATAACCCTGCACCAAAACCACCTGAACCGAGTCCATATCCTTCGCCTGGTCCACATCCACCTCAGTCTTTTCCTCCTTCTCCCTCTCCTTCTCCTTCTCCTTCTCCTCCTGAGGCGTCTCCTGCGCCTGCGCCGGCGCCCGCACCGCCCAAGTGCGGGGGTGTGGAGTACGACCCTGCCAAGGAGGTGGGTGGGTGAGGGTGGGGGTGGGGGTGGGGGTGGGAGTGGGTGGGTGGGTGGGTGCATCTATGCGTGCGTGTGCGCGTACGCATGCACCCGTGCGAGTGCGTATGCGCAGGCGTGTGTGGGTGGGTGTGCACGCACGCGTATGTGGACGTGTGCGACTACGTGTAAGCGCGCACTTGTGCATACACGTGCGCATGCATGCATGCGTGTGCGCGCGTGGTGGGGTGCATGTGTGCGTGTGCATATGGGCAGTTTCCTCACAATGGCTGCCTTCATCAGGTGCTGCAACAACGATGTGCTGGCTATCAACCCCGGCAACAAGCGCTCCCGCTGCGGACGAGTCAACTACAACCCCAACGATGAGGTTAAGTCCATTTGAACTGTTGTACTCTTTCTCACCCACCCACTCACTCACACTCTTTGCTGCAGATATGTTGCGCGGGGAAGCTATTTCCCAGAGCCCAGGGGACAAAGTGTTGCGCAGGCGTGTTTGAGCCCGCAACGCAGATATGTATGCCAACATGTGTCCTCTCATGTTGGGATTGGGTTTGGGTTCGGCATTGCTGTTGTGTGACATGTGTGCATTCGGTGGGTGTGTGTAATTGTTGTGCTTTAAGTCTCAGGTTGCAAGGGAACGATTGTTGACACCGTGGGTGGCAAAAGCAAGTTCTGTGCTGACAAGAACAACCACCCAAACACTGAGGTCAACTTGATGGCGTATTGTGTGGGGTCTGCGGGTGCATGGGCATGTGCATGTGTGTCCAGGTGCGTATGCGCATGCACGTGTATCTGCCTGTTCGTGTGCGTTCGGGTGTGGGCGCGCGCTCACACAAGTGTGTATGCGGCTCACACTTTTGTACATACCACCAGATCTGCTGCAAGGATGTTGTAAAATCCAATGCTGGCGGCAAGACCTCGCTGCGGGGCCACCGCCATCAACCCAACAAGAGGACTTTGTACGTTGCCCCAATCCTTGTACACATATGCATCTGAACCATGCACCTTACTGACCCAACTCACACGACTTTTGATATGTAGGCTGCCAACTGACCCCTCTGCCAATCGATCCCGGAGGCAAGAACCGATGCTGCGGCAAACTCATCTACAACCCAACTGATGAGGTGTGAGGGTGTTCCCGTGTGCAGTCGCACGCATGAGGTGTGTGCGTGTGCACGCACTTGCGCGTGTGCTTGCATGTGTGCATGCCTGCGTGGGGTGCGTGCATGTGCGCGCATGCATGTGCGTGGTATGAGCGTATGTATGCGCTCATGGCATGGGGTTGTTGTTGTTGTTGTTGTTGTTGTTGTTGTTGTTGTGCTGCCAGGGGGGCTTTGCAGTCTCGAGCAGGTGGGAAAGACCACTGCTGCGGCGCGCAGCCTTATGACAAAAAAACTGAGGTACACACAAGAAGCCGTTGACAGATTGCACTGCATGAAGAGATTAGCACTTCTGCATGATGCACATAGATAAGAATATTTCTCACCCACCCACTAGCAGTACTTCAGTGATGCAAGTGTGTGCCTGTGCAAATGCGTGTCTGCGTGAGGGAGAATACGTTGGAGTGACTTGGTTCCTGCTGCGTTCAGGTGTGCTGCGATGGGGTGGTTCTGCCCACCGGAGGAATAAAGACACAATGCTGCGGCCAGCAGAAGTATGATTCCAAAATAGACCTCTGAAAGTGTGCACCACACACGCACACGCACACGCACGCACACACGCAAGCAAGCAAGCACCCGAGCACACGCACATACACATCAACATGTACATGTGCGTGCAGTTGTGCACGCACTGGCACACGCATACGCAGAGCCCCCCACCCACGCACCACCACCACACACGCGCACACAAGTATCACTCCTCTTCTCCAGGACACAAGGGCTAGCTTAAGCCGCTCGTCAGCGGCAAGTCTCGCTGCTGCAGCGCCAACGCGTTCAACCCCTCGCGCCACGCACGTCTGCTGCGCGGGGAGCGCCACAGGCATACGCAACGGCGCCAACACAAAGTGCTGCGGGAAGAACACGTTCAACGCCAACACACACAAGTATGAGATGATGGACGTGTGTGTTGGGGTGGGTGGGGGTGTGATCTGGTGTTTGTTGATGTTGCAGGTGTGTTGTTGTGCGGGGTGTTATCGTGCCGATCAACCAGGCTTGCTGAAGAGGAAGAAAGGTGGATGTATAGCGATGGTATAACGATGTGGCAGTGACAGTCTGCTGTTGGTACAGCGGATGTTCCTCTGTTCACTAGTATCAAGGAGTGTGAACAACCTGCAATCATCCAAGGCAGAATCAATGTGTGAGCTATAATTTTGATGTGTGCAGACTGTGTAGTATATATAGCAAAGAGCAATAAGTAGTAGCCGAGAGGTAGCATTATTATGCAGCAGAGACATTATTTTTGCACTACGCAGCTGAGGTGGGTGTATGTATGTACGCAAGACTCTGTATATGTACATGTAAGAGGGACACTCTTCGATGGCGAGCTCTTTCAGGTGACGACGACGCTCATATGTTCATATGTGGAGTAAAGCGGCTGTATACTTGGTGAAGGTTGGATATGCCCACTGTGACACCGAGTACGTGCCATCATGTGCTTGTACGCAATAGGCCATGTTGCTTACAAGCACGTTACGGTAAAGGAGTTTGTATGCGGCACACAAACTCCTTTACTATTATTTGTGCATAGCCACCACTCACCCTTAGCACACTAGACCCAACCCCACCACCCAACCCCAACCAGCACCTAACCAGCCCAGCACCCGAACCGAACACAGCACAACCTGTGCGGAGGGGGCACTGGACCAGGCACTGCTGACGTCGGCAGTGCAACGCAACTACGACACAACCCAGCAAACCCTGCTGCGTCGCTTGCAGAGGGCAAGGAAGGCGGCGGAGCCAGGGAGAGAGGGAGGGGGAGTCCTGGTCGCCAATTTGCATGCTGTCTGCGTGACCAAAAGCGCCAACAACTAACCAACGCCCATGTGGGCAGGTGACTAACCAACTGCATATTGACTGCTGCATGTCTAACGGGGTAGAGGCAGTAGATTAGCATGCTAGTAGTAGCCCGGTGGTCAACTAAATGTCATTTGTACGACACCTTGCATGTGTTGCTGCATGCTGACTGGACTACACGTTGTGCATGCGCATGCATGTCCTGCATTTGATGTACACGCGTACATGCATGCGCAAACATAGCATGCACACAAGCGTTGACAAGATGCTCACGCACCTTGTGATAATAATGCAAGTTACTCCATAGAGTAACTTGCATGTGGTGCGCTTAATGTGCGAGTTCATATGTGTTGTGTGTTGAGGGAGGCTCACCTACACTCCTTTATGCACCCCGCACGTGCGCGCACGCATGCACAAGCCAATCAGCCCAACCAGACATGAATGTGCGTGAGCAAATTTCAAGGTGTGAGTCACATAAAAACGCGCATACACATGCCTGCTCGGCCATCAACACACAAGCTGCGTGTGTGTTTGAATGGCACGCATATCTTAGTGTGCACGCTCACAGCCGTTTCATATGAATATGACAGCTAACCCTCACTGTAGGCATTCGTTTGCAAGCCTATACAAGTAGCATGTTCGCAAGTATGTACGATACGGGCGTTGGTGTTATACATGCCAAATCCAATGTGCACTGCTGGTAACCCCAATTAATAACGAGTGTAGCCGTTTGCGTTGGCTGTTCTACCCGTTACAGGGGTAGAAGATGGGCTGTGACGGCTGTGGAGGCGGGGGTGTAGCAGCATTGTCGGCATTGTCAGCATCAACATCAGCGTCATGGCTATGTTGCCTGCTAACTTCTGCCTCTGCTTCTCCCCATTTCCTCCTTGCGCCTACCCTGCTTTCCCCAGATATACTGGGAGCTTTCGCCAGCCAGCACCAACCCCTTACACCTTGCATAGCACTTAGCCCAGCCCCTTAGCCTAAGTTCATATCTAGTCGTTGTGATGTGACTTGGGCCTTAGCTGCTGCTCGATTAGTTTGCTACTTGGTTCACTTGTGTTTTTTCAATTCTATACCGTATACAGAGTAGTATATTCATGTGCTGCATTAAGCACATGCATTAGTACAAAGAAGACGCACATGTGGTGGTTAGGGCATTTGGTATATGTGTTGCTCATTTAAAAGTGGAACAACCACTACCATTATGGTGGTGGTGGTTCATGGCATGACTAGATAATCTACCCATGCCATCATGGTGGCGCGCAG
>RHPI01001616.1:335200-358734 GCA_009103225.1 Chlorokybus atmophyticus | reverse complement strand
GGGGGGGGGGGGGGGTAAATGTTTGTGTTTTCGCTTTTAAAGTAATGGCTTGAGTGTGCGTGCTGCTGATGATGGGGGGGCCCTCGATTTTCATGTACCGCTTGTAACTATTGCTTAGCTAGCATATGCATGCGGCTTGACTTGCATGCACAATTTGCAAGTCGCATCATTTGTATATTACATTATAAAAGCTTTCGTGTGCGTGCGCATGTGAAGCGCGAGAGAGAGAGAGAGAGAGAGAGAGAGAGAGAGAGAGACTCATGAAATTCAGCAGTTTATATGCAAATGACATTACCACATTTACATGATGTACTCTATGCCAAGTATAACAAGTGAATATACTTAATACGCTGCTGATATTGTGTGATATGCAATACATCAATCCATACCAACACAAGTTGCAATCTTGTTAACGCGATGAAAGATAATCGCATTTGCATCGAAACATAGATTAATTATAATCTACTTATAATATGCTTTATAAAGCATGCTATCAATTTGTATATATTATACTTGTCTTTAACATGCAATCAAGGTTGTTATGCATAACACAACAACTGTTTTCCCAGCATATGACGAAAATAACACGAGGTAACAAATATTGTGGTAAGATTTATGGATTGATTGATTGCATCAATATGCTTAAGTTTTCCTATATTTATCACATGCTCATTATACTTGTTTACTCGTGACGGATTGTTTTGCATGAAGATAATGGTCTGCACGTGTATCGTTTTAAGATGCTTAAAGCAAACACCGTGCTTTGCCTCTTTGATCTCATGATACAACGCAACGGTCACTGAACCAGCACTGTACTTCAAACTGCCATTGAGTGTGTCCAGGTTGTGTTTTCATGCGATGTGTTGTGCCTGAAGTTCATGTTCAATGTTTTCAGGTAATTTTGGTGTCCAGCGCTTTATGGGCTCACGTGACGTGTTATGCCAAACCGCGCGGATCCGATTGCGTTGTCAATCAATTCACTTTGGACAGTCCCGTGATTCAGTGAATCCCCGTTGCAGTGATTCACTCGATTCATCGTTGACCGAGTTGATTCACTCGCTGCCGAAGTTGGCCACGCTTTGCTTAATTGCATGCACGCACAGGCCAAGTGAGTGTTCGTGGCCAGATCAAGTACTGGCAAAGCTTAAGAACTGAAGCTCAGAGTTTACATTAAGCTACTAGTTGGTTAGGTAGGCGCTGGTGTTCAAGGCGTTCAAGAGCAGACCAGCTACGGTGTCACGTTTTTGACCGCTCAACATGGCAGATAAGCCTCTGGAGGGAGGGCAGGTGGTGGAGCATGGTGAGTGTGTGTGAATTCTTGCAAACATGTTTGTGTGTGTATGAGGACTTTGTACGTCCACACATTGGTGGATAGGGGTTGGACGGTTCAAAGAGTGTCGTCTGATTGTGTACTGATGTGGCAGGGCCTCCGTCCAAGATGAGCGAGAACTGGAACACTGCTGGGCAAAACCCTGGCCAGGTCGCCTACGATCCTGAGGTACACATGCATACCAATGCACAGCCTATACACATGCGTGCATGCGAGCGTATGGGATCAACTCATATTGTTGCTGCCGCTTCTGTTAACCTTGGTCGGCTGTTGGTTAAGAATGTAGTGTTGTGTTGCCCAACTGCTTGCTACACCTAACATGCGAGACCTATCATTGACAGCTTGAAAGAAATAATGTTCATATGTCATCAATCATGTCAAGGTACCAGGCGCATGTTGAGTCCTGCATTGCTGATACATCTATTTGATATATCTATCTCTATTGAACCTCAGGCCGGCCCAGACTCCGTCAGTGGAGGAGTTGTTGGCGATGCAGCCGCAATGTACGGCAAAGGCACAGTAAGTGACACCCACTAATACTGGCATGCACGCGTACCGCATGCTTACAACATTGACATGCATATGCGCCCGCACGCACGCACTCACACATGCGCGCACACATATGCACATTGATACAGACGTGCGGCGTGTGCCCGCGTGAGCACACATACCTTGTGATGACATTTCTCTGCATCAGGTGACGCCTGTGACGCCTCAGCCGGGGCAGCCCGAAGCCGTGCGTGACTACTCGAAGGACGCCGTGCAGAATGCCGCCAGGGTCGGCGCGGGCTACCAGGATGATGTCCTTGGCACCACTGAGATTGGAATCGGTGCGTGTGTGTGGGCTGTTGTTCATTTTGAGTGGTACATGGTTAACAACTCCGCTAATGTACGCGTGCCCCCGTGTCTAAGATATATATTAATACAACACTTCACATGTAAGACATATACTTGTGTGATGGGTGCTTGAGCAAATCTGAAGAGGTGCATCTGTAACATGTATTGACTGCATTTGTACTTAGTCTTGCTTGTTCTTTTTTTGCATGCAGGTGGGAACAATGTGTACAGCAATGTGGAGAGTGAGGTGGCTGCGCCTGATGTGGGTAGCGCTCCACAATGATTAGCGGATTAGAACCTGTGATTTTGCAGTATAGACCTGGTGTATAGGATACCATACAGGTTTTGTTGTTTTGGTTCCGAAAAGCTAAACAATCTGGCTTCGAGCACAGGGTGATGTTCTGAG
Source organism: Chlorokybus atmophyticus (assembly GCA_009103225.1). NCBI lineage: Eukaryota > Viridiplantae > Streptophyta > Chlorokybophyceae > Chlorokybales > Chlorokybaceae > Chlorokybus > Chlorokybus atmophyticus. Next base: position 356,161 of record RHPI01001616.1, on the reverse strand, counting down.
TCAATTTGCACTGGGTGGATATGGAATTCTTGTGTGTTATGGAGTGTATCAATGCTGATTGAGCCGTAGTGCACACAACAGCGCACAGGTCAAGACATTGAACCGCATCCTCTGTGACAGTCGCAAGCACATTGTACCTCGTGTGCTGGATGTGTACATGTGACACGGTGATGAAATAAGTTGCAGTGTACAGGAAATTAATTTTGCTATGTGTGCACCATACTCATGCTTAAACTCTGCAGCCAAAATGGCTTACGCCAGGCAAAGCAAGTGCACACAACATCTGCTGTCCTGCCTATCAGGCACCTTGCTTGCAGATATGCCACCAATGCCATCAACTCATGAAGCCTCTCCAGTTATCGCTGGTCCTTATTGTAAGCAATTCTGCCCATACAACTACAAGCAATGTCCAACACTACTAGCCCCTCTACTAGTTACGATGCGTAGATCTTACATTCTTCACAAATTATGCAAGCAGCGGTCACCAGAACGGCTTTAAGCCAACCGCCACAGTAGACACCTAAGTGGAAGAACAACTCAAGTTTACACCTACCAGCAGTTCAGACAGCAAACTACTCTACCCTTGCGCCAACGGAACTCTCATACTGACTTCACAGCTGAACTGCTGCTACCTGCAGTTGCCACTTTGACACCTGCCACTTCATCCAGCAACACTCCTACCTGCGCGCGGTTGGACAGCCACTTGGGCAGCAGCCCCTTTGGATCCGCCTGCTGAATGTAACTGTACAGCACGCCGCCTTCGGGCCGTGGAGTGATGATGTGAGCACCTTGAAACCATATCCGCACGCGGGGGCGGGCAACAGGAGCACTTGGGTTCTCTGTCGTGCGGTACTGCATGATAAGGTGGTACAATGTGTCAGTTCTGCAGTTTAATGCAGGCATAGACTGAGACACGCATATCCACATGCGCGCACACATACACGTACACATGCATGAATGCAACCCTGCAGACGCGTCAAGTGTGCATGTGTGCCATTGCTTGCATCCTTACGTTGTCACAAGCATATGTCTGTGACGCAGATGTATGCATGTGTATGTTATAACAAGGGTGAAGCCATCCACTACTTACAGAGAGGATGAAGCCGCCTCCAGGAAGATTGCGCCGTACTTTCCAGTAGACAGTGTCTCTGGTGGAGACAAGTGCGCCCACGGGAGAGGCGTACGCCATATACAGACACTCCAGACCCAAGTCGCTGCTGCCAGACAAAGACCTTCCCTCTACAAACAGCTTGTGCCACTGCTTCTGCCGAGACACAAGGTCCGCGTCCAGCAACGAGTCGATGTCGGACAGCGAGCAGTCGATTGGCGCCTCCACTTTGAGCCAGCGAAGCGCGCTGCCATCATTTCGTAGGTCATACACAACAGCATCTTTTCTTGACCTACGATTGCACAGGCATCAGCTCTTGCATAGAGGCCACGTTAATGTGCAGAGAAAATCATAACAACACAACATTAATCGCAACATAATCATGGACACAGGCGCGCATGTGCATGTGTAACACTCCAACCGTACCGGCATTGCCTCCAAGAGTTTTGGCGTGCACACTGCTCATCCTGTTCCGTCCATTGTTGGGCCTCTGCAGGGTCCAAGTCCGCCATCTACTGTTTGACAAGCATGAACTTGCGTTACTCCTCGCGTACTCACATTGCAAACAGTATTCAATCTCATATACCTGGTGACACTCGGAGACAGTAACAGCAGTTATGCACGTAAAGACGCATGCATGCTGCTAACCAACCTGGAAAAGTAAATGTGTAGGCTGCAGCTGTCACTCTTCGTGAGTGCACACAGGGTAGACGTTGCCGCCGTCCAGCAACAGAATGACAGCACCGCGAGCAACGGCAGCCCACAGCCTTGCAGGCAAGCTGCCTCCCTTCTCACTCCAGAAGGAAGTGGCTACGTCACCGTCGTCATCCTCGTGTAAACTTTTCAGGTACCAGCTGCATGTGTCAGGGAAGGGTTAATTGATTGCTCAGAGCCAGCAATAAACACTGTTGCTCAGTATTGAACACTTGTGCACTCAATTGCTTGTTGTGCGTGCAAGAATACACATTCATGCACACAATACTGATTGCAACAATGGATGAAAGCTCAAAATTGAATGTAAAACAACATGACTTCCTGCATGCTCGCATGCACACAGCGCAGCTGGCTGGGTAAATGAAGGAAGCTTCCTAAAGCCATGCGTTCGCAGGCATAACGTTACATCCACACAAGATGCACATGTACCTACAACCTAAATTACCTGAGGCCTTGTATGCCTCCGGGAGAGTAGCCCGCAGCCTGGACCACCGGTGCCAATGGTGCTAGCTGGCGCTCAACGGCTACTTCCCGCTTCACAGCAAACGGTCTGCTACTATCACGAGTAGGCTCATAACTCCGTCTGAAGCCACTGGCAGTAGCGCTGGCCTGCCGCACAGCAGCGACCGCATGTTTACAGACAACAGACCTAACCACTTAGCCTAGCATCAACGCAGCTGGCAGTTCAGCTTAGCTCAGATGTTAAGCTTGTAGTCGCTTAGCTGTGCTGAGCTAAGCACAAGCTTTCAGCCGGCAATAAACCAAAGCAGACGCAAGATGAAACTTGTGCTTAGCTCATCACAGTAGCTACACACGTTCAGCTCACATGGACACAAACCCAACTTAGCTTACCCAAGTTCAGCGTAGCGTATTGAGGTGAGCTATCTTTCTGACCACTTTCAGATCAAACCAACGGGCGGCTGATACTAAACGCAACTCAACCTTGCCACTACATAAGCTTTGATTGAGAGCACAAGCAGCTGCCGGCTGCTTGAGACGTCAACTCATGTGTTTCAAACTTGCGCTCAGCAATGCCTCATTTGGATGCTCATTGTCAGTTCCAAGATACCTGATAAGCGGTGGCTTGCTCCTCCTCCCCGCCACCGAAGAAGTTGCGTACTCTCCTGAAGAAGCCCCCAACCATGAAGCCGACGACACCACCGCCCACGCCACCGCTGTCACCAGCGCCACCAATGCCACTAGCGCCGACAGCGATCACTGAACCAAGCATCTACTTGCTTGTGGATCAGCAATCCAGGTACTGGATCACTACAGCATCATCAAAGACGGCTCAACAAACGGATCACCGAACGGCATCTGGTGACTCTATTGGAATCTTTCACAGTTAGTGTTGGATCATCATGGAATCACTCAGGGATCAGAAACGGATCACTGTACGCGGCTGGATGCCATGTATGTAGCTGGCCGTGCTGTGGTTGTACTTCGTGTCGGCGGCGGCGCTGCTCGCCTTTAAGGTCGGCATGCCTGTATTGGTGGATTCAGCTGGGTTGCCGGTTGGCGTAGGCGGCAAGGGAGTCAGACCAGCCGTGCCGCATGTGGACTCCTGGACAAAGGTTGGGTGGATGCTTCGCACTTGCATGTGGGCTTTGAGAGGTCAACTGGTCAGTTGCTGCTTTCTTTCAGCTGTCAACTGAGGTTAGCATACTTCCGCAGCTGGCTCTCACCATCTTCGTGGTTGTGTACTGCCTGCTGGTGGCAGTCAAGGACTTGCTTTGGGACCCCAGCCGGCACTGCACAGAAAAGGCAAGCTGTTGCTGTCTTTCGCATGTATGCTTGCTTCATAATGCATATTCTTACTGCTTCAACTAAGTGTTGACATGTGTAGGATCCGACAGAATGGCCGAACCCAGCGTACAGCTTCCCGCCGTGCATGGGCCAGCGCCAGTGGCGACTGGGAGGCCTCACGCCTCTTGAAGCTGACCACGGCCAGCGTCTGGTAAGGGCAAGCCAATTCAACTTAATACTTGTGTGACACAAGTGCACAATGCATACGCAGTCTGCTACAAGAGGTTGGTTACGGAAAAGGCTATGCGTGTACACACATCCGCACGCACACATGTGCCCGTGTGCGCATTCTCGCACATGTGCAAGAATGCGCACACGCACTACCCACTATCTGTTCACAGGTGCCCATAAGCAGTGTTGTTGTTACTGTTGCCTCAGCTCTTTTATTCATATAAGCGTCCAGCAAGCAGCTCATGTACTCTTTGACAGCTTTTGCTGAACAATGTGTGTACCAGCTTGTGGCGGCAATATTGGGTGCCATCCTCGGCTGGGAACGTCGCTCATCTGATCGACCAGCAGGCATAAGGACAATGGCTTTGGTGGCTTTGGGCGCTGCAAGCTTCACCTTAGCATCCACTTTTGCATTCATAAGGTAATGAACAAGCTTTCTCTCCATGCACACACCATTCCATATGGTACTGATTGTGTCTGGTTGATGATACAAAGTGGTCCGATGGAATGGGATGCATCCCGCATCGCTGCTGCGATTCCATCTGGTGTTGGGTTTCTTGGTGCTGGAGTCATTTGGAAGGGCGCAGGGCTTTCTGGCCACCATGCCGGGCATGAGGTCAGTGTGTGATGAGTGCACGTATATCTTAGTGCAATTGTAGTGCATATGTTACATGCGCATGACCAACGTGCCTGTTCACCTACGTGCACTAATTTGTGTGTACACGTATGTCTACCTGCATTTGTGTGTGCATCTGTGTAACGTGATCATCATGCCATGTGTAATGCAGTCACACGTCTGTGTATCCATACCTGCTCGTTTATCAGTGAGAGTGCATGTGTACATTGATGCATATGTGCATCTATAGGTGTAAGAAACAAGGTGCGTCTGTATGTATATGTGATGATTGCTTTTGTAATTGATGGCCAGTAGGTGAGGGGTTTGACCACAGCGACGACGGTGTGGCTGTCGGCGGCTGTTGGGTGTGCTGCGGGAGGAAAGATGTACTTTGTCAGCATCTTCTGCATGGCCATCAGCATCGTCATCTTGCGATACGCACCGCGTATGTACTTGGTTGAGGAGGTGAGGAAGCTTGGTTTTCCTTTGGCGAATTTTGATGCATGACAGAGCACCCGGTTACCAATGCTGCCCCACAGTTGCCCACGCACGTGCGCACGCAAAGGCATATGCACACCCATCCACAGAGTTCTATGCGCACTCTCGTGTGCACCTGCGTGGTATCACGTGTGCACATTCAACACTGTTATCTTATGTGCGCGCAGACGCACCACGGTGGAAATGAGCAGCACACTGAGGTGGGCGCCAGCAGCGACTGTGCGGTAAGCGTCGCCCATTATGATGTTCCTCACATGCAACGATTAACATCTTTTGGCAAGCTTGCGTACTTCTAAGCGGTCACCGAACTCGCTGAGAAGAGCATAGTACTTCCGCCAGCCAATTTCTTCTTGATTTTATGTATTGTTGCAAGACTGGCAACACATGCAAACAACATAAACACAACACGCCGTGCGCAGCCTCATAGGGACACACCAGCAGCAGACCCCTCGCAAGGAAGCAACGGACGAGTTGGCAGCGGCAACAATAAGAGCAAGGTTGAGGAAAAGGTCGATGCGGAGGATGCTATTGGCGCGTATCACGAGAGTCCGCATGCGCTGTCGGCTGCGCGGTCGATATCGCAGGGGCAGAGGCACGGCCATACTGACGGCGGTGGTGATGCTAATGACGTGCCGTCGAGCTACCGATCGCAGCGCGGTGCGTCGTACCGCACCGAACTGCACATGCCGCTGCTGGCGCCTGTAAACAGCCTGCCGCATCGGTGACGTGGTGGCTGCGTACATCTACTGAAGTCGTGTACTTGCACTACCGTGCGTTGTGTATATGCAATTAGTTGGTAGCGTATATTTTGAGGCTGTTGCTGCACTAGTGTGCATGGCATGCTCTGAAGTTGTTAGTGCAAAGTTACTGTAGAAAAGATGCAATGGGGATTTGTGTATGTGCTTGCAGATTTCTGGTTGTTGACATATGTGGGGGTCTGTGTTGACACCTGTTGCAGTCGCTAATGTTGGACCACACTGTTGTTGCCCGTGTCCACCCAACCAGTTGTGTGTTGTGACCTCCACATACAGCGTTCTCTTCAATCTTGAGGCAATGCTGGGCGATTGACTGAGTGCATCTGAATGGCTGCAGTATTATGCATTAAGCGAGGTTAGAAGTCCGGTTTCTCAGATGCCATTTGACAACTACTTGTACTGTTCATAGGCAGCCCATCATCAGCTTATAAGCATGCTTGAAAATACTAGTCATAGGGTATAACACAGGCGCCACAAGCAAAGATGCAAACAAGCACAAGCAAGCACTCAAGCACAGAGCCAATATAAACCACGGCAATAAGGCACAACTAGAAAGCTAGCTAGCTATGGGGCTGGGGACCTATGTGCGTGCAAGGCAGTCATGTGGTAAATCTGGTACATTACCAACAGGCACAATCATGCCATGCCGCTAACACATTTGTCACGTAACAAGCTTGCACGCATCGCAGGATGCTGCACTGGAAGATCTGCATGTAGCATATGGAGTGCATCAACACCACATCTTGAGGCCAACATGATAGACTCACAGGCGTCTACTTTGGTAGACGAGCCAGCAACCAGTGCTTCAACTGCTCCATCTCTTCGGGGCAGGCACTGTGCTGCATCCCTCGGTAATCCTGCGCATAAAGCCGGTTGTCATCGACAGGAAATCTAAAGCTTGAGACAACAACATGTATGCCATGGCCGTCACCTTGTGCACCGATTGGAATCCCGCATCATCCAGCTGCTTCTTGCCAACAATACTGCAGCTGTGCAGCACTACCGGGTCCGCTGTCCCATGGCACCAAAGGACTGGCGTCTGCGATAGAGATGAGGAGAACATACCTTGTCAGTGGCAAGGTAACCATGCGCTTACACACGCATGCGCACACAGAGACACATCCCGCGCTTACACGCACGCACACGCGCGCTCGCAAGAATCTATCAAAAAACGCACAGTATGCATGCACGACATCGTAGTTCGGGTAATCGCTTATCAGCTGCTGCAAGATAAAACATTGCACCTCCTTAGCGGCAGCAGTAGCGTCCGTCAGCACCTCCTTCATGGCAACCCACCCACTGAACACCGCTGTGCCCGCCAGTTGCTTTGGGTACTGCGCAGTGGACAGCAGAGCCAGGGCCCCTGAAGTTTTACATGCACTCCATATAAGTTTAATGGTGCACCATGTGAATGTGTTGGATGCAACTGCACCCTAGTAACCATGACGCAATTGTCTGCATAGAGTTACGTTCAGTGATGGCTTATGCAATCTTAGTGCTTGTTTGCTAGCATGCAAGCACTCATTTGAGTCACCTCCTTGACTGAATCCTCCAACTACAATGCGACCCGCCGCAATGCCAGCAGCTTCTTGCTCACGTATGTACTCGTGGACCTGTTTCACTGCTGCGAGCGTGCTTGTCGGATCTGCTGGCGTAGTCTGGAGTCATGCCTAAGTCATTGTTGGGGTGTCCACTATTGCATGTACGTGCATTCTTGCACACTTGTGGCGTACTCATGTGACGTCACAGCTGCACCATGCATACACTTATACCACTGTGCGTAAACGTACCGGTGTGAGAGGTATCTCGAGAATGTCAAACCACGAAGGCATTGGGTAACCATCTGCGCACCAACCACACCAGGTTAGCAGCAGTGCAACTCAGCACTGCTCTACTGCTGCTGCATGCAGATGAAGACGTAGCTTGACTGTGAGAGTGGACAGCGGAAGCATAACTCACTGTTGCAAGTGACGGGGCTGACGTTGGCGGTCGGGAAGATCCACTTGACATGCTCCAAGCCGCTCCCCAGCTCGCCGGACACGTGAGACCAGCCTGTAACAACAGCAAAGCAGTGGGCATCAATATTGCAACAACAATTCAATACCAGCTGAAAACTGACTAACGCATGCGGCCCAAATGCTTGCAGGTGCTGTGCATGCTGTGCGTATGGCGAAGCGCTGTGCAGCAACCATACTTACCTGCTCCAGTGTCGCCAAGTCCGTGGAGCCAGATCACTGCGGCGGTAGCCATTGAGCAGAAACCCCTGGCGACGGCGGTGGTCGCCAACGAGCTCCTACACCCGCCCACCGCCGCCACCGCCACCGCCCGCCTAAGCATCAGCCAGCATGCACCTTGTCTCAAACCAAACCCCAAAGCTTTGAACACTGTTACAGTGACATCTTACCATCTATGTAACCAAGCTCTGTAACGGATGTCGCTGCCAAAAGAGCTTTCAACGAGGTTAAATGGACGCGTATTCTAGGTTGGTAGCTGTCGTTTGCTGTAACTGAGGCGTGTGAACTAGGTGTCGGCATGTTCAAAGTTGTTGGCGGCATCGCTGAAGGTGTGGGCGGCGATGGACATTGGCTTGTTCGCCAGCTGGAGGAGGAGGAGGAGCCTTGAATGACGGGGTTTTTTGATTTTATGCTAAGTGCGGCGGCGGCGGCCGATGGCGTCCCGGTCGTCCAGCTTCAACACGGCTTCCAGGGCGCCGTCCAGGACGCCCTCTAGGGTGTCGTCTGTGGCGGAGCTGTCTGTGCCGTCGTCGGCAACGTCGTCTAGGCCGCCCTCCAGATCCGGATCGTTCGTCGCCGGATCTGCCGCCACTGCAAATGGCACTCAAGCAGGCCCCTCCGGCCAAAGCATTCAGTAAGCTGTGTTTGCTGCCTTTCCCTTGCTTGGCCTTTTTCCCCTGCTCACACATGCAACGCAGCTTAAACCAGCTTGCATGGCTAGCACAGTCTCATGCTTGTCATATGAGGCTCGCATGTCATGCACAGCTTGTGAACGGATCAGGTTGCTCGCATGTGTGTGTGCGTTGTTTTACAATGCCCGCATGCTATGCAAGCTTGTTTAAGCATCAGGCTGCTACCAATATGCTATGTGCGTGTGCGTGTGTGCAGTGAATCTCAAGTCGATGCGGATGCTTTGTCGGCGGCTTTAGCGAACAGCAACGATTTGACGGCGTTGGTGAGGTCCGGTTTTGAGCTGGGCAAAGCACCTGTGTTACTTGAAACCGTTAAGGCATTCATTGCCTCAAAGACCAAAGAGATCGAGCAGCTGTGCCACAACCACTATGAGGAGTTCATACATTCTGTGGACGACTTGCAGTCAGTAAAACAGGTCAGCATCCAGCAGCAAACTTGGATGACATTGCTTATGTGCTCTGCTCAGCAGCAGTTCCACGCTCTCACAACTCTATGCATATCACAAGTTGCATGCGCTTACAGCATCGTTGGGTGGTGTAAGTGTGAGCACACACAATTTGTATGCTGTTGCATGCGATGACAAGAGAACAGATCAGCTTACATGCAAGCACGGATTATTATGTTGGCGAAAACAGGCGCTTTTCTATTATGTTCGACCGTCAACACATTATCTACTGCTTACAGGATGCACGGTCGTTGCGAACACGCATTCTTGGGCACAACAATGCCTTGCAAGATGCTGGGGCGGACTTGTTGGGGCATCTGGATCAGTTGTTGGAGTATCACAACATCAGGCGTAACATCACCGCGGCCGCCGAAGCTGTCGCGAAATGCAAGATAGTCATTGAGTTGTGTGACAAAGTCAATGCCCACTTGCTGCGTGACAACTATTACCCTGTGCTGAAAACTCTCGACGTGATGGAGAGCGAACACCTGCAGACCATTCCATCACCGGTGCTTGCCAACTACCTGCGCGTACGCATACCAGAACTACGATCTCAGGTGTGTGTTTGCATGTACGTGCGTAATTGTGTACATTCGTGTGCGCGCGTACGTGCGCGCGCATGACGTCGTCATGCGCGGCAGTGTCTAGGTCTTGTCGGTAAATTCTTTCCTTTGCACACACAGTCTTCAGTGTTGTTTGTGTGCATGCGTGGGTGGTTGCGTGTGCAAGTGCGTGTGCGCGCGTGGTGTCGTCATGCATTCATGCGCATATCATAGCTCTAAGGCCACGTGTGTTTGCGTGCACAGGTGAGCAGTTTGAAATGCATGCTTGTGTGAGAGCGTGCGCGCATGGTGTGGTCATGCATCTTGTAGCGTTGTATTGCATTGTGCAGCAGAAGTATGTATGCCTGCTAGGGAGTATCAACAGATTAAGCGGTGTTGATGCTTTGGCAGGTTGAGCGGCGTGTTGCGCGCGAGTTCAGCGACTGGATGGTTAAGATCCGCAGCGCCTGTCGTGATCTTGGCAGGCAGGCCATAAGCCGGGCGGCGGCGCAGAGGCAGCATGAGGATGATGCGCGTGCGCGACAGGAGGTTCTGCAGGGTGGTAGCAGAACAGACATCGCTCTGATGGCGCAGTCCCGACACAATCTGGAGGTTGGAGTCGTGGAAGACAGGCAGGAGGATGCCAAGGCGCGGCGCATGGAACTCGCGTCTTTGTACAGATGCGTGCACCTCTACCATTGCCTCAATCAGTTTGACAGCTTTCAGCAAAGCTACTACGAGAACCGCAAGCTTCAGCTGCTATCCGACCTTCAATACGCCGCCGGGCAGCCATTTTTGGAAACATACCAAAACTATTTTTGCCAGGTCGGCTTGACGTGCATCATTTGAACAACTACATTGTAATCTGGTTCTGAGAGTGACTAAAGTGATGTCTTGTGCAGATTGCTGGCTTTTTTGTTGTGGAGGACAGGATACAGCGCACAACGCAAGGCTTGGTGACAAGCGCGCAAGTGGATGCTTTGTGGGAAATTGCTGCCACCAAGATGGCAGTCTTGTTGCGAGAACAGTTTGTCAAGATGCAAGCAGCAGCTCCAATGCTGCTGGTCAAAGACTTTTTGACCTTGCTTTGCACAACTCTTGGCGGGTAAGTCTCTGGTCGGGCGGCTTGCTGCACATTGCTGATGTTGCGTGTTTGCATTGCGTGACGCAATGCGGTTGTGTCCAGGTATGGCTACAACATAAGCATCGTGCTGGATGAGTTGGAAGTGCCTCGGGAGCGGTACCAACAGTTGCTGTTGAACGACACAAGGCGGCAGATAAAGCAGATTGCAGCGGAAGAACAGTGGGAGCGCATGGTGATAGACAAGATGCGTTACTACAAGGCAACACTGCTACCCTTTGGCTTGGGGCCATTGCTATCCGGCGACCATGAGTTGCCTTACAGATGCCCGTTTTCGCGCTTCGTGCCAGAAGTGTGCCGCATAGCCAAGTCCTTCGCGCGTGACGCAACCAGTTTTGTTGAACAGCTGGCGCCGTGGGATGCGCATGACATTGTGCTGAAGCAGCTGGACGGGCTCTTGGCTTCGGTCGCAAACGGTTGCCTTAGAGCGGTGTTGGAAATGAAGCCGGTGAAGCTAAATTTAGCTTTGGTCATTGCGGCTAACGCTGCTGCACTTGAGAAAGCCTGCGACACCCTCCTTGGCTATGTTGATCGCACGCTGCGCATATCCAGAAGACACAGCTACGGCCACAGTAACTCCGGACAAGGCACTGACCGAAGGATTCAGCGTTGCTTGCAAGATGCATGGCTGCCTTGCCTTGGTCATGCGCTGCATATGACAACCAGCATTTTGTTGTAATAAAGGCACACATATGTTAAGGGTTGCAAGCACGCTGTTGCTGCGTGTGTTGGTGAGCGCCAGTTTGGTATGTAACGATGGCACATGTGTACAGGCCTTGCGGCGCAAGCTGCTTTTGCAGACACGCAGTTCAAGGCCATGGAAGAAGTGCTTGAGCTTGTGGAGAACAGGATAGAAGAGATCATTATGCCTGGTCTTGATTGGTGTCCGAAGGCCGCGCCCGAAGAGGCAGCCGCATACATCAACACCCTGTTGGAGTTCCTCACTGGCGTGTTGGATGAGGGCGCCGCCATTCTCCCGCCGCAGGCATGCGAGATGCTGCATGTGGACTCTATCCAACATGTCGCCAAAGTGCTCATTGATGAGCTGCAAGCTGAGCATACGAAGAAGTTCAACCTGCATGGCATTGCAGGTACAGCGCTGCTGCCCCCAGCTAGCTCTGACAATGTGCAATCATATGCGACATGGTCTTACATCCCAAGTTTCTGGTTTAAATTGGTACAGCGGCCTGCCTTTTGTAACAAATACAACAACCCATGTTAAAAACAAACAGCTGAAAAACAAGTAATAAGCACAACAGGTGAAAACGTCATTGAGAGGCCAGCTGTGCCAGTTGTATGCGTAACTTACTCAGCTTGCCAACAATGGTGTGTGTATGCGTGTCTGCCTTGCAGGCATGCACCTTTCCTTGGCGAAGTTGGAAGCTTTTGCCGAAGAGCAGTTCAAGCGCAGCGGGCTTGTGCACATCACCGAGCTGAAAGGTCTGAAGCAGCGATTGCAAGTCCCGCGCCAGCTGGCAGACTTGCTGCTGTCCAATCAGCCCGAACAGATCATCGACAGCACCGTCAGGAGCACAGTCTTCCCAGCTCTAAACGTGGAACTTCTGATCACAATTCTAGACAAGTTCAAGGAGATCAAGACCGGTGACAAGTTGTTCTCCCGCAAGGCTGGCTCGCCGCAGAAGGTGCTCAAGAAGAAGCGCATTGAACACATTGTTGATGTTCTCAAAGACGAGCTGGAGCAGAGCACCAAGTAAAAGCATCACATAGTGCTTTTGGCCCTACACGGATCCGGCGCTGCACGAATAGGCAATCACACAATGTCATCAAGGTACAGAAAGTGCTGCAACTTTTTAAATATTGCCTGAGTGTGATCATTGGCTGAACAAATGGCGCATTGCAGGCCAAATAATGTTGCAGTGACGCAGTTACCTTGGCTGCCAATTTGATGCAACGACGTGGCACTTATATGGAACAAGCGCATTGGCTCTGGGCAAGCGGTGCAGTGCAGAAAGAGGCTTAGTTGCCTTATTTCTGGTGCATAAGGCACATTCCCCACTGAGTTGGGCTTGAAGCTGTGCGCAAACGACACATTGGCCCAACAACAGCGCCGAGCTATCGCTGTGCAAGCAACACACGTGTGGTTCTAACAGTCAGTAGCGATTGGAAGTCGGCTCCCTTATGGACGTCCTGAACGTAAACACAGCAACCTTGACAAAGACAACAACAAAGACGCAGACTTCTTGATGTAGTGTGCCTGAAGGATGCATTGGGGTTGCTTTGCGTGAGTGTGCAAAGCATCATTGGGAATGTTGTCAGCATGTGCCGTTTTGTGCTGCCAGAGCAGATGTTACGCACAGCCAAATCAACTGGTTTAGGCGTGATATTGTTTTTTGTTTCAGGTTTCTTTCTTTCTTGTGGGCAAGCAACTGGGCAGCACTCACAGGCTTGCCATGGTAGGTTGAAACCGACCAACCTGATCACAATGTACAAGAGATAGCATGCTTCGTGCTATCTCACAGGACTTGCGCTCCAATTGCATACTACCATTTCCCTTCACTCCACTCTCCACTCTTCCAATAGTAACTCAACTTTTAATAAACCAACATTGAACACAAGTTGTGTTACACAACGTTACTATGCTCTGTACATCACCAGAACCCCAACACACTACCAATCCATGGGGCCATACACCTCGACTATCTTCGCGTAAGGTGTCAGCGTGGCCGCCAACATCATGCGCTCTTCCGGCCAGATGAGAGACGGGAAGTATGGACTCAATATCCCTCTCAGCCGTCTGATGAGAAGCAGACGGCATGTGCGAAGAACATTGCCAGGAAACAACTCGGACGGGGAGAGATGCCACATAGCTCGGCCCTCTGGCACCTGTAGGTGTTGAAGGGTGAGTAGATGGTGAGTATGTGGTGGAGTGAGTGGGTGAGCGCGTGAATGCATGAGTGGCTACTTGAGTGGGTGCCTGCGCAACTGTGGTTGAACCGATGTGTGTGCGCGTGTGCGCGAGCGCATGTGTGTGCCTAAGCGTGTGCCAACATGTGTGCCTTTGCAAGAGAGTGCGTGCGGGCGGCATGTGTGAGCGTATGTGCGCAAATGCGTGCATGCAGCGTATGCAGCGTATGTGCGCAAACGTGTGTATGCAGACACATGCACGCATGCATGCACACGCGCAAACACGCATGCGCAAGTATGTGTGCGTGCAGGTGTGCACATGTGTGCATGCCATCAGGACAATCACCTGTCGTTGAGAGAACATCGGCAGCGCTTTGTCCAGGTCATCCCCCACCTCATCCAGAACCTCATTGAACGCCTTCACATCCAACATGGCGCCGTTGGCTCCTTGTCCCGCGCTCGGGAACACCGCGTGTGCCGCATCCCCCATGATGAGTGTTTTTGCCTCCACATCATGGTAATAGTTGCACCTCACTTTGAGCGCCTTGCCAGGGTTCTGTTTGACTATATGTTCGAGCTCTGAATCGGGCACGCGGCCGTCAAAATCGGGGAACTCTTCTTTGAGGAAGTGTTTCAGAGCTGATGCGGACTCCAACGCGCCTGAATCGGTCATCGTACACGGGTTCGTGTTGCCTGCGTGACACAGTGTGGACTGGGTCTGTGTCAGAAAGCAAGGGGGAATATGTGGTTGAGAGGACGTCTCTGCAGGGTGATAGGTGATGAGTGGCATGGCAGATGCAGCGTGTGACACACACATGCGCGCACACGCGAACACACACGGGTACACGCGGGAGTACGCACACGCCAACACACATACACACGCACTCGTGCACACTCACACGCACACGCACACGCACACGCTCCACTCACTGACTAGCAGCAGCCTGGCCTCGTTCCCCCTCATCGGCTGCGCCATGATCTGGACCTTGCGGTGCCGTCCCGTGTCGCCCATCCAGATGCTCATCGTGCCCTCGTCCCTCGCGCCCTCCGGCATATTCAACTTAGGTAATGTGAAGGCGTACCAGTGACGCTCCATCGGCTTCACCTCGCACTCAAAGTCTGCATAATGTGGGGACTTGTGTGTGTGATGCACCGGTATCAGCTGTGCACGTACTGTGAATTGGTGTGCGTGTGTGTGCGCAAGCACAGGCGGACATATACACATACGCACGCGCGCGCGCGAGCGTGTGTATGTGTATATGCGCGCACGCCCAAGCCCACGCCGGCACAGTTTCACTTGTGTGTGTGCTTACATAACGTGCCAGCCTCAACATCAAAATTGCCCACCTGGTTGCTTTTCCAATACGCATCTTCGAACAGCAGAGCGTGCACCGTCGCAGCCAACGAGGAGGTCGTAACGCACGGAGCGGGTGGTAACGGACCCGTCTTCACCCTGTGATCCAGAATATGATATGTTGGGTTTGAGCAAGCTGAGCATTGGGAGGGCTCAAGTTGTTGCTCATGCATACATGCAGTGTGCCACACTCACACTCGCATGCGCGAGCACACCAGCATGCACGCATGCTGGTTCATACACACATGTGCGGACACTCGCACGCACACCTCTCACCGTCACATCAATCGTAGCAACGTGTTCCTTTGCATCGACCCCAACGCACCGCGCATTAAAGTTAGCATCAAACCTGCCACCCTTCTCCCCATATGTGACTCGTATGTGGTCCAGTATAGCACTCGACAGGGAGGCGTGGGAGATGAGGTTGGCGGCAGTAGGCATCTTCCTGTTGTTGGGTGTGAGTGTGAGTGTGGTGTTGGAGAATGCAACGATGATGATGGATATAACGCGACACGACTCTGATTAGGCCACCGACTGCTATAGAGTGTGAGGCATAGTGCAGCAGGAGGACATGATGTATAGTATAGAATAGTATAATAGCACCTCCCACCTGTCTCTGGGCATCATCCACCCCATGATCCACCCCATCAGCCCTCCCCCTCTCCCGTCGTATCTCACGCTCCTGTTCATGGGCGTGCCCCTGCGGGTGATGAGGTCGGCGAGGCCGGGGAGGGGGGAGAGGGCGACGCGGGCGCGGAGGGAGAGGAGGATCAGGAAACTGCGTGTGGGGAGGGGAGAGAGAGTGAAGACTTGCGTGATACGTGCGAGCACGGGAGTTGATGAGACCCCAACGCGGTGTGTGTGTGTGTGTGGGTGTGCGTGTGTGCACAGATATGCATAGCTACGCATGCATGTGCGTGGGCGCGAGTCGTCTGTGAGGTTGGTTGTTGTTGTTGATTGTGTGCTTACCCGCGGGAGTCGTATGGCCAGAAGCCGGCAAAGTCGCCGTTCTGTTGGAGAGAGGCAAACAAATTAGGCACGAGAAACCGTGTGAAACTGTAGTTGGCTCAAGTGCATTGTGGTGAGTAGGACACGTTCTGGTATGAGGCGAGGCTTCTTACTTTTTGCGCCCGTGCACGAGTGTGCATGCACCCGCGTAAGAGTGTGTCTATGTGCATGCACGCACGTGCGTAAGTCTGTAGATGTCACGCATGACTGCGAGGAAACTAGTTGAGGCTTGCATGCATGCGAGGCTTCTTACTGTGGGTCTTGCTGCTCACTGTGTTGTGCACATGTCACAGCAAACGTCAGGCATACACTTGCGAGTTCATGCCTGATGTCCGCAGTAAAGAAACACATACTTGACATCTGAATCTGGCTGATCTAGGTCAGACTCATCAATCGCTGTAATCAGTTGCAGCGCACACACCTTATTGAGGTCCCTTGGGTCCCTCCTTCCCTCAAACACCTCCACCTCATACTGCACACAAGTCCAATCAAGTCCCATCAGCAAGACATCGTTTGCTGGCACATTTCACCAGCACACGCACGCACGAGAACATACATACACACGCGCACACATACACACACATGAGCGCACACCAACCTGCTCCCCCCTCTGCAGCAAATAGGCCGCCAACAGCAACCCGCACGGCCCGCCTCCCACGATCACCACCTTCTTCCTCTCAGCCCCTGCCGGCGCAGCGCGCCCGTTCTCCATCTCCATCTCCTTCTCCCCCTGTTCCTCCTCTTCCCCCTCCTCCTCCTTCTCGGCCGCCGCCGCCGCCGCCTCCTCCTTGTCGTCTGCCGCCTGGTGTGACGCAACAGCAGGAAGAAGACTTCCCCAAGAAAAAGACAAGTTCCGAATTAAAGGCCGCTGCACAAGTTTGAGGCCGCGCATGAGCCTGGCCGCGCAGGCGTCTTTGCGGGGAACAAAACGAACTGCACAGAGGACACTGAGGAAGCGAAGCGTCGCCGCATTTTCATGAAAAACAGACAAGTGGGCTTGCTAACGAGCACTGCGCGCCTTGGTATAGGTATAGGCTAGGCCTACTGGTCAGTTTCGGACAATCAAGTTGACAGGCCGGTTTCTACCCAATGCAAATTTGTGTTGCATTGGGTTTCTACCCAATGCAACACAAACCAGTGCTCTCAACATCATCGGATATAGGGTAATCAGCTACCGGCCGTAGTGGGCTATCAAGTCAGCCGTCATGCCTGCAAGGTCGTGGAGGTCGGCGGCTAGGTAGGCCCTTGACCGGGTATTACATTCAAGGTATATCCGATGATGTTCAGAGCACTGGTTGGCGCGTTGCGCCGGGCAACTTGCCCGGCGTCGTGCCTGCGTCGCAGGGTGCTTACCACTTGACGCCATGTCAGCAGCGGACAGCTGGCCGTGTAACAACCACGCAATAGGCAACCAGGTACGCCGCCGAACAAATTCATGCATGCGCCATGATAAGCATGACCCATAGGCTTACATGTAGCAGCAAGTCGCCAAATACGCAGATTTTTCCGCGAGACAATCGTGCATCTCACCAGCCAATAATGTACCAGTAGTAGGACTACCACACGATAGCGTTCTTATAGCATGTCTATAACGGCGCATGACATGTATCATGTGTGCCTCGTCATTTATGCATCTTGCTTATCGAAGATGTTGTCAATCAGCTGAAGCCAATCATGAATTATGTGAAGTATAATATTATGAACTGTTTGTTCAATCAAACATATGAGCACATGTACAATGTTTTATCGAATATCGTAATCATGGTGATCAGTGGCAATCACTTACCATGTGCTTTCAGATTGAGGTAAATGTCAATGGAACAGCTATAATTAAGGGTTTTTTTCAGTGATGATGCGTATTGCATTAATACCTATGTAACAGCTGCAATCTGATAAAAAAAAGACACTCAAGGCATACATACCGGCATGCGTTAAGTAGATGAGGTAGACCGGTATGTATGCATCGGGTAACTGAGCATAGACACATATACTAGTTGACAACGAAAATTATTCGGCGCATAGCCTCTCATACAAACCTTTTTTTGGATGTGCTCATGTAGCGACAATACGACTTTAATGATTCATCACATATTATGTGATGAAAAATGACACAAGTTTAAATAAAATTAAATTTTAACACCTGCATAAGCGCCCCTTAATGAACTTCATAAATAAGCAAAATTACGTAATAATTAATTCATTAATCATATAAAATGGGTTTTTGGGTGTTTTATGTCACGGTGTTTACATGCGTGCGCATGTGCATTGAGTTTGTTATGCAACGTTCTTGTACGTACAATTATGTACTACATTTAAGACTACGTTACATATATTGTAACATCTGTTGCAAAAGTCATGGTTTGTAATAAACCTTATGTAACAATGCCATATGATACCACTTACTTACCTGCTGATCGGCTATGCAAACTTATGCATAAGCACCAAGGACTTATAGATGAAGCCCCCACTAGCAGCACCAGTGCAGCACCTCGCAGCGGAAGTTACAGCACAGCACCAAGGGAGGAAAGGATGACCACCGGCCTCTCCACTCAGCTCCAGCCCTTGGCACACACACACGCTTAGCACACCCAAGTGCACAACCCCACAAGGGATGAGAGGGAGAGCCCCTTCAATAGCTAACAATCAGGCACCCTACACACAAGTGGCCCTCGTGTAAGGCAAATACACACTGAGGTCTTGATTAAAACTGATCCAATCCCTACTCAAGGATGCAACTTAGCATTTGTACCACATGTTGCTCTCCGACCTGGTACAAAGGGTGTCCAAGGCCATTAAGGCCTTGTCACTATGCGCTGACCTTGTCCCAGGGTCGAAACAAATACACTCCTCCTCGTGAGTATCAAACACCTCCGATTCTTATAGGGACAATCCTACCTTAGAATCACAAACTCAGGCTCTCATAGTACATATGTACTTGCGAATGGCCTAAAGGCACCACTTGCCTTGTAGTACATATTGTAGTACATCGTGACCAATAAGACATCGACGTTAAGGTGCGCCTTGAAGGGAGTGTTGATTTGTTGTATCATATTATGGGTTGTAAACAGGTGACATGGCCTTGTCACAAGGCCATTTGCAACGGTTGCAAGTGCCCAATAATGCCAAGCACATGTCATGCACGAGATGCTAAACTTGTATCATGAGTGCTGCTTTGTAGCAGTCAAGGCCAAATTTCGTGATTTTCATGGCCATTTTAGGCCTTACTTGTGAGATATGATGTTTTTCATAACTTGTGGCGGATATCGGCGAGTTGCGAGTCTGCCGCAGATATCGGCCGGCCCAGGGCCAGTCTGTTAGACGCCAGAAAACGGAGGGCCAGTCGAGAAGGGCTCGACCAGATTTCTGGAAGGGCCTGGCGCCAAGTAGTATAACCTGACCATGTGAGCAGCAAATGAGGAGATCTTTGGTGCGGCGGAAAGGTCTAGAAGTGTACTAGAAGATTCTACCAGAGTATCTTAGCTTCTAGTTCCGTCTAGCGCTAGAATCGTCTAGGCAATAGCATGTGCAGACTGGTAGGTATAATAGTGACATTCTACAATTTGCAATACAACATTTAGCTCCCTAGTTTCTGGTGTGCAAGCTTGGTGGTGGCTAGCAGGGGTTGCTAGCGTGTGTCCACCGGTGTGTGCTTGCTTGTGTGACGATCCAAGGCGCTACACAAGTCGGTGTGTAGGTTCGAGCGCATGCGCGTGCGTACGCGAGTGGCGGGGCGCGCGTGTGTGCTTGGCAGAGGGGGCAAGGTTCCGGTGTAAATACCGTGTCTTGGTGAGAGGGTTGTTGATTGGACCAACTCATAGGTGACAAGGCACGAGCACCGTCACATGCTTGATTATTAGGTATAGTGGGCATGAATAGATTGCGGCTGTTGCTGAACATCATGCCGCAACCTTTTATTGCTTATAGGGTTGTGCACTGTCGTATTGCTTGCCCTTGATGCACAATTATGCCGCAACATTAATGGCAATTGCCCTCGCCATTAAACCCGACCATGCTGGCGGACGAGCTCCACCATCTTTGTATTCATAACCAATAGCCAAGTTGTCACCATTAATTGACGCGTTTGCAAGTGCAATTTAAGAAAATGGTCTAACTTGCACTTGGAGTTCAAAAGTCCAAGTGCAAGATTATGTACTTCTTTAACTTGCACTTGAACTTCATAAGTCCTCTCAGCTTGTGTGATAAACCCAGTGTCCCCTCCTTACTTGCCTACCTCAAATCTACTACTCTACTCCTCTCCTCACTCACCTCGACTTGCTCCAATGTAGCGTCCAGCAGAGCCAGCGTGAGAGTTGCGACCACCACCGACAGCACAAGCCCCTCCGGCGGAAGCTCCTCTTCCGCAGCCCTCATCACCAGCTCTCGCAAGACCAAATGCAACAAGTGGGGGCTGCCATTGCTAGTACAGCTCTAGCGTCAAAGCGCAACACTTAATGGCATGTCCCGCTATCAAAGTTATCGTTATCCTTTCGCACAAGAGGTGTGCATTTGAACGCTCGTGGCTGTCATGGTTTGCACGGGATGCTACCACGGTCTCTGTACCAACATGCTTCGGCAAGAGTACTCCAGTGTTATACATGAACCTGGTTATTTGTTAAATATTTGGCTATATTTGTGGTGTTTTGCATTGTATCAACACTTATGGCGGTGATAAGCTGCAAAAGGCTCTTCAACTTTGCGCGCTTTATAAATAGTTCAATTTTTTAGCATATCATATATACAAGTTGTATGAATTAGTTTGCAACGCATGAGTATTGCACATGGAAAGTGAATTACAGTATACGTAATGCAAAATGCAATCTGATTTCAGCGAGTCACAAACCATGAAAATCATAATTAACTTGTTGTAATGTTCATATAAGAATATGTAAATAAAATGAGTAATATACATAGGTCGCTGTATACCAACATTTTTATTAATACTTAGATTTGCGAACACTCAAAAAAGCAATTATGCGCCTACAAGGCGTCAGTTCTGAGCTACGCGCTTCGG
>RHPI01001616.1:316756-334941 GCA_009103225.1 Chlorokybus atmophyticus | reverse complement strand
GGGGGGGGGGAGGCAAGAAAGTGCACGATGCTCAACTCACCTTTCGGATGATAAAATGAGAAAAGGGTGAAATGAGGATGAGAAAAGGATCATCATGGCAGTCGATGGTTAAAGTACCCTCAGCTTGTGTCTTGAGGATATCCTCACGATGTTGCTGCACACGCGATGCACGACATGTCACATCAATGAGCTATGCTCAACAGAGGGACCATGCCCTTATAAACAATGAAGTTTACGAAAAGCTTCCCATTGCCATTTGGCCCAAATCAACAGCCATTTTGTATCCAGTTTTGTGTGAATGCCATCCACAATCTTACATAAGAACAATGCGCTCATCTACATCGAAATGTCATACACGAGCATGTAGTGTCATAAGTGCATAGTGCCCTTGGGGCTGGCGACATAGATGGACCTTGGCATTTCAACTCTCGAAGCCATTTTAATGAGGTTTGTGTGTTGTTTTCATTGGAACTTTTATGTGGGTCCTCATGGACGTGAGGGAGGTGTGTTCGAGGCGTATCCAAAGTCAGATGCCGAGCTGACAACATATTTGAGTTACTATGGTTTCCCGCGCAGATGTTTGGGAGTTGTGACTTTAAGGAGCCATAACTTACAGCTGAGATGGCGGTTTGGCCGTGGGTTGGCGTCAATAGATGCGTCTTGAAGTAAACTTAAACAGGATGAGCTTGGATAAGCCTTTCTTAACTCTTTACCATCATTTCTCAACGACATCATGAATGTTACTATGCTCGTGCAGATTGACGGTTAGGGTAGTTGAAGAGTTGGTTGGGCTTGGGCTCAACGGTGGTATATAAGGCTTTGCTAGCTTATTTCATCTTTCACTTGCATTCAACCAAATCAGGAAACAAGCTAGTACTAATAAGTTTATAAGATGCAAGTGAAAGATGCGTGTCTCCTTGCAAAAGGTAGCGCAAGATGACCACAACTTGACTGACAATCAGCCGTTTACGCGTGTAAAGCGATTTAAACTCAATCATCACTTGAAGTACATGCAAAGGCAACCTATACGTTGCATCAAAATTGCAACAGTGACACACACCCCTTCATGCGCAGCAATGCACAATTTACATGTGCGCTCGAGTTCGAGCTGGAATGATCGAAGGCACGACAGAAACTTGCCTTAAGGTTCATACCGTTGATTAAGTTGAAAAAGTCTCCGTAGTACAATGCGTTCATGATAAGCTCAAAGTTGATTCAGCTATTTGCAACGCAGGAGTGTTGCACATAGAATCAAGTCGTGTACGCGTATTGCAAGCTATGATTTGTAACTGTTGGATCACACCTTGTGGAATATAGCTTATTATAATGCATACGTTTAATTATTATTATTAATTATTTACACACCTACGCAGCATACACAAATCGCTTTTTCAACCCTTTATTAAGATACAAAATTTTCCGACTGTTTTAAACAAAATTTTACAATTTGCTTAATTACACCAAAGCTTGCCAAAGGCTTTTGAGGACAATTTTGTCTTAACTGCTATCGAACCATCACCTTGGTCTTTCGTATTTTCAAATGCGTGGTGTCGATTGGTCTTTAGGTTGGTAAGTTGCATCTGCTGAAGTGTGGAGGACTGTTAAGACAGGTAAGTTACGTCGTGCCAACTCTGACCTGAGCAGCAGGCTAGGGTTCAGCATCCTGGTGCCTGCCCTGTTCTGGCCTGGCAGGCCAGAACAGGCCAGGCACCAGGCCCGGCCCGGCCCGCCCCGGCCCGGCCAGGCTAGGACAACGGCAGAAGGCAGCGGCCACGTCAACCCTTCCATCACAGCGCACACAAGGCCGCCGCCGCCGTAGCGGGCGGGTAATATGCACTCTGGGAAAGACTGAAGTAGGCTGATTGCAGGAGGCGGCAGACTTTGCGGCGGCGGCGGAGGAGGAGGAGGAGGAGGAGGAAATCAAGGAGAAGTAAAGGAGCTGGAGGAGGAGAAAAGTATGTCGTAGAGGAGGGCTGAAGGTTGTGGGCCATGCACCTAGGCAGAAGGACATGCACTGGTTGCTTTCTTGTGTTCACTGAACTGCATTGGACTAGACTAGACCAGACTTGATTAGACTTGCCTAGACTACACTGTACTAGATTGACCTCCACACCACCTAAGGTAGGTAGGCTGTCGCACAAGCAGGCAAGATAGACGCTTTACCTGAGGAAGAGAGACGCAGCAAGCAGGAAGGAGGCTATGTGCGGGCGGACGCGCTGTACGCTAGCCCCTGAACAGGTTCGCATTACTTGTGTTGCGTGCTTCGATATCAAACCTGGTGTGATATTTGCATGTGTATGTCTTGTTTGCTTCTGCACATGCACGCGCCCACCCACCCACCCACGCACACGCACGCGCACGCACACACATGAACGTACAAGCGCGCATTTGTACATGCATACACACGCGTGCATACAAACTTTCACACGCACGCATGTGTGCGCATTCAAGTTCTTTGACTGAGCTACAGCCATGCTGAGCAAAACCGGTTGTAATGCTGTACTGTTGTGACGCATGTGTATAAACAACAACGGCGCATATCTGTTTGTGCATCACGTGACGTCATTCCTCCCCCCTTGTTCCGTTTCAGGTGCAAAGCGCCACCAACACGAATGTGCCTCCCGAACAATGGCGAGACATGGACAGGTGAGGAGGCAGCTTTCTGTCTGTAGCAGTGTAACTGATGTCACCTCTGCACGCTGATTGACATTGCACATTGCTCCTGCTTATTGCTACAACCTTCCGATCCAGGTATCGGCCGTCCTACAATGTGTCGCCGGGATTTTATGCACCAGTTGTCCGTGCCGAGAAGGATGGCGGCCGTCGAACCGTGCAGGTCAGGAAGCTTGTGCGTACACGAGTACAAAGTAGGCATGCGCGCGTGCTATTCTGTGTACGCAATCACTGCACGCGCGCGTGTATGTGTGGGCATGCATGCATGTATGCGCGCACATGCACGCAGGCGCGCGCACTTATGCATATACTCGCATGAGTGCAAATGTGCATACGCGCCTTTGTTGTACGTACTCATACGTGGACATCACGCATATCACACCCATTTAAACACGCATACAGAGTGAGATACATACATGCTCGTGCATGCGCATGTATGCATCAATCTGCACACATGTCCGAAGCATGCCCGTGTATGCATCAATCTGCGTACATGCAGGCAATGAGATGGGGACTGGTGCCGAGCTTCACGCGCAAGGACGACAAGCCCAACTTCTTCCGCATGTTCAATGCGCGCAGCGAGACCGTCGGCGACAAGAGCTCCTTCCGACGCCTACTCACACGCAACCGCTGCGTGGCTGTGGTCAACGGCTTCTATGAGTGGCAAAAACAAGGTACACATGTAGAAGCTTGTTCCATTATGCACAGATGAGTGAATGTTAATACTACAGGGGCCAAGAAGCTCCCGTGGTACATTCATTGGAAGGAAGGCGAGGAGCGACCAATCATGATGGCAGCTTTGTATGACACTTGGCAGGACGCCAATGGAGAAACACTCTACACGTAAGCATCCATGTAGTGCTCTGCTTTGATTTGCTCTGACGAGCGTGCACGCTCCCACACACGCGTGCAGTTATGCACATAAGCGCGCATGCATGCACACGCTTGTGTGCACGTACACGCACACCCACACCCACACTCACAAGCACTTACTTAGGCATTTATGCGAGAGTGGCACACGCGCGCGCGCACACACACTCATACACACACATGGACACGCACAGGTTTGATTTTTTCTTACAGGTTCACCATTATGACGACTCGATCGTCCAAGTCTCTCTCCTGGCTGCACGATCGGATGCCCGTGATATTACCCGACGAGGCCGCAGTCAACACTTGGCTCGCTCCAGACTTAGACTTAAGCAAAGCTGAAAAGACACTCTTCGAGCCGTACAACGGCCGCGACTTAGTGTGGTTTCGCGTCACGCCGGAGATGAACCGAATGAACTACGACGGGCCCGAATGCTGCAAAGAAGTGCATGAAGAAGCCAAAACAACCGCCGCCACCAGCCAGATAGCCAGATTGTTCGGGGCCAAAAGGAAGGGAGATGAAAGAGTTAAAGAAGAAAAGGAAGCCTCTTTGCCTCTGCCAGAAAGCAAGCATGTGAAGCTTGATACTGAGGACTCGTGTGACACGCGCGAGTATAGAAGTGGCTTACCTGTAGAGCATGATGATGAAGAAGCTGCTGCTGCTGCTGTTGAATCCAGACTGAAAGACGAGCATCGGGCCGAAGTTGCTGGCGTGGCCACCATCAATGCAGATGAGATGGCTGATGAACTTCCTGTTCGTGATGATGTGGAGGCAAAGGTTAAGGATGAGAGAGAAGAAAAGGAGGAAAGAGAAGAGAGAGAAGAGGAGAGAGGAGAGGGAGTTGCAGCAAAGGAAGCAGTGAGGAGTCAAGGCATACAGTTGAGGAGAAGGAGTGAGAGTTTGCCTTCCTCACCTGCAAAGACGCGCACGCCAACAAAGACACAACAATCCCCAGCCAAAGGGGTGAAGTCTTCTCCGACGAAAGGTGCGAAGAGTAGCGCGAAGGTGACTCCGGACAAGCAGTGCAAGCTGGATGCGTTCTTCAAACGCGGTTGAGGATGTTGGGCTTTAGAAGGTTTTGTATTGGGATGTACTTGTGTATACTGTACATGTTAAGCTGTGCTAGGGTGCCAAGTGAAGTCAATGCAGTTGAACACTGTACACGTACTGTCGAGACTGCACCACCAAGGATAGCATGAACATGCGGCTGCAATCAGGACCTGGACAGCAAGTCAGGGAGCAAATGCAGAACGGGTAAACTACTTGAGTCGCAAGGAGGGGCTGAATCGTCCAAGAGCCCAAGCAGCATGCCTAACCACACAGTGAAACACGCCTACTAACCCGTTTACCTTGGGTGCAACAGGCCTGCCCAGCAGTACGCATAACCGCATAGTGAAGCATGCCACTTGATCCGTCTACCTTAGGTGCAACAAGCCTGCCCCACAACGCATGAGGACGCAACAGCTGTACGTTGCTGAAGCTCCGCGCAGGCTTTTTGGTACACGAGAGCTGCGATGGCAGCAGTGGAGAGAAGCCAGCATAGCCTAAGCTCTTGATGTGTAGGTAGAGGCCGTACTCAACACCAATGCTGCAACACCAACAGGCATGCAGCACCAACGCTGGTCATGCTTGTGCTGGGCATGCAGCGCCCTTTCATGGCTGGCATGTTTGCCTCAAAGTTTATCAAAGGTTACCAGCTTCTACACAGGCCAGCTGTGCATGCTTGGTGCTGCGGTGTGCGTGGCAAGTTGCAACTGTACTGTTGTGACAATGCATGTCCCAAAGCTCAGCATGCTGTGCAACCTAGCATCTTGACAAAGCAACTGCTTGTTGCCAAAGTAGCTACGCAAGCCTAAACGCGTACTGGCTCAGGTCACCAACGTTCCTGCCAAACTCGCCTCTCCTGCCGCCGCCCCCAGCAGCAGCTATCTATAGTGCTTACAGCAACAAGAAATGCGCCTGAATGCTTGCAACCACTTTTTTGGAAGCGTTGAAAAAAATACCGGGAATAGTCTGCAAACTGGTAGGTATTGCCAGCAAAAGGCAGTGTTCGTCCTTGCAAACACTCCGATCGCGCTTCAACTGCGACCTTGAAAACATTCTCAAAGTCACAACAAGCACTGTGAGCAAATGCATGGAGCCAGCTCCGGCGGCGGTGGCGGTGTGCAGGGCGTCATCCTCGCCGATGAGGCCGGGATCAGTGCTGTCTAGACGTCTGCTGTCTGAGCTGCAGCGCACTCAGGTTGGGCGGCGCTGGCCGTCTTGCAGCCGCTTACCGCGGCTGTGCTTTTGGGGGACAGCTAATAGTAGTGGTGCATGTGGTGATGGCCACAGCCCAGCTGGAAGGAGTTTTGTGACAATGAGGGGAGCGAAAGGTGATGAAGGTGATGATGGAGGGTTGGGCGCGTTTCTGGACAGGTTCACTAACTACGAGAGGCGAGGAGTGCCCGCCGGAGCTGGCGTTGATGGGGCGAAGGGTTTTGAGCTCGGCAGGATGTTCCGCCTGCTTGAACGGTGAGCTCTGTGCGCCCATAGTAAAAGCTGCACCCTCGACATTAACTGGTTGTGCGTGGTGTGAGCGTGTACCTGCATGCACATTCTTACACTACATGTGTGCAAGAGTGCAATGCACATGCGTGTGCATATATGTAGGTACGTGTTCGGCGTCTTACATTGTGTATATTGAATTTGAATACCACAACTGCAGCTGTGCTCATGTCAACTTGACGCATTGACTCTCATTTTCTGTGCACAGGTTAGGCAGTCCGCACGAGGTGTACCCAGTAATCCATGTAGCGGGCACCAAGGGCAAAGGCTCGACAGCAGCTTACATCAGCGGCATGCTGTCGCAGTCGGGTTACACCACGGGCGTGTACACTTCGCCGCATGTAACCACACTTCGTGAGCGCATCAGCGTGGATGGCAAGGAGATCTCTATTGGTGAGGTTGGAACACTGGTGCATGCTGCCGACAACATTGTGAATCAGGCTCAAAAGGAAGAGAAAGGCGCGCTTACGCACTTTGAGGTTGGGGCCTCAGCTGCTGCTAGCATGCGCATGTTGCTTGCTAGCACGCATGTCCACGTGATGTCGATTGGATCAGCATACATGTTGATTTGTGATATTCATAAGATGCCTGCCTGCATCCTTGCCTGACAATGTCACAAGCTCCACGAGTGACCACGTTACATGCTGATGCCAAATTGTTGTTTTTCAGGTGTTGACTGCCCTGGCTTTTGCCTACTTCGCTGCCAAACGCGTAGATGTTGCTGTCATTGAGGTATGCTCATTGCCATAATCAGTTATACTGGATGGAAGGTCGACTTTATGTCATGATTGGTTGTATTTGTAAACCTTCATAGTGCCTAGGCAGGTTTAGGGGGCGTGCGGGATGCAACCAATGTGTCATCCACGCGTTCACTTGCAGCTGCAGTGTTGACATCGATCGGGCTGGAGCATGCTGCTGCGCTGGGCGGATCACTTGAGTCCATCACTCGAGCCAAGGCCGGTATCATGAGGGAGGACAGACCCGTAAGCGAGCATACCTTGGTTGGGTTCAATATGTTGGATCTTGCTGCGTGCTGCTCATAGTTGCAATTGTTTGCAGTGCATCGTTGCAGCACAACAACACCCAGAAGTGTACAAAGTCATCCAGGATGTGGCTCAAGAGAAAGGTGCTCAGGTGTTTACTCAAGACATAGTCAGTCACGCAATACCAAGCACACTGTTCAATGTGTTCCTTAATCATGCGTGTGTCAACAGCTCTGCTTGGTGAAGAATATATTGGATGTTAGGCAACTTGGCCCCTCAACCTGCTCCATGTCAGCCAGAGAGACTGAGAGCCCACAAGTTGCTTCTGCGTTCAACATTGATGTGCGCCTCAGCATGCCGGGTCCTCACCAGCGTGCCAACGCAGCAACTGCAATTGCCACTGCACTTCAGCTTCGAGCCGCAGGCAAGTGACCTCATGCATTCCTGCCTGCTACTGCAACCAATGTGCGTGCGTGCGTGCTGTAGTTGTCAATGCATGCCCGTTGTGTTGCAGGCTGGCACATTCCAGATGATGCGCTTTGCGCGGGCTTGGAACAGACTCATCTGCCGGGGCGGTTCCAAGTATTTAGCGCTGCTGAGATGGGGTTGACCGATGCTGAGGTGGACATTGTGTTGGATGGAGGTGAGCTGCATGCACGCACATCCCATGCAACTAGGCGACTTATCATGACACTCTTATGGTGGCAGAAAAGCTCATCAAAGCTCCTGCAAACACCTCCTCACAGTTAAACATGTGTGTTGTTTACAGCGCACACTCCTGATGCAGCCAAGGCGCTTGCATTGAGCCTGGTGGAAGTGTACGGCGATTGGAGCGTAACATTCATCATCGCCATGGCCGATGACAAGGACCACGAGGGCTTTGCGCAGAACCTGTTTGCTATGCCGACAACTGTAGACAACATCATTCTGACAAGAGTGCCTATCGCCGGAAGCTTCTCTCGTGCAGCAGACCCACACAGATTGGCTCAGGAATGGGCCAGAGCGGGTCATCGGGCTGTTGTAAGAGAGGAGTTTCAGGATGCCCTTGCGGAAGCTGCAAAGGGTAGTGCAACTGCGACAACCAAACCGGTCATCTGCGTCACGGGGTCTATGCATGTGGTGGCTGCTGCTCTGAGGACATGTCGGGATTTGTGATACACGGGATTTGTAAGCAGACTCGATCAAGCAGTTGCTGCATGAATGCATCGGATCATGCTGTATGGCACCATGGTCCTTTTATGCTAGCTGTTTCGGAGGTGCTGAGCCACACTCTGCAATTCTCCTCATTCTAAACACTTAGAACATATTGGTGATTTGCTCGAGACACAGCCAGAAACGAACTATACCGCCAGATAGTGGGCGTGCCGATGGGCAATAATGCCGGCGCGCATCTGGCCAATGGCTACCTATTGTCGGATGAGCGGCGGTGTGCGGGGCCACTTGCGTACCACAGGGGACATGTCGCGACTGACAGCATGTGCGAGAGGGATATTGCGCTACACTTGCTGACCTGTTCGTTGCAGGCATGCCCAATTTTGCGGCAATGCTGTACATGAGCCCCGATGCGCCGGGAGGAGGCTTGTACCCACAGCATGCACTGATTGTGACATGTTCAGCTGCGGGTACCTCGGTACCATTCTTTGATTTGACGGTGTTTCTGACTCCGGACGGCATTTGCACCAAACCGTACAACAAACGTGACCTCCCCGAGTTTCACGGCATGGTGAGGCACCGTGCGCCGCTGCCACAGTCCAATGCTCCGCTGAGCGTGAAGTTGGGAGTGGAATCACAGTACATCAGATTCATTAGGGTGTGCACGTATCAAGGCCACTTTCACTACCATGACGCGACTGCTGACAGACATGCGGATGGCCACCCTGTGAAGAAAATGCACGCCACTTTGAGACAACGCATGATGCGGGACAATGTTACGCGTACTGCACGCCCCGGGCTCTGCTGTACAAGATGGTGTTTCAGGCCCTGCAGCGACAGCGCCCCACTACAGCAGCACGCAGCATTAAACGCAGCGCCAAGGCAACACACACCACGCGAACTGCTGGACACTGAGTGCGCATGGGGAGCGGGCTGCATGGTAACGCACCACGCCCGTGCGGAGGACACGGCCAGCCAACCCCACCACCCAACCCCTCCACCTGCACCTAACTGACAGCGACACTGCACAGGGCAGTGCGGCCGCACTGCATACGGGTGACGCACAGGGGCGGATCAGAGGGGCAGGGCAGAGGGGCGGGGCAGAGGGGCCCTGCCACGCCAGCAATGGCAAGGGTTACAGTTGCGGCAGCGATCAAAGAGAAAGAAGAAGAGGTGGAGGACGGAGAAGAGAAGGAGGAGGGAAGAGGAGGGGGAGAGAGGAGGAGGGAGGGAGGGAGGGAGGGAGGGAGGGAGAGAGAGAGGGGGAGAGAAGGAGACATATGGGCATGCTGCATGCTGCTTTGCTGCTGCTGCTGCGCTACAGCCGCTGAAGATCGTGGTTGACGCTGCCATGCTGCCTGTTGTGCAGGTAATGGATACTAACATGTATGCATGTCTAACGGCTAGGGTAGCGTGTAGCGTGTTAGGTAGCAACAAGCAGTAGAAATCAGCCCGGTGGTGGCATGATCAGGCTTGCATGCTGTTTGTGTGTGCGCTTATGTGCTTTTGCATAATGCGTGTACAAAACTGCCTCGAGCATATCCTGTACATGCAACAGCACTGATACTTCTCATCACAGAGTCCACAAGTATTGGCAAGGCACTTGCATAGCATTGCACATTGCACATTGGTTAAGCCAGATGCCCAAGGCGGGTCTGTATGGGCTTGCCGTGGTCGCTATCTAGAATCCTAATATATCTAGCATCACTTCATTCGCAATACGCATAAACGAGACTTCTTGCATCATTATATGTGCACGGGTCCCATCATCCATCCTGCATGTGTTTAAAGAGCTACCGGTAGCATGCACATGGCTCATACCATGGCATAGAGCAGGCAACAGGCATGTCACGCAAGCAGGCGCAGTCACAGGCACTCATACAGCAACCACTGGGCTCTCTATCTCCATAGCTAAAAATCTGATCAAACTAACTACTCCTACAGCACAAACCCGTGCACCATGCGTGCATGCAAGAATGTGGACATAGTCAATTGCTGCAGCAAGTGGCGTGTGGTTGTAGTTTGTAGTGGGGGCGATCCAGCCAGCTATCAATCCACGTAAATTGCTGCAACAGCCGCCATGGTGTGGTTGGCATTGTTCCTAAGAACTGTGACACCCAACATGTGCAAAAACAGCGCAGCAGTACATGTACGTCCTCTGAGAAGGACCAACTAGCCCTAATCTACACCTTAATAGCAACTCTTTATCCACCTTTTATCAACACCACATTTCAATGGTTCTCCACCACAGCTATATTGCGCACAGCTATATCACAACGATAGATGCATACGCAAATTGCATATCAACTGGAAGCGCCCACTTGCATCGACAGCTCCAAAGTCTTCTTCTGCATGAGCTTCAGCATGTTGAGGAAGCCGTTGTTGCGCGAGGGAGTGAGCGACTGCTTCAGACCCAAATCGGTGATGAAGTCGGGCGTTATGCGAAGTACCTCCTCTGGAGAAGCCCCACTCAGACCCTAACATAAGACATGAGCTTCACAACAGATGCGACTCTTGTGAAGTTGCTTGAGCAGTGACAGAGGACAAGACAGTAGACTAAATTTGCAAAAGTGATGAGCAAAGCAGAGTATGCACTACCACGACATCACTTGTATTTTGTAGTAAGACTGCACATACACATCATCTGGTGATATGGTATTGTATACACAACGATATAGTAATACTCCTCCTTGCACTGACGACAAACAGCACACCATTGCAACCGCATGTCTCACAACAAGTCAGCACAATATGTGCGTATGCACACTCTCACCTCCACAAGGAGTGCGGCGAGTCCCTTGGTGAGCTGCGAATCGGAGTCGGCGGAGAAGTACACTTTCCCGTCCTCGAGACGAGGCACCACCCACACTTGGCTCACGCAACCCGTCACCTTGTTGCCCTGCGGGGAGAGGGTATGATGAGACGATGAATGGAATGGACGAGTACGGCAAATGCTTACAATCAACTGAGTCCCAAGTCCTGAGCGCTATAACAATATGTGCTAATCAGGTTGTCGTTGTGGTTGTTATTGCTGATGTAATTGATGGGTTTAAAAAGTTATTCCACTACTGATCCCGCAAGGAGCCATTGCATTGATTAATATATCTGGACCAATATGAAAGAAGACCAGCTCAACGAAAATTTGCGCATCGTACTTCAAAGGTTACAGCAACTTCAATTCAGCCAAAACTTACTTGCAACTCACGAAGAGCATGCATGAAACACACAATGCAAATACGACGATGCGAACACGTGACCACCATGAAACACACTAATCCGGCAATCCCACAGTTGCAAGTATTTCTTCGATCCGCGGCAGGCAGATATGCCTGCAGTGCATTCAAAACGGTGTGCACGTGTTTGACTATCGACTTACAGCTCAGCATGTGAAGAGACTGCAATGCTAGCATGACCCATGACATGACGCGTTCTGGTTATATTGCGCTTCGTGCAAACGTTGTTGATATGCTCAAAATGCATGTAATACCTTATGGACCGGAGTATAACATAACATGCTTGGTGTGTATACCATGCACGAAATGCATGCACAGTGCGCACAACACTCCACAACAATTCTTAGCACTGAACGTGCATGTGCGCGTGCATGCCTGTGTCTCAAGCTTTGATGAACAACCCATCCCCTTACGTCGTTGTGGTCTTCTGCCGGCAGTGGTTTGAGCTTCGTCGCATAGAACAGCAGCTGCTTGTACCTCTGCATGGGGTCCGGCACCATCTGGAACCCCCTCACTATCTTCTGCAGCGCCGCCGGCAACTCATTCACAGACTGCGAAGCTGTGGTAGTGGTAGAGTGGGCTGGCCTGGTTGGCCTGGTGAGTCGTCGTAGCCGCCTGCTTGGTAGGGAAGAGGTGAGGGGAAAGCAGCATAGGGAGGCGGACGAGGATGAAGGGAGGGAGCATGAAGGATGAGGAGATGAAGGAGACGAAGAGCTAGAGCAAGCGTGCCGGTGGCTGCCTGGCAGCGGCGGCGGCCGTGCGACGGAGCTCGTCCCCACTAGCGCAGCTGCGGGCATGGACATCGACACCACCTCCATGACTGCAGCGCACGTCCTCCACCAACACGCCCACCGACGCCTCAACCACGTCCTCGACCGCCGCCGCCCCTTAGCCACGAGATGTTGTGCCAACTTTTTTTGACCCACTGAAGTGATTCACCGCCTGTAGTACTGAATGAGTTGACTCACTGTTTGTTTACTAGGGTACCTTGTTGTTGACTCAATGAACTAATGTAATCAGCACAAGCGGCTGCACTACCAACTCCAGCCACCAGTTTGATTCACTGTGCGTTGCGGAGTCCCCCTTGCCTGTTTCACTTACCCCGACTACTGAGTTACTCAGTAGCTTCAAGGCACAAGGCGCAGTGGTGCTGCTGCTGCTGTCA
Source organism: Chlorokybus atmophyticus (assembly GCA_009103225.1). Classification (NCBI taxonomy): domain Eukaryota; kingdom Viridiplantae; phylum Streptophyta; class Chlorokybophyceae; order Chlorokybales; family Chlorokybaceae; genus Chlorokybus; species Chlorokybus atmophyticus. The sequence goes on along the minus strand of RHPI01001616.1, from coordinate 322,317 downwards.
GGCGGCGACGTGGTTATCGTCGTCGTTGTCGTGGTCGTTGTCGTCATGGGGCACGAGGGGGTAAACTGCAGCCATCAACGCTCGTGGCGGGAGTGCGGAGCGGTGGCGGTGACGCTGAGGTTGTCATTTCCGACGACAATCAGCTCCCAGCAGGTCTGCTGCGTTTGCATTGTGTTATCGCATCACAAGTAGATCTGTATTCTGTGCACGGGCGATCGCACGTACACCCAGCTGCCATTGCCACCTTGCATGCGCATGCACATGCGCGTGCGTGCGTGTGTTCTCTCCCAAGAACACAACAGTAGGTTTGACCTCACCGTCATCGTCGTCATCACCAAAGCTGATTATCACAGCTTCAACTGGTGCTTGATTGGCCTGGAGCAGCCAAGAGAGGAGGTTACTACTCTCGCCAACACGCGTTATCAGCCAGTCAGGGTAGACAAAGACGTAGAGCAAAGGCAAGGACAGCCTTCAGGAAAGGCTTCATAACTATTGGAGACGGCAAGGTATGCATGCGTGTGTGCATACGCCCACCACTACAGATATTCTTGTTGCTCAGGACGCTGACAGAGCAGCAGCCGGCCAGTAAGCAACCACTTGGATGTGTGCGTGTACAGGAGAGTAGGCACGAACACTCATGCAAGTGCGTTGAACGTACAGATATTTGTGTACAAGACAAAACATGTATGCAGGCGTTTTGTGCCTACGTGCAAGTGTGGATGCTGATGCCTGCTGATAGGTACACGCTGCGCCATAACTCATTGATAAAGCATGATACGTGTCGGACCACAGACGTAACAGATCGTCACGTATAATCGAGGACGTGCCTAACCCTCTCGCCCATGTGCTTATTCAATGTTCAAACCCCAACAGCCACATCACTGCCGCAGAGGTGTGTGCACACCCAACCTTGTTTCAAGTCTGCGATTTGCGATGGGGCGTGTGCGTGCGCAAGCACGCATGCACACGCGCTGCAGCAACCAAGCACACATGCACGCACGCACGCATTCACAGTATACACGTGTATACTGTGAGTGCGTGCACGCGCACGCACTCATGCTCTCGTTCAGATGTCACAACTCCTCTGATACTGTGGTATGGTGTTGCTGTGTGTCACTGCCAGCGGTTGAAGATGTAGTTTGGTGCACCTGCTGTTGAGTGCTCGCGTGCATGTGAAGACATGCACACGCGCGCACGTGGTAGGGCTTCATGCATGCCACCAGCTGGAATTGCACGCACACGGACACATGCACGCACGCACGCACCATTGGGGTCAATCAATCTGGCTCAGGTACTGACGTCCATATCCGTGCGGGATGTCGCCACATGCGCTTAACTCCGTAAGGTGATGATGATTTGTCTTATCAATAGCTTACGCCCGCCGTCTCGGCCATGTGTAATGGACCTGCCGAATGCAAATGCGAGGAGGTACGTCAACTACGTTGACAAGGTGGGAATTGGTATGTTTGTGAGTGAGTTACGGTTGGCCCTTGTCTTTTGATCATATACAGCTTACTGTCTCACATCTGCTCTGTTGCAGATGTCTATATGTTGCATTGCGCGTGCCTGTGTGCTTGCGCGTGCGCATGCATGCGTGTGTGCATGTGCATGTGCCTGCTTGTGTCTATGTTGCAATGAGAACATGCACATCTCCAAGCGACAGATCAATACGAGTATTACACGCCTGCCGAGGAGCACGCCACCTATGAGAGAGACCGAGAGTCTGGCGAGCAATTGAGCTAGACAGTTGTGGTTGCGGCTTACGCCTCATGCAAATGACCGCGTGTTGCAGGTCTCTGCAGGAATTCTATATATCTTCAGTGTGAAAGGAATATAGCTGATGATGGGGTGAGACACGTGACAACTCTGCATCTACTCAGACGTACACACGTGGAGAAGGTGTGAATACCAACTTGGATGTCCCGCTACTGAAACAAACATGGTTGTAGACTACCACTTGCAGTGCGATAGCCCAAGGCCATGGATGAAGGTAAAGGAAGCTTGTGACTTTATCATGACTGTTGAACTCTAGCGTTGCCTGTGGGTCTGTATGTTGTGGTACACCCCTTGACGCCCTCTAGAGCGACCTGAAGGCGTCGGGTATAAATCTGAGGCACAGTTGGATGAGCTGAGCACTGATCAAAATAGCAGCTGCGATGAGCTAACACGGTCATTGCGGTCGCATGTTCAGATGGATCCATCTCATCTGATGTTGGGTCGGACTTGATACTCAACGGCTTCAGGTTGCTTCAAAGGGGGAGAAGAATTTTATTACATCATCCTATTGGGGAGGCGTTTCAGCTTGCATTTGGCGTAAACTCATTGTAGGGAAGACTCATGGCTTGTAATTCTTCATCCGTTTGCTAGTAAGATGTAGTAAACTAAATACACCCTACCTTTCATGCGTCACGTAGTTGAACAAGCCCATAGCTATAATGAGAGGGGTTTAGGACCCATTTTCCTCCAGCATTGTCAAAGGTATCAGCATTGTTGCAAACACCGACACGATGGATCAATGAAGCATTGAAAAAGCTCCTGAACATACGCTTCATCTGCTGTACGAGTCAGAAGATCCACAAGAAAGGAACAGGTCACGTGTCTCACACTAGCTCACGGCGCAAGGGCTTTGGGAGCTCTTTGCTAGAGGGGGTAAAAACTGAGTATACGTGTCCATGCGGGTGCGTGTGTGTGGATGCGTAGGCTTTTGCATGTATATGTTTGTGCGTGCGCATGTATGCGTGTTGCGGCAGTGCGCGGAGGTCAAGGGATAGGCAGCAAGTGAACGGTTGTGGGAGTAAAATGCTGATGAAGGCGCGGAACATGGAACAAAAGTGACTCGTACTACTAAGTGTGAAGTCTAATTCAGGTGGAATGAAGAAGCGCCCAATGGTCATATTGGTGCAGATGGCGTAGGTACCAATACGGATGCATGAGTCAACCTCGACGTAATGATGGATGACTGCACTAATGGAATGAAGGAACGAATCAACGATGGAGTCAGTGTACATCGCGCGAGTATGGACTTATGAGTGCATTAACCAACCGTTCATGAAACGACTCATCCATGCGCACCCTCGATGAGACCTTAAGAACAGGATCGCATTCTCGAAGTCATCAACCTCATCAAGCACCCATGTTGAGAACCTCTTAACAACCCCCTAATATAACTGTACTTCCCTCTAACTTCAACGCCACTCACCCAACTCCTGCGTGGTTGTGTGCGATCTGGACACATGTCCGCGAGCACACCCACACATGCACACACGCGCGCACAGAGGTTATATATGGATGATACGACATGAGGCAACACATATTAAGCAACTGTCACTCACTGGATAACTCATGTACGTACAGTCGCACAAGAGGAGGCAGCGCGCATGTTGGCCCTTGATGCGCATGCCAACTATTTCTACGCGGTTGTGGCGGCCTTCTCTCGCACCATAACCTCATCATCATTGTTGTTTACTAGCCTCACACCTCTTCTCAGGTTACCGTGAAGCACTACTAGTTGCCGCTCATGACCTCCTTACCTCGCACTCGAACCCTGCATGTGTGCGTGTGCGTGCGCGTGTGCGTGTGCGTGTGTGTGACCACAGAACACCTGCCTGGTTGACAAGGCGGCGAACAACCTGTTGAAGTTGAACTCAAATGGAGTGGGCATCATAACAACCAACGATGAGGGCGTAGTGGACCAAGTGGGTAACCACCTCACCATCCTCGCCCCACATCACGTTTACTGATACTTAATGCCGAGTTGCAATTGACAACATGCTATATCACATGCACAAGCGCACACATATGCGTATGCGCACAGTCTCTCCCCCCTCTCTCTCACACCATCTGTTGTGATGTGTTGAACACAACAACATGGTTGTGCGTGTCCATGACGACGACAGCATGCCAAGTATGCGGGGATTGAGAAGAGAGAGAGACTGTCACAAGTGTTGGCATGTGGTAGGAGACATGTGTGATAATGTGGTACACAGTTGCGTGTGCAAGAGGTGTACTCCACATGGACATAGCCAACATGATGTGGAAAANCTCCAACAGTATCCCACTCCCACCTCCACCTCCACGTGCACCACCTTGTCTCTCTACCAACATGGCGGCGCACTGCTCCGGCCACTTCGTGTCCACGCTATCCCACGTGTATGGGCTGCTCGCTGCTGTCCATGAAGCCATCATGATAATGGTTGTTGTGGTGCAACCACAAGTTGTGGTTGTGGTCATCAATCTGCACGTTGTTCTCGCCTGCGCCAGAGCAATTCCGGCTGTTGTCCGACCCGGATCCAAATCCAGAGCCAGATCTAGAGCCAGAGCCAGAGCCAGATGCATGTGAGCTTCCTCCTCCATCCATGTCCGCTACTTCTAGCTTCACTTTGGCTGCTTACTTCCCCCTGCTCTGCTGGCTCCTCCTTCGGGGGGCGGTGTGTTGAGTTGGTGAATGTGTGTGTACTGGAGGGGGGAGTGGTGGGTACTCAACCTCGAGAGAATTGAACGGCCGGAAGAGGGATAACTGTGGTGGTGATGTGCGTGCGCGTGGTGAACGTATGCGTGTGAATGATGACGTACGTGAATCTCCCTCTCTCTCTCTTTGTGTGAGTCACAGTCTGTGCACGTGCGTGCGTGCGTGCGTACAATGAGTTTGAGAGAGAAGCTGCACATCCACATAGAATGCCACGCACGCAATGCACCTCATACTATACTCGCCTTATTGGTACATACACCCTGTGCGCACGCGTGCGCGTGCCTGCATCTCTGTGAGCTTCTGCACAAGCACGCATGCAGTCATACGCATGCATGTGTGTGTGTGTGTGCACTGCGTTTTGTGCTTGGATAAAAAGTGTGTGGGACTTGGAGGCATACGGCAGCTGCGAGCAGTAGGTGAGTGCGTCGATCACGCACGACAAAGCAGACAAGTGACTTGCGTTGCGAGGATGCACCACCAACGAGTGATATGCGACCAACATGGTAACGGTGTGAATGAGTGCTTCAATGATATTGGGGTCAGATGGTGAATGAAACTTCAGTTAGTAAGTGGAACATTTCATAAACACGTAATGAGTGCACGCGAATAGATGGTTGATTGCTTGCTTGGTAAAATCAGCCTTGACCAATCGGCTCCAACCATAACTGCACTACACATGGACGTGTAGTGGGTCCAGCGGGAGTGCTCTCTCTCTCTCTCTCTCTCTCTCTCTCTCTCTCTCTCTCTCTCTCTCTCTCTCTCTCTCTCTCTCTCTCTCTCTCTCTCTCTCNCTCTCTCTCTCTCTCTCTCTCTCTCTCTCTCTCTCTCTCTCTCTCTCTCTCTCTCTCTCTCTCTCTCTCTCTCTCTCAACCTCCGCCCAAAGCTCAATCAATTGCAAGGACCGCATTCGTCAGGATTGATATGTACCTAGCTAGCAACCCCACACGTCCTGATGGTCGTTGCATTGTGTTACTGAAGCATGCATTGTGTTAGCTGCACGCGCTTACACACTCAGACAGAGAAACGCCACGATGAGACACGAGGTGCCACTTTGTAAGTACCAACCAACACATCCCCCCACCCACCCACCCCC
>RHPI01001616.1:298441-312700 GCA_009103225.1 Chlorokybus atmophyticus | reverse complement strand
GGGGGGGGGCATCGCAAAGTTATTGTGGTGTAACACATTGCGTGGTCACGCAATTGTGCTTCGGCTTGTTTGGCTTAATGTTGCACACAAGACGATCAAATTGAATCACCGTAGCAAGCATCTACGCCACAAAAACTTGCATCATCATCCCTAACTATCCTCCCCCTCTTTGAGAGTCACCCCACACGTAGTTGTATACGTAGCGAGTTCTGATCTCCTCGGTCTGTGTACAAACAAGCCCTAAGAAACTCCCTACACAATACTATCCATTCCGACTCGCACACACTCAGTGGACCAAAGCTAGGCACAACCTAAGCACAACCTAAGCACAACATCCACACCCACACCCACTCAACACCAAAACCAACACATATCATCATAACCGTCCTTCTCTTGGCGAAGGGTTGCGCAACTGCGCGTTCGACAGCATCTGATGCATGGTTCCCAAGCCGTTGTCGCTTGCGTTGGCATTGTTGTATATATGTCGGCGGCAGTGTTGTTGTGTATGTGTATGTCTGTGATGACGCGCGTTGATGATGCGCGCGGAGTGTGGCGGCGAGTGCACATGTGGTTGCCATGACCACAACAGACTGCTACGTTGTGGTTGCGGTTGTTGGTGTCGGTGCACTAGCGCTTCGTGTGGTGGGCGTCCCCGTCAGTGTCTTCCTCGGAGTAGCCGATGTTGCTGTTGCGGTGGTGGTGGCCGCGGGCGTACTCGGCGGAGGTGCGCTTGTTGCAGCTCTCCAACAGTATCCCACTCCCACCTCCACCTCCACGTGCACCACCTTGTCTCTCTACCAACATGGCGGCGCACTGCTCCGGCCACTTCGTGTCCACGCTATCCCACGTGTATGGGCTGCTCGCTGCTGTCCATGAAGCCATCATGATAATGGTTGTTGTGGTGCAACCACAAGTTGTGGTTGTGGTCATCAATCTGCACGTTGTTCTCGCCTGCGCCAGAGCAATTCCGGCTGTTGTCCGACCCGGATCCAAATCCAGAGCCAGATCTAGAGCCAGAGCCAGAGCCAGATGCATGTGAGCTTCCTCCTCCATCCATGTCCGCTACTTCTAGCTTCACTTTGGCTGCTTACTTCCCCCTGCTCTGCTGGCTCCTCCTTCTTCTCCCCTTTTGGTGTCGCTACCGCGCGTGCTGCCGGTGTCTGTGACAAAAACCAGCTGCGTGTGCGTGTGCGTGTGCTTGACACCCATCATGTTGTTGTTGTTGTTGTTGTTGTGCTTTACAACCTCACTCATCATGTTTGTGGTGGACCACCCGGCTGCGTATGTCAATGAAGGCATGAGGCCCCTCGGGCTCTGCAACGATAGGTGTGATACGCGCTGAGCCGTTGTTGTGGCCACTGCTAAGGTGTGAGCGTTGTTGTTGGTGGTGGCATTGTTGTTGTTGTTGTCGTGCCTGGCCACTCTGGCAGGNGTGTGTGTGTGTGTGTGTGTGTGTGTGTGTGTGTGTGTGTGTGTGTGTGTGTGTGTGTGTGTGTGTGTGTGTGTGTGTGTGTGTGGACACGCCGATATCAGATACTTATAGCGACCCACCCATGACCCCGCAATCACGGGTCACCCGCCAAGGTCCACGTGGAAGAATGTTATTGCTGTTGTTGTTGCTGCTCTTGTTGTTGTCGTTGTTGTTGGTGCTGTGGTTGAGACAAGAGCTCTCACTGCCAATCTCACCGTACCACATGAGCATTGGCCATAGCTTTGAGTGCAGCACAACCTGCACGGTGAAGGTGAAGTTAGGACCAACACAACCACTTGAATGTGTGTGCGTGAGCATGTGTGTGTATGCGTGCGTGTGCACATATGTGTGTGGCAGGTCTTGGTTTGTGAGGATGCGTGCAGGAAGAGAAGACACAAACACAATATGTACCTGTACAGTGTCATGCGCGAGCATGAAGTGTCATGTGCATGGTGCCCTCGGGGCTGACGGCATGGATGGACCTTGGGATTTCGGCTCTCATAGCCATTTTACACGGTTTATGTGTTGGGTTTTCGTTGGGAACTCATGTTTAGGTCCTCATGGACGTGAGGGAGATGTGTTCGAGGTGTATCCATGGTTAGATACCGAGCTGACAGCATATACGAGTCATTATGGTATCCCGCGCAGCTGTTTTTGAGTTGTGACTTTGAGAAGCCATAACTTACAGTAGGAGTGGCGGTTTGGCCGTGGGTTGGCGTAAAAAGATGCATCTTAAAGTGTACTTGAAGAGGATGAGCTTGAATTGGATAAGCCTTTCCTAACCATCTACCGTTACTTATCAACGCCATCATACTGTTACTAAGCTGGTGCAGACTGACAATTAGGGTAGTTGGAGAGTTGGTTGGGTTTGGGTTCAACGGTGTTATATAAGGCTTTGCTAGCTTGTTTCCTAGTTTGGTTGGATACAAGTTGGCCTACTGGAGTGCAAGCGACACCTTTGGGAAGAGGTTCTTGGCTGAGCGGATGCTTGTGCACATACTTGCATGAATGGTGTGTGTGCACGTGTTCGTTGCTGTGCATTGCTGTGCATGAAGGGGTGTGTGTCACTGTTGCGACTTTGTCGCACCGTACTACGTACATAGTATGGGCTGTCTCAGAATGTACTTTAAGTGTAACAGCCGAGGCCAAGTTATATAATTTTAAGACCTTTTTTGGCCCATTTATCGAGCACCACGTTTTCATGACTTGTGGCAGAAATCGGCGAGTTATGAGTCTGCCGCGGATATCGATCGGGGCCCAGAACCAGTCCGGAAGGTGCCAGAAAACGGAGGGCCAGTCGAGAAGGGCTCGACCAGATTTTTGGAAGGGCCTAGCGCCAAGTAGTATAACTTGACCATGTGAGCACCTAATCAGGAGATCTTTAGTGCGTAAGAAAGTTCTAGAAGTATACTACAAGGTTTTGCAATTACATCTTAGCATCTAGTTTTGTGTAGCACGGGAATCATCTAGATAGTAGCATGTGCAGACTGGTAGGTATACAAGCGACATTTTACAATGTGCAATACAACCTCTAGCTACCTAGTTTCTGGTGTGCAAGCTTGGCAGTGGTGAGTAGGGGTTGCTAGCGTGTGTCCACTTGTGTGTTCTTGTTTGTATGACGATCCAAGGCGCTACACAAGTGGGTGTGTAGCTTTGAGCGCATGCGCGTGCGTACGCGAGTGGCGGGGCGCGCGTGTGCTTGGCAGAGGGGGCAAGGTTCCGGTGTGAATACCGTGTCTTGGTGAGAGGGTTATTGATTGGACCAACTCACAAGGTGACAGGGCATGAGCACCGTCACATTGAGTGAGGATTGAGTTTGGATTGCTCTACACGAGTGAACGGCTGATTGCAAGTCAAGTTGTGGTCATCTTGCCTATTATTTGCAGGGGACACGCACCTTTCACTTGCATCCAACCCATCAGCTGAGTTTTGCTCAAGGAAGAAGCAAGTTGCAGGCGAGTTCATGCCCACCAGATCTGGAGAGGACTGGCAGTCACGCCCACCCAAGCCGCCCTCAAAGAGAGGAGCGAAAGGAAGTATCATTCCAGTGGAGGAGGGCCTTGCGGAAGAGGTGGAGTTGTCGAGTGACGAGAAGTCCGACATTGAGAACGAGGGTGGAGTGATGCCTGATTTAGCTTCAACCATGGATAGCACACCAAAGTTCAGTGGGAGGCCGGGCACGGCGGACTTACGGGACTTCATCGATTGCTTCGACTCCGAGATGGTCAAATGGGAGTATTGGGACAAGTCGGGGTGGGACGAGCACAAAGCCTTCGAGATGTTGCAGTTTGCCTCAACGATGAAGCCCTTAACACGTGGAGAGAGTTTAAGGAGCAGCTGGAGGTGAAGGAGAGGGCGCTTGCAGCTCGACGCACCGGCTGCATTTGAAGCGGAGTGGAAGAAGGAGAAGCACGTGACTAAGTTCAAGACCTACCCACAATCAACACCCCCCAAAGGTTCATGAGCTGAGTTTCTTTAAGCGCAATGTCAGGGAGACGGCGAGGATGATGTATACGCGCATGTTCAAGCTCTTGATGGACATGGATCAAAAGGTGATGACCAATTAGACCGCGGCGGTTGTGTAACTTCAACAACTAGAGGCGGACTTAAGGCTGAAGGTGGAGACCATGTTGACCACTCAGTCTGAGTTCGGCATGTACACGCTTGCGGATGTCTTCAAGGTGGCCGAGATGGCAGAAATGCAGCATGAGTACCTCAAGAACATTGATCGGCAGCGTCGGGGGTTGAAGTTGCTTGAGATTTGGAGGAGAAGAGCTCTTCCAAGCCCGTGGCATCGGCGGCAAACAGCTGATGGGAAGTTAAAGGAGTTCAAGCACGCCAACAACGCGGTTGTGAAAGGTGAGTCGGGTGCCAAATGCTGGTCGTGTGGCGAGCAAGGCCATATTGCAAGGGATTGTGGGAAAGGCAAGAAGGTGGTGTGCGCTGATTGCAAGAAGGGGGGGCATGTTGATGCTAAGTGTTGGAGTAAGCATCTGGAGCTGCGTAAAAAACAAGGAGGGGCAGATGGAGCTCACTCAAGTGTGAGACAAGAGCCAACGATGTCGCAAGTGACAAAGGCATTGGCGGCAATGCAAGCAGAACATGCTTGAGCGAGGGAGATGGCCCGAGAGAGGAGCGGAGGATAAGCCAAGCAGCTCTGGGGGCTACCTCGCGTATAGTGCGCTCTCCGGAGGCACTAAGGTGGCAGCGGTTGTGACGACGAGAGCGTCGGCACGGCGAAACGCTGCACTTTAGCATAAGACTAGGATGGTTGAGGAGGAGGCCGCACCCGTCCGCGAGGAGGGTGTGGATCACGATAGGATGCGGGCACCAGCTGCACGCATGCCTATGTCATTCAAGTTGCTGCCAATACCCCCGTTGGAGCAAGAGAGTTTGCGCTCGGAGGGTGCGAAAGTGCAGCCAATGCTACTGCAACGGCGCGACATGATGTCAGCGTCATGGTGAGCACAAGAGGGTGGAGGAGCTGCTACGAATATGTGTGAAGCTTCTCGAGGGTGTCAAGATGCTTTCCCAACAGCCCGCAACTCAAGCCAAGAAGAAAACTTGGAGTTGACGGCGCCGTTGGAGAGCGTTGCGGCGGAGCTTGTCGGGCAGCCGCTTGTTCGCTTGAAGGACCTTGGAGTCAGCAAGGAACACGTGGTGGAGCTGTTGCAAAGTGCTCTAGACACCATATGTCTGCCTCGACAAAGTCTCATGACCATGTGAGCAAATCTCATGAAGGTATGGTGGCGCAAACAGGCCGTATGGCTGCGCGCGCGGAGCTGGCGGCGCCCGAGGGGTCGGCGTCGGCGTCGAAGTCTCACTCAGCTTGAAGACAAGCTGGAGGAAGGTGTTGGGAGTGTAGGAGGGATGTTGGCACAGCTTCCCGCCCCTCGGCCAGCCTTGAGAGCGAAGATATCGCCAAATGTGGCGATGGTGGACAACCGTGGTGGACACATCAGCCTAGACGGCTTCATGCCCGGTGTTGTCTTGGTGAAGACAGGTGCACAACCTGTCATTTTGGGTGCTGGATCTGTCAAGGGGATGGGAATCAGCCTCAAGGAGTGGGAGCCATGCCCGGTCATAATCAATACCTCGGCGGGGACCGTGGAGGCCGCGTGCGGCATCACGGTGCAGCCGGTGGACATATGCTTAACTGCGTTGGGAGGTGTCACCACGTCCTTCAAGGTCCGATGCCTCATCACGGATGCGAAGGGGTATGATGTGCTGCTTGGACAAGACTTCTTGTTCCCTGTCGGCGGCGGCGTTGACAATTGGATTGAACAACGGTTCTTTCGGCCGCGTTGGCGTGTGGGTAGAGGTGAGAAGGCCTATTTTCCGTTGAGCATCACGCAAGGGGGTCTTGAGAGGTCTCCAACCTCTGCTTTGTGGGCGTGCTTGAGTCGCCGTTCAGTCAAGGGACGGCTTGGTGACAGCACCGACATGTACCATGACCATGTGGAGGAGGGGGAGAGTGTCCTCGCACACATGGAGGAGGAGAGACCTCCGGAGCTGGTCTATATGGCTCAAACTCAGTCACAAGAGCTGGAGTTGGCTTCACAACATTATGCTCAGCGGTAACAAGAGGCTCGAGACAAGGTTAGCCAAGCATGGATGAGGGATGTGATGGCATTGAAGCCGCCGTTGCTGCCCGAGGGTGTGAGAGCTGTTCATGTGCCTATCAATTGCAACACCATCGAGTGGACGGTCCCCGAGGAGGGTGTTGTGATGGTGGAGCTGTTTGGTGGCATTGCAAGTGGGCTTGCGGCCGCGTTAAACACCGGCATTAAAGTGCGACGCTATGTCTATGCGGACCCTTCGTCAACAGCGCAACAAGGTGCACAACATCATGTGAGGATGTTGTTGACGAAGCATCCGGATCTGTGACATGAGGATGCGGTGAAGGGCTTTCAAAGCACATGGCTGCAAGACATTTGCTTGGTGGGGCCACATCATCTCGCGGCAATCGGCCATGTGGATTTGCTTATAGCGGGGTGGGAATGCCAAGGGCAATCACGGGCTGGTCATGGCAAGGGATTGATGGATGCGCGCTCGTCATTGTTTTGGGAGTTGGTGCGCGTCATCAACATGATTCAGCAAGGACAAGAGCAGCCCATGGCGTACATCATTGAGTATGTGCCGGCTGAAGATGACAAGCGCAAGCGCGTGCAAGAAGACTACCAGCTGGTGAGACATCATGATGTGCTAGGCCATGAGCTGGTCATGGATGCGGCACAGCATGGTTCGCGCGCATCGGCTGCGTGTGAAGTGGACAAACCTCGCGCCGGTTGAGTTGCTTCGCATGGTGCAGCAAGAGTATTTAGACCGCAAGGTTTGACAGTCAACCAGGTCCTGGAGCATGGGCGCACATCACAACAGGTCAGCAAGGCTGATTGGCTGCCTCAGGAGGTGGTAAACCAGGTCTGACACGACATGGCGGCGTTGCCGACATTGGTGGCATACCTAGGCTCTTATGCATCTCGCAAGGGAGGGCCAGGGCTGGTGTGGGACTCACGGAACAGCAGGTTGGAAGAGCCAACAGCTAGGGAGCGCGAGCTTTTGTCCGGTGCGACGGTGGCGCCAGGATTGAGTGAACAACAGCGCCAAGTGCTGCTAGGACAAGCCATGGACCAGAACAGCATGGTGTGGCTTATGGTTGTCTACTTGGTGGCACAGAACCTGGTAGCAAGCATCATGCCGGCGCGACAGCAAGCGCGTCGGGAGCCTGCGCCTCTGTCGAGGGTGTGGGAGCAAGTTGCACATGATGAGGATAGCAAGGGGGTGTCTTTTTCGCCTGTGACAGCTGCAAGTGGCAAGAAAGCGGCTGTAGATGGTGCCTTGAAGCAGGAGAAGGCCACCGACCAGACCATGGAGTGGTGTGTGGGCGAGCATGCGACACCACATGAGCGTGAATGGCTCGAGGCGTTGCTGGCGCGCAAGCGTGACTGCTTCGCCCACTCTACCAAAGAGTTGGGGGCTGCAACTTCTACACAATGGACATTGAGTTGACCTCTCCGGAGCCCATCTTTCGTAGGCAGTATCGGCTGAGCAAGGTGGAGAAGGAGGTTGTGGCAGAGAAGTGTGCTGACTTGTTGGAGGCCGGACTCATTGAGGAGTCAACTGCGGACTTCATGGCGGCGACGGTGTTGCCGTTGAAGAAAAATTCACGAGGATATTGGACCTCAAGGAGGCTGTGTGGTGACTATCGGCCATGGAATGAGAAGACTAAGGCTAATCGATACCCTATGCCTAGCCCTGAGGCTATCTTTAACGACATCGGTGATGCAAAGATGTTCTCTATCATGGACTTCAGGCAGGGCTTCAACTAGATTGCCATCAAGTCAGAGGACCGTGGCAAAACAGCGTTCGGGGGAGTGGACCAGCTCTACAAATGGAAGGTCATGCCATTCGGCTTGAAGAATGCACTTGTGAAGTTACAGCGTGTGATGGACCGTGTGCTTCGCGGTTTACCTTCGCAAGGTGCTACATTGATAACATATTGGTGTTTAACCACACGATGGAGGAGCATCTCGTGCACTTGGAGCACGTGTTTGAGCGCGTGCGCGCGAGAGGCATGAGGTGTCATCCAGAGAAATGCTTGTTTGGAGCTGATCGTATCCCTTATCTCGGCCATGAGATAGTGCCGGATGGTGTACGTGTGCAGCAAGCAAAGGTGGATGCCTTAGTGCAAGTGCCTGCACCGACAGACATTAGCCGACCACGGGCGTTTCTCGGCTTGGCAAACTACTATTGAAGGTTTGTGGGAAGGGGTATAGCAAGATTGCAAAGCCCTTGAATGAGTTGTTAAAGAAGGACAAGGCCTGGTGCTGGTCGGAGGAGTGTCAACGTGCCTTTGAGCTTCTCAAGGAGAAGCTATGCACGGCGCCGGTGTTGAGATGGGCGGACTTTAACCGTCCCTTCACCCAACACACGGATTGAAGCCGCTTGGGCATAGGGGCCGTGTTGTGTAAAAAGGATGATGATGGGAAGGAGTATGTGGTGGCATATGGCAGCCGAAGCAACAACAACGCAGAGGCGAACTACAGCTCTTTTTAGGGGGAGTGCTTGGCAGTAGTTTGGGCCATAGTTTATGGCTGTGCCTTCACACTCATCACCGACCACCAGCCCTTAAATTGGTTGATGACCAATGACAAGCTCACAGGGAAGCATGTCAAATGGGCGCTCATACTGCAGGAGTATGAGTTGAATATTGAACACCGAGCTTGTGTTGACAACATGGACGCGGATGGGCTAAATAGGAACCCAAACCCTTTATCGTTGGACGAGAGTGAGGCGAGGCATGACTATGGCATGCGCGTGGCTGGGTTTTTGGCCTACCGTGTGGCCTCCTTGCTGGTGTTGGCGGGTTCGGTGGACGCATGCGCATCCACACACGCAAACGCAGCTGCAGAGGGTGACAATGATGGTATAATGCCACCTTTGAGGGCTGCACCAGCCCTGACGGTCAATAACATTCAAGGGGAGGAAGGCGAGGCTTTAAAAGACATTTGGAGGGATGAGCAAGTGCTTGCTCACCTCAAGCCCGGGCTGTTCCAAGCTGGGTGCAGCACGGCAACAAGAGATCGCATGTGGCAACGCGCACAACGCTATCGATGGGAGGGAAACCACCTTGTGCGCTTGATGCCGAATGGAGGTGTGAGGATTGTGCCTCAACCACATGAGATGAAGCCGCTTATGGAGCTGCTTCATGAGAAGATGGGCCACTTTGGTGTCAAGAGGACACTTAGGCTCGTGCAATCAGCATATTGGTGGGCTGGCATGCGGTCTACCGTGGCAGGAGTTGTTGCAAGCTGTGTAGAGTGCGACAGGATGAAGGCGAGCTTCAATGCCAAGCACCCACAGCTGCACCCTTTGCCTCAAAGGACTATTGTATCGGTGGAGCCTAGATCTGGCCGGAGACCTACCACTTAGCAAAAAAGGCAACCGTTACGTGCTCGTAATGATAGAGCACTTTTTAAAGTGAATCGAGGTCGTGGCGCTGCTTTCGAAGGAGAGCAAGCTTGTGGCTGAGGCTTTCCTTAAATATTTTTTTAGCAGTTTTGGTGCTTGTGCTGAGGTTCTCACTGACCAAGGCACCGAGTTTCGTGGCCATTTCAACGACTTGTTGGCGCAAGCCGTCATCGACTTTCAAAGGACTTCCCGTAACCATACTTAGGCCAATGGGCTTGCTGAGAGAATGGTACAGGCGGTGAAGAAGGGGCTTCGCTAGTACTGTCTCAACCACAACATGAGAGACTGGGACTTGGCGTTGCCATGGCTGGCGATAGGCTATTGCATGACGCGGCAGGCTGCTTGAGCTCGTACAGTCCCTACTTTTTTTTGCACCGTGCAGCTGTGACAGGAGGGAGCCCATATTGCCAACATCAATCTGGAGATCGGTTGAGCAGGGGCTTGGCTTGGAGGATCCCAATGTGTGGGAGAAGGAGATGGTGAAGCGTGCGGACCGCCGTGTGATGCCAATCGCACTTGGCAACTTGCAAGTGGCGCATTACCGCGACATATTGCGATGTGCGAGGGTGAGGAGTGGCTTTTATAAGCCAAGACTGCAGAAGTTTTAACCAGGAGACTTCGTGTACCTGCAGAGGAAGACCAAGAATACAAGGCTTTGCTAGCTTGTTTCCTAGTTTGGTTGGATACAAGTTGGCCTACTGGAGTGCAAGCGACACCTTTGGGAAGAGGTTCTTGGCTGAGCGGATGCTTGTGCACGTACTTGCATGAATGGTGTGTGTGCACGTGTTCGTTGCTGTGCGTTGCTGTGCATGAAGGGGTGTGTGTCACTATTGCGACTTTGACGCACCGTATGGGCTGCCTTAGCATGTACTTTGAGTGAGGATTGAGTTTGGATTGCTTTACACAAGTGAACGGCTGATTGCAAGTCAAGCTGTGGTCATCTTGCCTATCATTTGCAAGGGGACATGCACCTTTCAAGGGGTGGTGACACGCATCTTTCATTGTGTGTGTCTATCATGTGATGAGAGACAATGCATGAGATGGTCTTACGGAGTACAATAGCATGCGGACATGCATGACAAGGTGGTTTACAATGAGTTCGAGCCACGATGAGCCACGAGGGAAGGCACGACAACAGGGCGTTGTCCCGATGCCGGTCCTGCAATAACACTTGTACTAGGTTGTGTCCCAGCAGCCCCTATGACGGTGCATCCCCCACCACGCTGTGCGGTCCCGCACACCTCGCCCCCCGCCACCAACCGACCTCGCGATTCATGTTGTGTTGTATTCTGCTGTATTGTCAACACGGTGTTGCTTGTGAAGATGTAATTATGTGATGACAATCAAGACGAGGGGGGTGGGGGTGGGGGTGGTAGTGGTGGTCACGCCGCTGCTGGTGTGTGCCATTGCACAAGACAACAAGTGAGAAGCTTTCTGTCCTCCAACCCATGTGCACTGCGCATGAGATGGAGGACAAGAAGCTTCTCACTTGTTGTTGTGTACTCATGGATGCTCTGACTCAGCTGATCACGGCTAGAATCAGCCACAGGTAAGCCTGCGTGTGATGACAGCCTGTAAGTATTACTGCAACAGAGACAAAGTCTCAGTACAGCTTCGGCAGGAACCATGCCATTGCAGTAGACACAGAATCAGGTTACATCTTTACAGGCAGATTATCATTATAAAGGACGCAACCAAACAAAGGACAAGCAATTGCTTTTTGTGGGGAGTCAGCTGCAACATCATAGCAAATACATTATGAAGCGGGGTTTGTTGACAAGTAATCACTGATGGTTATGAAGCATTGGCGGAGAGAGAGAGAGAGAGAGAGAGAGAGAGAGAGAGAGAGAGAGAGAGAGAGAGACACACACGGATTGACGTTCAAGGACCATGAATGGTCCGTGACGCAGGACCGGGATTTTCCCCTGCTAAGTGAAATTGACGGACCATGTATGGTCCGGCTTTCATGGACAGTCGGACCATGCATGGTCCGAATTTCACGTGAATGGTACCATAGTCCCTTGGTACGGACCACTTAAGGTCCGGCCGATTACTGTTGCGTCAGGACCAGGTATGGTCCGGCCATCAGACCAGGGACAAAATCATAACATTACAATATTTCAATCATAACTGGTCCGGCTAGCTGACCATGGACCGAATTTATTATGGAACAATGTAAATATGAGTGCAAATGCAGTAAAAGTTGAGACAACTTTGCCGGCGACATCGGCCACGCCCAACCTGCTGCGC
The DNA here is from genome assembly GCA_009103225.1 of Chlorokybus atmophyticus. Lineage (NCBI taxonomy): Eukaryota > Viridiplantae > Streptophyta > Chlorokybophyceae > Chlorokybales > Chlorokybaceae > Chlorokybus > Chlorokybus atmophyticus. Next base: position 301,008 of record RHPI01001616.1, on the reverse strand, counting down.
ACGAGGCCGCGGCCGGCTCCGCGGCGTTAGTGGAATGATTAGTCTAGAACACGCATCGGCCGGATTCGAACCCAGCACCTTTAGCATTTCAAAGACGACGCCCTAACCACTAAGCTACAAGTGCACGTATCGGGAGGGTCGCATGGCAACCTATATCATGTCGTTTATTGCATGCGCCGACAGCCGCTTGGCGACTGTCGGCCGGCGGCAGTAATTGCCGATGGACAGTCGGAGATTGTGTGTCGCTTTGATAGGCCCATAGGCTGAGCCTATGCAATTGTAGCATTCATAGGCTGTACCAGTTACATGGACGGTGGTAAAACTACATACGCGAACTCGGCGGTTGTCAATACGCCAGTACAATTTGTAGACTTGTTAGGGGCTGTCATTGTGACAATGCTTAGTGATAGTAGCCAAATTGCGACTGTCAATGCAGCCAGTGTACCTTATCGGGCTGTCGATGATTCTGTGGTCGCATGAGGCTTTTATAGGCCATTTATGAGGTTATACAAGTAAGGCTATAAGTCATGACATCTGACATTGCTTGCGCTTTCGTTTCATACAATTTATTAAAACCAATCATATCATAAACTACGCTTAGCAATGCAACATGCGAACAGCATCAACATATGTATTCATGGTATGATGTTAACGGTTGTGAACATTATGATAATGTAATAACCAACGAACTATATTTTATGTAATTAACACGCGCAATGCATGGATGTAAATTTGATATAGTTATTATTTTAGACTATGTAATTGTACAGTATTCATAACACTTTGTACAATTATATTCTTATATATTATTTACGATGTATATAATTTCGCATATGAAAGGTCTAATTCACATGTGTACGCGCATCAATATACTTACAACAATGTATGTACATGAAATGATAGATATGAAGTTATTGTACGGCTGCAAATTGCGGCCGCAATACGTCAACAATTTTTGCTTGTATACTTTAAGCCTATTCCTACATGCACACACACACACGTATATTTGTTAACATATATATACATAAGCATGTATACACATATATATATATATATGTGTATATATACACATATATTTATATGTATACACATATCCATTTATACAAATATAGGCCACAAGTGGACAGCCGCAACTGGTCGGCGGCTGTCCACTTGTGTTTAAGTTAAAATGTACATGGACAGCCGGCTGCCAATATACATTGACAGCCGCCGACCATTTGCGACTGTCCACTTTATGGTAAGCGGCGACAGTCGGTGCGGCCTGTCATTTATTAAATGATGATACACACAATGTACCTATGTACTCGTACATGCAATAACTATACTTCAGTTATGGTACACGTGTAGCGCGCCCTGCAGGGCCGCCAACCAGCAACATTGCTGGTCCATGCCGCCCCATACATGGTGCGGCACGGACCATGTACGGTGCGCGGCTGCCGGGCCGCTGAGCCGCGGGCCCACTCCTGGTCCGCATCCAGGAATCAGCGTAGAGTACTGGTCCGTGCCGCACCATACAAGGTGCGGCACGGATCATATGTGGTGCGCGACTGCGCGCCAGGTGTTGGGGCCCCAAAAGGACCATGGACAGTCCGTCCCTCGCGGACCAGACACTCGTGGTCCGCGGGGACGGACCATGTATGGCCCGCGGGGTCCGTGGAAGGACGTTCGGGGACCATGCATGGTCCCCGAACGTCAATCCGTGTGAGAGAGAGAGTAGTCCCTCCGTGCAGGTCGGAAATTTCTCGCCAGCCTTTCAAACTGCCAGTTACAGCCGCTCAATTGGTGACATGCTTTGCGTGCATTATAAACCTTCATCGATACATCATCTTCCCAACAGCTTGCATGCATGCTGATCACACCAACCAGGTTGTTGATCGGCACTACATGCAAAGCTTAATTCAACCAGACCTTTTGTGTCCTTTCCATTCTGAAAGGCGGAGCGTTTTTGTGTGTAACAAAAACATACCTACAGTGTGAAATGGCTGCGCACGTGCGCGCGCGCGCGCGCGCGCGTGTGTGTGTGTGTGTGTGTGTGTGTGTGTGTGTGTGTGTGTGTGCATCGATGAGGGGGGCAACATGCTGCGAACGCATGCGTAGTTCAAACCCTAGACTCGGCGCCATCATTGCAATTATTGCTATTGCAAGCTTTTTCGTCAGGTGTGTACACAAACCAGTTTTATACCATCCCGCTCGACATCATCGGGGGCGCGATTGTTTTTGTCACCTACAATGTTACCCTTAATCTCAACACCTTTGCTTCATTAAAGCTCATAGTTACGTGGCTTGTGCCATAAGTAACGATAAGCAATCATTACGTGGCCTTAGAACCTTACGAACATTGCGGCTCACTTTAATCCTTGATGATGTTAACAGCGTTGCAACAATCAAGCAATGAAGTTACACATACGGCATGCGGACATAATAGTATGTAGCGCTTTTGCATGTAGCGCTTTTGCATTAAAAACATTGAATAGGGGCATTAACTTTATAAACTTTGTGTTCGTAAAACAAAGTCAACTCTCTCTCTCTCTCTCTCTCTCTCTCTCTCTCTCTCTCTCTCTCTCTCT
>RHPI01001616.1:276961-297686 GCA_009103225.1 Chlorokybus atmophyticus | reverse complement strand
TGTGTGGGGAGCTCTTGTTTGAGCTGTATACTCCACGTAACACACTTGAAACTTGACGAGACAAAATCAAGTGATTTTGACACTTTTGCAGTGCACAACTCGTGTGTTTGTGCACTTGCAAACTTCAACTATTGACGGCTTATATTCTTGGGCAGATGTCTGACCAAGGAGGGGACGATGTGGAGAAGTCCACATCATATGAGCCATCAAGTGAAGAGGAAGTGAATTACTCTGACACGAGTGAGAGCTATCAGCTGACCGTCAGTGAGAAGGAGGGAGACAAGCAAGAGAGCGATGCTTCTCCCGACCAGTCTGCTCAGAGTGTACCAGTTGCAGTAAACGCTGAAATGGCACCACCTGCAGTTGACTCTCAGAGTGTCATTGGCGGGGCAATTGAGAAGTATGCCCAGGAGCGCAAGGCTCTGCTTGATGCCAACCCACAGCTTGGCAAGGAAACATGGGATGCATGGGCTCAGAAGGTTCGTGATGGCTATGAGACGGACTTTGTCACACTTCCTCGCGCAAGCAAGGAGATGGTGATCCGCATGCTCGAGCACGAGCTGACGAACAATGTTCCGCCACTCGTGCGCGGTGATCCGAAGGTGGCTGCTCTGATGGCTGTTTACGATAAGCCTCCCCCTTACCAAGGCAAGCGAATGGCGTTTGAGGCTTTGGCCAACTTGGGAGTGGAAACCTCACAGCGTTGCAAGGACGTGTTCTGGTACTTGGGACCTAACTTGGAAGACAAGTTGACTGGCCGAGTGCAGCTGACGGCACGCCTCGATGCTATGCAGGCTGAGTTGGTGGCGCTGCGCCAACAGGTGGCGGGTGCTACTTCAGCAGCTGGAGATCAGCGGGTCTGCCGGTCACAGCGCTGAATAAGCCTGAGAAGTTCAAGCCCAACGGCAGCGTCAGTATCCACGACTGGGTGGTAACTGTTGAGCACTATTTAACAGCATTGAGACGCCCCGTTGGTGAACACATTGCTGTTGCTGAGTTGCTCATGCCTTCTGACGCTCTCGCCGAGTGGGCGAGGCAGACACAGGACGGTGCTACCAAAACAGTGGAGGCACTGTTTCAGTTCCTGACGGAACGCTATGGTGGCATGGACCCGGCTACTCAGGCTCGTAACAAGCTCAGCAAGTTGCGACAGAATGGTCGGGCGGCTTCAGCCTATCTGCAAGAATTCCAGGCATTGGTGGGTCGTGCCAACAGCGGCCTCATGCCTATTGACAAGGCCGAGCAGTTTGAGTTGTACAAGCGCGGCTTGGATGCGCGTGTGCGTGATCAACTGCAGTACAACACGGCAACGGGACTGCCTTGGGTTCCCGAGGACTTGGCCAAGTTGCAGAAGCTGAGCGTGTACCTATACAACGATGACACGGCGGTGCAGGACAAGTCACATGTGGCAGTTTCGGCCAAACCGCCAGGGGTGGGAGGGAAGCGTTTCCCTCATCCGAGTGCACACTTGGCAAAGAAGGCGAAGACATATGGTCCTTCTACTAGTGCCACACCTGCTGGTGGTGCTACGCCTGCTGCGGCTCGCACCTGTTACGTCTGTCATCAGCCTGGCCACATTGCAAAGAACTGCCCAACCAAGGGGAAGGGCAAGGCCAAGAAGGTTGAATAGGATTACGTCGTGACTGATGTAAAAGTGGTTGATGGCCAGTTGCTTGTGTTATTAGCAAACTGGTTTGATGAGCTGTCCCAAGTGCATGTAATGACACACGCATGGCAAACACATAGCAAGTTGCCACTTTTTGACGTTGCAAAAGTGGAAGAGAATGCTTGTGTGTTGGTACATGTGGAATTTAACATGCTTACCAATGTGTTGCACACTTTGACTGAGTTGCAAAGTAAACACAGAACTTTGAGTGTGGTAGTAATGGTGCCTAAGTATCATGGCCCATGGTTGAAACATACTCGAGGGGGAACTGTGTTAAAGCAATTTAGCAAGCGTGAAACAGGGACAGTGCGATTGTCAGCAATTTTACTCAACCCTCGCATTAGTCACGGACTCTTGGCTACATTTCAAGGACGGGTTGTGCCTCTGTTGTGGACATTTAGTGGCACAATGCAGGGAATAACCAGTTCGTTCTTGATTGACACTGGTGCAACGCACAATTTTATTGAGGAACAATGGGTTGTGCGCAATAAAGTAGCGTGTAAACCCTCAGCATTTTCAGCTGCCGGTGCTGGGGGTACGTTACCAGTGAAAGGAGAAATCAAAATGAAGGTAAAGATTGGTAATTATCATGCCAATCTCACCTTCATAGTGGTGTCCATCAACATAATGGGTGTTGATGTGGTACTAGGACAGGAATGGCAGGACAATGTTAAAATGACATTGGATACTGGTGCACGGTTGTGCACAGTGAAAAAGGGTCGTAAGCGTGTAACGTTGTCTGTAAAAGGGTCGCATAGCTTGGAACACAAGCAAACAGACCCTGCGCTTCTCAGTGCACTTCAGGTGAAGCGTGCGTTGCGTAAAAACACACCGGCTTTCCTTGTGCACTTAACGTCATCTGATGACTTTGTGCCAGGCAGTACGGCAGGTGTTGCAGACATCATTGAAAAGTATCAGGACATATTCTCAGATGAGTTGCCAGGCTTACCCCCTGATCGAGGTGTCGGACACACCATACCACTGATTCCTGATAGTGAGCCTCCATTTCGGCCAATATATAGGCTGAGCCCCAATGAGAGGGGGGAAATGGAAACTCAAATCAAAGAGTTATTGGAAAAGGGATTGATTGAACCGAGTTCTTCACCCTTTGGCGCACCCATCTTGTTTGTGATGAAAAAGAATGGGAAATTGCGCATGTGTGTAGATTATCGTGCTCTAAACAAGATTACGGTAAAGAATCGATACCCGTTACCACGGATTGATGATGTGTTTGATAAACTGTCGGGTAATGCGTACTTCAGTACGCTAGACTTGACAAGCGGTTACCATCAAATCCGTATTCACCCTTCTGATGTTTACAAGACAGCATTCAGAACACCTTCAGGTCATTATCAATACAAAGTGTTACCTTTTGGATTGACAAATGCACCTGCGGTGTTTCAGAAGGAAATGAATAAGATCTTTGATAACATGCTTGGCAAGCATGTTATGGTTTACTTGGATGACATCATTGTCTTCAGTAAAACAAAAGAGGAGCACAGAAAGCATCTGGAAGCGGTGTTTGCTTTACTGCGAACACATCGCTTGTTTGCCAACTTGCCAAAGTGTGACTTTGGCAAGACAGAGTTGCCATTCTTGGGGCATATTGTGAGTGGTGCGGGTGTCAAACCTGACCCTCGCAAAGTGCAAGTGGTAAAGGATTGGCCTCAACCAAAGAATATCCATCAGTTGCGATCATTCTTGGGGTTGGCAAACTATTTTCGCAAGTTTATGATGGGGTACTCTACGGCTGTGATGCCCTTAACAAAACTATTGCGAAAAGATGCCCCATTCTCTTGGACAGCAGCACAGGAAGCTGCTATGCAACAAGTGAAGCTGGCTTTAACCTCAGCACCAGTGTTGGCACTGCCAAATTGGGATAAGCGCTTCACTGTGGTGAGCGATGCCTCCACCCTAGGGTGTGGTGCAGTATTGCTACAGGATAGCAGGCCATGTGCTTATGAGAGTAGAAAATTCATCCCAGCAGAGGTGAATTACACTACTACTGAGCAAGAGTTGCTGGGTATAGTGCATGCTCTTGAAACTTGGCGATGCTACTTGGAAGGAGTTCAGTTCACAGTAGTGACTGATCACAACCCATTGGTGTACTTCTCAACACAGCTAAACTTGTCGCGTAGGCAAGCTCGCTGGAATGAGTTTCTGTCGCGGTTTACTTTTGAATGGGTATACCGGCCGGGCAAAACCAATGTGGCAGATCCTTTGAGTCGCTGTCCGTCATTGTTGGCAGTTATGCGTGCGCACTTGCTTGCGACGCAAGGTACATTGCCTCCTAATGATGAGTTTGTACAAGCTGTTTTACAGGGGTATATTTTGGACCCATGGTTCTCGATGCAAGGGAATGTGCAACAGCTTAACAAACGAGACAACTTGTATTATATGGGCGCCTGCTTGGTGATACCTAACCATGCTGGGTTGCGCATGAAATGCATAGCTGAAGTACACGATCCACCGTACGCTGGGCACTTTGGGGGTCGCAAGACTACTAAGGCAGCGCAACAGTTGTACTGGTGGCCATCGTTGCCTGTTGACGTAAAGCAATATGTTGACACGTGTGACAAATGTCAGCGTGACAAACCGTTACGTCAGAAACCCGCTGGGTTGCTGCGACCTTTGCCTGTTCCTGATGGCAAGTGGGAAAGTGTGAGTATGGACCTGATTGTTGAGCTCCCTGAGACAGCATTAGGGCACACAGCGGTTGCAGTTTTTGTGGACCGTTTAACAAAAATGGTTCACATCGTCCCTTGCCGCACGGAAATAGGCTCCCGTGAGTTAGCGATGGTTTTTGTCGCCTCTGTGTTTAAGTTGCATGGTTTGCCTCGCAACTTTGTGTCTGATCGCGATCCGCGATTTGTGTCTCAGTTCTGGAAGTCGCTATGCAGCTTCTTACATATTCAGCAGAACATGAGCACAGCTTATCATCCACAAACGGATGGTCAGACAGAGCGCGCCAATCAAGTGATTGAGGAAACCATTCGGCATTATGTGAGTCCAAACCAGTCTGACTGGGATATCTATCTCCCAATGGCTGAGTTTGCGATTAACAATGCTTGGCAAGAGAGTGTGCAGGAAACTCCGTTTTTCTTGAACTACGGAGTGCATCCACTAAGTCCTGCGAACATCAAGTTGCCCGCTACCGACATAACTCGCGTACCTGCAGCACGCGAGATGGCTTCGGCCATGCAGGATAGGCTAGCGCTGGCAAAGGACTGTCTGCGCGCAGCGCAAGACAGACAAAAAGCCCATGCTGATGCGCATCGTAGAGAGGCCAGCTACGATGTGGGCTGTTCGGTGCTTTTAAGTACCAAAAACATATCCATTAAGGGAGTGGGTACCCGCAAGTTTTTCCCTCGCTGGATAGGCCCTTTCAAGGTAATTGATCGGGTCGGCACTCACGCGTATCGTTTGGAATTGCCAAAGTCAATACGCATTCACAATGTGTTTCACGTGAGTGTAATGAAACCGTATCGTTCTGACGGTCGGGTTCAACCTCCTCCACCCCCCGTTGCAGTGGATGGCGACGATACTTTCGAGTATGAGGTGGAAGCAGTCCTAAGTCATCGTAAGCCTCGGCGCGGACGCGCGCCGTCTTACTTGGTGAAATGGAAAGGGTATGGTGTTGAACACAATACATGGGAGCCCGAAAGGAATCTTACCAACTGCCAAAAGATTCTTCGGGGGTACTGGAGTACGGTGTCCACACGCGAACGGTAAAAGGGTGCTGGCAGACATCTTTACCGTTTCGGCCCTGGTTCTCTCACTGCTTTCGTTTCTTTACTCGTGGTGGGGCTTTGCTAACCCTTCAATGAGGACATTGAAACCTAAGTGGGGGGGAATGTAACGGTGTGCTACCTCCATAGAGGTTCCCCGCCCTTATTTAGGATTAAATAAGGGTCCCAACGGGATTATACAGTCTATTAAGCTATATTAGGGCCGTTAACCTAGTGTTAAGGCCCTAATGTAGTGTTACTTAATTGTAACACTGATATCGACATGAGACATGAGTCTCATGTCGATATCAGCCGTATGGCGGCGCTGCTAACGCAGCGGCCGCCATAGCCAGGGGATCTTCTGCTCCGGCGGATTCCCCTGGCGGCGGCGGCGGTGGCGTCGTGGCTGGTGGTGGTGTTGGGGTAGGGGATTAAAGGGAGGAGGGGGCACACCCCCTCTAGTCTCTTTACACTCTCTCTCTCTCTCTCTCTGTGTGTGCAACTTGCCACTGACGGTAACGGTTATGTTTGTCGGGTCGAGCAGAGTCGAGGGTCACGTTGTCTCATGCAGCAGTAGGTGCTTCTTGGAGAACGTCCGCTGATGTGGAGTGGTGCGGACAGTCGAGGGTTGCGTTATCTCGTGCAGCAGTAGATCCTTCCTGGAGCACGTCCGCTGATGTGGAGTGAACCTCCTCCTCAGTATACATGCTGTGAGACACACAGTCAATAAGATACTACCATAGGTAGTGCTGTTTACACAGTTCTTTGCATGAGTGGAAAACGTGTTACACTATCAAGTGAGGTGAATGAGCAAGCAACGTGGATGCTATGCCTTGACTGATGCCAACAAGCACATCGCAACCAAGCGCACCAAGCTCACAGCAATGACAAGCACAGTGCACACGAGCATGTACACTCTCACACGGTGAGGGTATTCTTGGTAACCGGGACGGCGTAATACAAGTCGCTTCACAAGCTCTTAGCTTTCTCACAGTGTCACCAGCTGATGCGGTAAACACCGCGACTGCTTATACAAGTCATGACTGTTCAGAATACAATCTAACGATCATATCGGGGTTGTTCCCACAAGGAACTCCCACTTGATATAGAACATAACATAAAACAAAATTCACAATTGAACAGCTACGCGCGGTGCTTATGTAGGCTACGGTGATGAGCTAATCGAAGGTCATGGTCTAGCTACTAGTTAGTGACGCTTGCGGGTCGGTATGCTGATAGTTTGGGCGAGGGTCTTGATGGAAGCATGCCCAATGCAGGTTGGCACACGAGGACAATGGGCATGACAACTGTTGGGTCGAGGAGAGTCGTGGGTCACGTTGTCTCATGCAGCAGTAGATGCTTGTTGGAGCACGTCCGCTGATGTGGAGTGGTGCGGACACGTGGAGAGAATCTCCTCCTTGGTACACATGCTGTGCTGTAGGACACACAGTAAACAAGCCACCCCTCCTGAGGCTTTGAGGAGGTTTCTCTCCAGAGCTCAGTGTTCAACATGAGTGTGGAGGGCCGTCAGCGCGGCAGTTATCACACCAGTACTCCTCCATGAGTACCGCATTTATTGGGGGCTCCAAACAATAGCAATGCAGGCCCTTGTTGCAGCCATCACAGAGCATCATGAATGAGTCGTCATTGGCGCTGCCGCAGCGCTCGCGATGCGTGCTGCGGGCAGGGTGAGGGTGCTTAATTCGTCAGAACCCTACTACGTAAGGGAGGTGACACAGCGCGCAGTTCACCATGCTGTTCTTCAACCTCTCGCCAAGGCCAAGGAGGTCCAGTTCCCCTGTGGGGTACACCTTGAGCACCTTGTAGACCGTGCGGCCAATGGAGGTGTCAAGCGTGTCCTTGATGGCTTCTATACGGTAGACGAAGTCTCCCGCTTGAAACCGGCGTCGGCGCTCCTTGTAGAAGCCGCTGCGCACGCGCTCGTAGTGTTGCGTGTCGCGGTGCTGCGCGATGCGCAAGTTCTTAAAGGCCACAAGAACTGTGCGCTTAACCAGTGTTGCGCGCATGATAATGTCATAATGCATACAGTCAGGGTCGTCGAGGTTGTTCACCACGCGATTCACCTCATTTTGTGCACGAAAAGGAAGCAGCGACGGTCGCCCGAACAGTAAGCAGTTCGGGCTATACTCGCGCAGAGCTGCGTGCTTTGACAGTCAATATCCAAGAGCCACCCATGGGAGGTGGTCATCTTAGGTGTTCTTGTCGTATTTAAGCTTATAATTGCGGAGTGCCTTCTTGATGGTCTGCACCGTGCGCTCAACGAGACCGTCGGCTTGGGGGGGTCACGCGAGGTACGGTGATTGATGATTGATGTTGCACCTGTCCAAGAGAGTGTCGAACTCCCCTCTGAACTCAGTGCCTTGGTCGGTGATGACCTCTGCTCAGCCGTCGAACCGGCTGAGGACATGAGAGAGGAAGGCTTGAGCCACCCCGTACTGCTTTTGTCAAGTAGTGGCACCAGCTCCACCCACTTGGAGAAATGCTCGATCACTACTACTTGTAGCGATTGTTGCGTGTTGAGGGTGCTAAGTCTCCAAAGATGTCGCGTCCCCATTGATTGAAGAGACCGGAGATGGGAAGAGGGTGTAATGTGGCGCTGCACGTGTTGAGGCTGGCGCGCACTATGTCACACTATTGACAGTGACTTACAAACTCCTGCACCTGCTTGTACAACCCATGCCACCAGTACTGTGCCCTTATCAAGCTAACTGTGTGCTTGACACCGAAGTGTCCAAGCTCAGCGTGGAGGGCAGTGATGATGCCTTCGCGTGAGGACGGCACCTCCTTGTCTTCACCATGAAGGCGACGATGCAGCTTGTCAACCGCCCAGCGGTAGTGCTGGGTGCATTCGTTGACGCGGTCCTTCTCACGCGCACTCGAACCAAAGGGAAGGTGACAACTTTGAAGGAAGGAGAGGGATGGCTTGTCTAGCCATGTCCTGCCTGGTGTCGATGGGTGCCAGCTCTGTGTCATCGACCTCGAGGTCGCCACCGCGAGTGGTCCCTGCGGGTGCAGTAGTTGCGGGGTTGGTTGGCTCATGAACATGCATCTCTTCAGTTGTTGCTGAGGCACCGGCGTCGGTCTTGAGCTCTAAGCGCAAAGCGGCGACAGCAAACATGGCAACCAGTGTCGTACCAAATGATGCAGGGCCATGCTCATGCCGAGCGCCAATTGCATCGTTGATGCTCTAGTGGGGGTTACGACGAAGTCCATCAGTGTCTTGGTTGGTGAGGCCAGCGCCGTGGTCAATCGTAAAGTCATGCTCTTGCAATAGCAGGGCTCAACGGGCAACTTTCTCTGTCAAATGTCAGGTGGTCATCAACCACTTAAGTGGCTGATGATCGGTGATCAATTGAAGTTGTCGGCCGAAGAGGAAGGGCCAGAAGAAGTAGATAGCCCACAATGCAGCGTGGCACTCTCCCTCGTAGCTGCTGTAAATGGCCTCGGCACTGTTGTTGCTCCGGCTGGCGTATAACACCACCCGCTCCTTCCTGTTCTCATTGTGCTGCACCAACACGGCTCCCATCCCGAGCTTGCTCCAGTCTGTGTGAAGGATGAAAGGCTTAGTGTAGTCAGAGCGTTAAAGAATGGGTCCTATAGTGAGCCTGCTTTTTAGCTCCTCGAAGGCCTGCTGTTGCGCTCCTTCCACATGAACTCCACATCCTTCTTCAGTAGCTCGTTACGGGGCCCTATCTTCGCGAAGTCCTTCACGAGCCGCGATAATAGTTGGCAAGGCCCAAGATTGCGCGCAGGCGCGTGAGGTCCGTTGGACCAGGGATAGCTGCTAGGGCCTCCACCTTTGCCTATTGTACGTACACACCGTGGGGGCACAATCATGAGCCTCAAGTAGGGTACCTTGTGAGTGAAGAAGGTGCACTTCTCAGGTGCACAGTCATCCCCACTCCCTTGAGCCTCTTCAGCACCTCCTCGATGTAATGTAAGTGCTTTTCATTGCTACGGCTAATGATGAGAATGTCGTCGATGTAGTACCGCGCAAAGTTCAGCCCCTTCAAGGCTTTGTCCATGACAAGCTGGAACTTGGCGGGGGGGCATTCTTTAGTCCAAACGGCATCACCTTCCACTAGTACAACTGTCGGTTGCCGTAGAAGGAGGTCTTGTGCTTGTCCTCGTCCTTGATGGCGATTTGGTTGTATCCTTGGCGCATGTCGAGGATACCAAAGACTGTGCAGTCTCCTACATCGTTAATGATGCCCTCTTGTTGTTGAGGGGGCGATAGTCGCCGCACATGCGCCGTTCTGTTGGGTTGCCTGCTGAATTCTTCGTCAATGGCATAACTGTTGCGGCTGCAAAGTCCGATGTGGACTCCTTAATGAGGCCTGTATTTATCAGAGCCTTACATCTCTGTTCCACCGGATCCTTCTCCAACTTGAAGAGCCTGTAATGCCGTCGGAACACCGGCTCGGTGTCACTAGCTCGATGTCAATCTAGTACACGGAACATATACCCAGCTCTTTTACGTTGAAGCTGAGTTAGCTCCTCTACTTGTTGAGGAGAGCCTTCAGCTTCTTACGTGTGCTCCTCCGTGGCAAGAGGGCCGATGGCGTGGTCCCATGACGTTGCGTTAGCAATCACGGGGATGTTTTCCACTAGCACTGCTGCTTGCTCCTCCATGTGAGCCGTCTCGAGGGCTGTGTGAGCTGCCTTTTTTTCTGCAACGCAATCAGCCCACCCCCCAGCCAGGTGTTTGAGATCCTCGAAAGATACATGGCGTGGCCGAGCAGCTGACATTGCTAATTGTCGGTCAGCGAGGACCCTGTGATATTGTTGAGAAAGAACCCTATGGCGCGTTCGCGCTCACGTGCATTGGGTTCTTCCAGCTTGCTCGTCGTGGTGTTGAATACCATGCCATCGCCACCATTGTGGAAGGCATATGACCCTGAGTAGGACACCAAAGTGGGAATAATGTTAATGCCAATTCCGCAAGTTAAACACACAAATTAACTTCAGCCTTTATCTCTCCCACTACTTACCTTTATCGAAGATCTGGGCCAACTATTATACATTAAAACTCAATATTATTATAACCCATTTAAACAAAAATAGACTTTAGTTTTAAGTGTATTGAAATTAATATATTTCTTGCNACCAATTCCGCAAGTTAAACACAGAAATTAACTTCAGCCTTTATCTCTCCCACTACTTACCTTTATCGAAGATCTGGGCCAACTATTATACATTAAAACTCAATATTATTATAACCCATTTAAACAAAAATAGACTTTAGTTTTAAGTGTATTGAAATTAATATATTTCTTGCTACGTTTACTAATTAATGAAATGCGCGGCGCGGTTGTTTGGTTTGGTTACACTGGTAGGAGTGGCTGTGGTCAAGACGTGTGACAGGTTGAGCTCCACGGTTGGGGTTGAGGATGTCATCGACCAAAGGTTGCGTGGCCGTGTACTGCGCGTGTACTCTACATTAGCTCTTATGTGGTGAGCAAGGTTGTCCACTTGGCGCGGACGCGATATGCACGGGAACCATGGCGCGCTGCGTTTACCGTTTACTGAGTGGATGCCGAAGTATGGAGCACACCTGCCGGTGGGTGGAGGCTACATCGGGACGCTTGTTGTCCTTTGAGTGCACGTTCTCGATGACGTACCCTAGGGGCCTGAAGATTTTGTGCTATTGGAGGAGGTGGATGACTCTTATCGACTCCCGAAACAGACCTGAGCGAGGGTCGTCAAGGCCTTGGCCTTTTCCTGCCCTGTAGTGTCCTTGGCACTCCCATCCACTTGTCAACAAGTTGATGTTGCCGAGGGGGGGACAGCAAGTGGTCCTCTGTAGTCAGTCGGATGTCTTTTGGCAATGCCTTGACGCTGCCTTGCATTGCCAACGAGGACAATTGCTGTGGATAACGCTCGTGCAGGTGACGCAGATGGTGCCGTAGGGCTGTTTGAGCGCGCGGGTCAGGGTCGCAATAATAACATTTTGTGACTTTGACACCTGTATTGAGGGCCGCGGCGAGACCACACTGCCGATGCATCCGAATCGATCCACCACCGTGATGCCCTGCTGCAGCCGAAAGGTATGGAACTCCACAACTCCGGTGTGCTGGTCTTGCACCTTATTGTGTCCCTTGTAGTTGTGGAAACGCAAAGTGATCAATGGTTGGGTCAGCAAAAGGTGCATGTCCACTTGTGCAAATCAACGGCGTTCGGCCGGGTCTTGTAATGCCACCTCAACAGTGGCATCCTCTTGCTCCCGGATCATGCCTGCCGACGTCCCCAATGGTTGTGGAGGAGGGCCCGGCAGATCTGGTGTTTGCGGGCCTGCCTGCCTCGCGTTCCCCTGGCTCTGCTGCGTAGGTCCATCGGATAGCATGAGCTGCCTTCCTGACCAATGTCCCTTCCCACGTGGATGTGGGCTCTGTGTCCACATCGGTCCGGTAATGATATTGTGGCATGGGCTGCAGGGATACCGCGCGCAGTAGCTGCTGCCGCATGTCGTGAGTGATGGTGGGGACTCGTAAGATCCCTACCATGTAGGCATCCCACCTGCCTTGTACCACGCCCACATCGAGCACGGTCATGGCGCCCGTATGGTGCGTTGGAGGTTGGTCAGCTATGTGTGTAGCTCGTGAGCGATGGCGATGCGCCGGCGTTGCCGTGTTGCTTCCACTCCCGGCAGCCGCAGCATTGCATCCTGCACTCCCTTCAGAGTGTTTGGCGCAGTGGGAGCTTGTAATGGGAAGGTACGTTAAATAACCACGAATCGACCATATAAGCACCATGTCTTTTATGGTTGAGTGGGCTGTGACATTGGTCATCGGAGCTTGAGACCCGGGTTCAATTTCTGCCTTGCAAACTTCGCGGTTGTTGGTTCTCGATCCAATAACATCGTGAATGGTCACTTCATAGTGGCGTGCCATCATCGATGGGTCGCGCCTTGCATAATAGCATTCGCGCCGGCGTTCAATTGGCGTGGCAGAATGCGACCTGCCTGTTGCAATGCGCCGGCATTCAGTTGGCGTGGCAGAACGCGGTCTGCCTGTCGCGATGCAACCTGTGGGGCCGGCAGCGGCACGCTATGCGTGCGTTGATCAGTATGGGCCTAAACTGGCCGGTCCTTACCGTTAGGGCCGGTGACCGACCCTAACAAACCCCTATGATGATTCCTTAGCTATACGGGGCAGCTGCCAAGGACGTCAGCGTTCTTAAGTCGCGGGGAATGTGACGGGAAGGTACATCAAATGACCACAAATCGACTACAAAAGCACCAAGTGTCTTATGGTCGAGTGGGCTGTGACACAGCTTTATCGTACGCTTGCCGCAACGGGCGGATGAATGCCCCCAACCATGATGCTCTTTTGCCAAAGAACGAACATGGGGATGGCGGCGTAATTGGTAGCGAGCCACGTCATGAGTCGTGCTTGAGAGGCGCTGCCTCTCCGCATCCCCATCATCTGTCTCAATGCACTGCCCTCAGGCCGGTGCAGCATGACTGCTTGCCGTATGAGAGCGGTACGGAGTTGTTGCTCTCCTACCATACCAGCTCCCCCTCGCTGGGTGGTGTCTCCTTGTGGGATGAGGTAACCTCGCCCTGCATCCCGCTGATCGTCGGGCATACCATCGACTAAAGGGGGCAATAGCGGGGCGATCACCCCCCTTAATTGTTGCGCCAACGCCCTCGTTTAATCAGCAACAGTTGCTTGCCTTGGCTGGGTGACTGTAGCTTGCGCTAATGGCACCACGGCAAGTGCAGTGGAGGTGCCGGTAGCATCTGACGACCCCGAGGGTTGCACTGCAGCGGCGCGTGCTGCTTCGTATGCCTGTCGGCGTGTGTCAAGTTGCGCGGCTTGGTCCTGCCGGTAGCGATGTGCATGTTCAAGAGCAGAGAACCGTTCTTGGTGACTACTATGTGTGAGCTTACGGAGTGCCGGGTCAGCGCCCGGCGGCATTTTCAGGTGGCCACCACGAGGCCTTGCACTCGGCGATGCTGAAGTCCGAGCGGGCCCAGCGGTCAAAGCTTAAAGTCAATTTGTTGCGCTGGCATTGGCTATCGTGATTGGCCAGGTGCGTCCTGCAGCCTTGCGTGCAGCGCCAAGAACAACTGAATTGCCAGCTCTAACACAGCAGGGCGCTGGTAAGTGACCCTGAAGAGATGATATTTTCTTCAAGAGCAGTGCCGGCTAGCATCTCATTGTTCAATTGTTGTTAGGTGGGCTCTTGCAATGTATTGTATTCGGGTGGTGGTAGCGGCAGGATGTGTTCATCTCGTGCTACGTGCGTTGTGCGTTGCCTTCCCGGTGTGTACGCAACGGTGGTGGGTTCAATGTTGCGTACGATGGACGTCCAAGCGCGCTTTGCTTGCAGTCCGTGTGGCACTTGTTGAGTTACATCAGGTGCGGAGGAGGGGCCGCACGAACCCCTGATGGTGCGGCGGCAGTGGCAGTAGGGGCTGAAAGAGGTACGGCAACATCAAGTGCAGCAATAGTTGTGCACCTGCAGCAATTGTGATGACGGAGGTCGCCGCTGCGAGCGTTGCAGCAGTTGTGGCTGGTGCAGTGTCCGCAGCTATAGCGGGTGTGCCAACACCACCAATGGGTTCGCCAGCCATGGCTGCAGCAGCCTCATATAGCAGCCTCATAGATAGCCACCCGCGTTGTTGCTATTGTTGTAGCCAATAGAGGACCGCAGCTCGAAGAACTTGAGCCAGCACATTGTCGCCAAGTGTCCCGTCTTGTGGCATTAGTCGCACACAAGGTTGCCATAATCTTTGGTGCACTCCTTTTTGTAGTGCCCATATGGCCCACATGCATGTCGAACACACTGACGGCACGGCACTGGAGCAATATCTATTATAAGGGCAGCATAAGCTAACCGTTTGTCCTTGTTGTGACTGGAGCATCCCGACTGAGGTCTCATCGAGGGGGCTCAGCACTCGTGCTTGCCATGGGACGTGAGGCGCTCGGTTGGTGTCCAACACTGCCTTCTCATACACCGAACGCTTGTGAATGGCTTGTGCAGTCTCAAAAGCTTTATTGAGGGTGTAGCCGAGGGGTCTATTGTAGTTAAGTGTCTAGCGCGTTGACTCACTCAAGGTGGGGTCCAACTCAGCCACGTACACCATTGCGGCTGCCTCCTCACTGACGATCTTGTACTCAGTGTCCTGCAGTGGTTTCAGCCGCGAATACAGTCGGAGAGGGTCCTCGTTGGGCTTCCGTCGGAAGCGTCTCAACTCCTTTACCTTGCTTATGGGTTGGGGCGGGAAGGTACGCCGCAGTGTAGCGTACAAGTCCTTGAGAGGAGAGTCTCACATGATGGCTAGTGCGCGCAACGCTGCCGAGTGTGAAAAGGCTGACTCCTACCAGAGTATGCGAGCCCGGTGGTAGTGGTACATGTGTCCCCGTTTTCAAGGCTGCAGTTTGTTGTTCAGCTTGCTGAGCCTCGATGCTGGCAGCGGTGCGGTTAAGCACTCTAATCCGTCGGTCGGCTTTGACCTCGACCTCTGCAAGTGTTAGCGAGGAAATAACCAGCTCGGCTTCTTCGTCCTCTGCATGTTGCATAGCTGCGGCTAACGCCCGCCCAGTGACTGGGGTTGGAGGGACCACTACTACTGAGGCAGCAGCTGCTAGGCTATGCGTCGGTGTAGGTGCTATGGTGCTGGCAAGCTCGCCATAGCCATCAACTCTATGCAGCTCAGCAATGAACTTCCACACATCATGTGCCTCATGATCAAGGCAGGCTGAGCCATGATGTGGAATGACACCTCATCTGACCAGTCCTTGTTCTTGAGGGTTTGCTGCCGCATCATGGAGTGGAACCTGATTGTAACGATACCACTCATTTACTTGCTGGGCGGCTTGGCGAACTTATGCACAAGCACAAGGACTTACTACTGGAAGCCCTACCACCGTCACTGGTGCAGTACCTTGCAGAGGAAGTCACAGCACCGCACCAAGGAAGGAGAGGATGACACCAACCTCTCTACTCAGCTCCCACACACTCACACACTCAAGCACACCTCACACACATGTGCAAAGCTGCCACGGACATTACACCCCACATGGGATGAGAGGGAGAGCCCCTTGAACAACTAAACTAGGCACCCCACACACAAGAGTCGAGTATGCACATGCTGAGCTGCCTCAACACATGTTGAGGCCGTTCATATACCCTCTCTTTGCTGCTCTCCGACCTAGAACATCCAAGTCCAAGGCTACATGCCTTGTCATGGCTGCGTTGACCACAACTCATGTCTAGGGCTGCCACATCAGCCCTTGGACCTCTTTCAACGCCCAAGACTGATCACACATCAGCCTCGGACATTTTAAACGTCCGTAGGCTGGTCACATCAGCCTAGGATATCACACACATCATCCTTGGACGTTGTGAACGTCCTTGGCTGGTCACATCAGCCTAGGACATCATACATATGCGCGCATATGCACACATATGCGCATGCATGCATATACATGCATACATCTAGTACATACCTCTCATGCACGCATATGCACTCATATGCGTACATGTGCACACATGTGCAAACACATGCATACACATGCGGACATATGCACACATATGTCTCTGTACATCACATGATGTCTCATCGGCTATGATCAGCCCTATGCTTGCCATCATGCCTTGTGTAGTTCATCATGCTCAAGGCCGCACAGGCTCTAGAGCAGACCTACACGAGAGCACACCCACAAGCACTACACACGCTTGCGTAATGTGGGTCCCTACTTGGTCTCATCTTACTTACCACATAAGTAAGGGACAGAGAATGACTTTTGCCTGCCCTGTGGGCGTGACACTGATGATGAACTTATCAAGTGGTGGGGTGCCCGCACGTCCGGAGCAGCGTTGAAAGTTGGTTGAGCTGGAAGGGCTCCATTTCTTTGTTGTCATGGTCCAAATAGTCCGAAGGAGGTGGAAAAGCTTGATGGCGAGGAGTGAAGTGGAAGGAGGTGACGCCGGAGACGGGGTGAGAGCCTCCGCTGCTACAATAACTGTTTCCTTCACTTGCTCGTTCGTAGGCTAATTTGGAGGTCGGGCTCCAGCTGCTGAGGTCCCCCAAGTCTATTTGTGAGAACGGGGTAGGGCTGCTCATACAGGTGATGCGATAGCTATAGTGAAAGTGTATAAAAGGTAGAGTGTTTGCGCTCTACAAAGCTATCTTAATGCTGCTACCACTCAACGCACCAATGCTTGTGCGCACTATGTGATGACAGTGATAATCATGCATGCGGATGTATCCAACTGCAAGCTGCACTTAAGATGTGCAAGATGCAACCACACTCACTTTAGCAGAGAGGGTGATCATCACAGTATGATACTGTGAGTGAACAAGCCTACTACTACAGGTAGTTGTGACGGTGCTCGTGCCTTGTCTCCTATGAGTTGGTCGAATTAACAACCCTCTCACCAAGACACGGTATTCACACCGGAACCTTGCCCCCTCTGCCAAGCACACACGCGCGCCCCGCCACTCGCGTACGCACGCGCATGCACTCCAAGCTACACACCGACTCGTGTAGCGCCTTGGATCGTCACACAAGCAAGCACACACTAGTGGACACACGGTAGCAACCTTTGCTAACCACCATCAAGCTTGCACACAAGAAACTAGGGAGCTAAAGGTTGTATTGCAAATTGTAGAATGTCAGTTTTATACCTACCAGCCTGCACATGCTACTGTCTAGACGATTCTAGCGCTAGACGGAACTAGAAGCTAAGATATTCTAGCAGAGTCTTGTAGTACACTTCTAGACCTTTCCAATGCACAAAACAGTCCCTCATTTGCTGCTCATGTGGTCAAGTTACACTACTTGGCGCCAGGCCCTTCCAGAAATGTGGTCGAGCCCTTCTCGACTGGCCCTCCGTTTTCTGGCGTCTTCCAGACTAGCCCTGGGCCGGTCGATATCTGCCGCAGATTCGCAATTCGCCAATATCCGCTACAAGTTATGAATAACATGGTATCTCACAAATAAGGCCTAAACTGGCCATGAAAATCACGAAATTTGGCCTTGATTGTTGTAGGAGTGCTGTTTACTCTGTTCTTTGCACGAGTGGAAATTGTATTACACTGTTAGGTGAGGTGAATGAGTAAGCAACGCATAAATGCTATGCCTTGCCTGATGCCAACAAGCACACCGCAACTAAGCGCACCAAGTTCACAACAATGACAAGCACAGTGCACACGAGCATGCACAGACTCTCACACGGTGAGAGGATTCTTGGTAACCGGGACGGCGTAATTCAAGTCGCTTCACAGGCTCCTAGCTTTTGCACTCACAGTGTCACCAGCTGATCCGGTGAACACCGCGACTACTTATGGAGGTCAAATCACGATTGTTTAGAATACAAGCTAACGATCATATTGGGGCTATTCCCATCGGAAACTCCCCCTCGATATAGAACATATCGTATAACAACATGTATAACTGAACAGCTACGCGCGGTGCCTATGTAGGCTACAGTCATGAGCTAGTCTAAGGCTGTGATCTACCTATTGGTCAGTGACGCGCACGGGTCAGTTGGCTGATAGTCCGTGCGCGGGTCTGGATGTAAGCATGCCTGATGCAGGCTGGCACACGAGGGCAATGGGCATGACACGTTTACAGCGAAAAAATGATGTACACTATCACACTGCATTGTAACAATCACGCGGGTTTGCAATTCACGATAAATGGCACAACAAGGCTCTGGTTAGTTTACTTATGTTAAGGTGTTTACGACACATGACACACATGTGGCAATGTACATTACAATTTTAACAAGGGGATACCTCATCTCTTTATTTTATCAAACTTTAATGTCGCACACTGGACTCAACTTAAAGGATCACGCGCACGTGCCTGCTTCCATCATATGCTAAGTGATGCACGCAGCTTAGGGGGCTTTTACTTCTTGTAATTGCACAGTTACAAGTTGTGCGGTCCTATATTGGTATGAACATCCCGGCAAATACAAGCTGATGGTACATTAATTATGTACTCGAACATTTATTGTGCCATTATCTTCTGCGCGTTATTGATATTGCAATGCTGCGTGAAGACGTTGCAACTTGCTTGCAAATGAGTCATGTGCGTGCTTTTGTGTGCGGTTATTAATACATGGCGATAACAATGTTACATTGACACCGCTATCTTATGGGTTATTGTTAAATTCATATAATAATACATAATTGAACAATAACATTTGCTCATTAAATATGTTTTAATATTTATTCAGAAACATTAGTGGTTGCTTACAAGCTATGGGTGTTATGTAAGTTACAGCGTGCATGAGCTCCACCGTCCATCACGATTATCACCCATTCTTCCATGCTTCAGAGCACATAGTGCAAGATACCAACTTTATCATGCACAAAATTGAATGTAGGCAAATTGAACTCGAAAGGCGTTTGCTAAACTTTAATCAAAGATGACTGCAATGCCACATGATTTATGGCTTTGATCAACGGAAGATGTCCTACTCACAGTGGACTGTAGCGCGTCTTTAACGTTTTATCTGACCACACAGCCTGTCAATCGTCATGAGTTACAGCGCGGACGTGATCAAGCCGCTCCCAGACCTGATCCTCATGATTGACCCACACATAGCACATTTCTGCATACAAATGATGCCTGTACAGTGTTCTGTTGACGTTCATGCACAACGTGTGCATACCGGCAATTTGCATTGAACTCTGTAACTCCCTTGAGATTCAAATTTCGTACCGCACGCGGGAGCCATGGGAAGTACAAATACCTTATTTCCCATGCCTCCCTACTCCAAGTACCATTGGTGGACGTTACGGTGACGTAGCCTCATACGCCCCTGATTACACTGCGTACGCAACTGCGCTCCCCAAACAGGTATCTAACCTTTGTAGGTATGGAAAGTATCAGGAGGTATCCTTGCTGGGATGCGCTGTCCCCGCTAACCAGCTGGAATCAGCGCCGAACGCATGCTGTGATTTAACCGCCGAGTTCAACGCTTCTACCGGTCGTAATGGCTGCAGCAACGTGCAGAGTTTAGCAGGCCACGTCGGCAACGGCCGATATGCCGGCTAAACGCGACCGGTACAGCCACCGGTTTGGATGTCGACACTCGGCGGCGTCGGTTGGCCCCAGACGAAGTGACACGCGACAGCTTGGATATTATAATGGTGCAATTGCCTTTATGCAATTAAGTGACGAGAAACGTACCCATGAGAGCAATAGACCCGATACAAATATCTCCGCCTGCCACGCACAAACAGACAGACAGTTAAAGCTGATGGACTCAGCAAACGGCTGACGGCAACAACAGCACCGAATTTGCATGATCTTTACTGCACCCAATTATTATACCTACAAACGGTACCAGCCGTCCGGTTAAATGTCGTCGCCTTGATATTTTGGAAAGGGGAAAAGGTGCCTACAACATGATAGCGTTTCGTACCCCGTTGACCCCCTTTTCCTCTGTTTCAAGTCCCTTTTATTCCCTCATCGAGCAAAGGTGGGGCCAAATCTTTTGCTCGCATTCTAGCGGCTCGAAGATATTTGCTCGGCGTGGAAGCCGCGGAGCAGGCGGCGGCGGCGGCGGCGGTGGTGTTGGGGTTGGCAGGGGGATTAGCCACGTCGTCGTGGGTGTAGTCAGGGACGAGGTCAGGCTGGATGCTGACGAAGGCATGCTGCCTGCTTCACGTTGGCTGTGCGACTCGGGCGGCGGCGACCGGGTTGACGGTAGGGTGGTCGTGGGTGTGGAGGTCAAGGATGAGGGCGGCGGAGCTGGCGACAGGATAGGCGTCCGTATGGTTGCCGGTTTGGGCGTAGGGTTAGACATGGGTGCCGGCGTAGGTATGGTCGGAGGGTTTGGCCACAATGATGACCTGGCAGCCTATGCGGCTGAGCTGGGTGGGATGTCTTACCAGCAGGCCATGGCGGCGATAGGGGGGTCGTCGTCGTCGTCGTCCTCAGCAGCGGCAGCGGCGGCGGCTGGGTTGTCCACCTTCAGGGCATTGATGGACCAGGTGACTTCGACCACGGGGACAACGACGACGACCAACACCAACACCACCATGGACGACGCCTCAGCAGCAGCGGAGGACGCCTCTGCTGCTGCCGCTGCCATGTACGAGCAGCTTGTCCTGCAGGCAGCTGCCCAGGCCGCCCACCTCAACACCAACACCAGCAACGCCAGCAGCCACATCCCAACGAACCATCCCCACCACAGCCAACACAACCCCCACAGCAACTACGCCAGCTACACCAACTACAACCCTTACAACCACAACAACAGCCCCGTGCTAGCTCCTTCCTCTCGCCCAGCATCCAAACCAAAATGGACACCCTCACCTGAACAACTTGAGGTATGCCCC
>RHPI01001616.1:250262-276926 GCA_009103225.1 Chlorokybus atmophyticus | reverse complement strand
CCCCCACACACACACCCAAACTCACACAGTCATCCTGGTTGTTATGCTCATGTTCATTGTGTAGGTTCTTGAGGAGGGTTTCACAAGGGCGTACGTGGCTGAGACTGGCGAGCTGCGTGTTAAAGATGTTGTGAGAGAGGTGATGCCCAGGCTGACTGCATTGTGCTTATCAGCCTCAGCAAGCAACAGCAACAAGGCTGGTGCAAACAACAACAGTAGCAGTGGCAGTGGCAGCGGTAGCAACAACAGCAACAACAACAACAGCAACAACCCACCCATTGCTGCTACCATCACGGAGATGAATGTGCAAAGTTGGCTGTACAACCGCAAGTATAGGGAGCGAGACAAGAATGCTGCTCAGATGCAACAGCAGCAGCAACAACAACAAGGACAACAACAACAAGGGCAGGTGCCACAGGAGAACCAGACCAATGAGGAGAATAGTGGCACGGACAACAACAACAATAACACCAACAACAGCAACAACAACAACAACAGCAGCAACCCCACACGGCCGAGAAGGACCAGCCGAAGCACCTCAGCCAGGCACCAAAGGCAGTACCAGCAGCTGAGCATCCCCAACAACAACAACAATAACCTTCCCAACACCAACACCAGCGCCAACACCACCAGTCCCAGCAGCAACAACACCTCCCCCACCACCACCACAGTCAGCAACTCCCACCAGCCCCACCAACACAACCGCACCCGCATGCCAAGGACGCATTACAACATGGAAGGGAGGCTCCTTTGCTCATCCGCAGCAACAAGATGCAGGAAGTTGTGTCTCGAACCCCATGCGTACTGCCTCAAACACATACTGGAAGATGTGAATGCGCCGTATAGGCAGTGTGACTTCGTCTCGGATGAAGGAAATGGAAGAGTGAGGTGCAGAGCAGCGGTGTCAATGCAAGCAGAAGACACCCGGTCAGTGGGAGTTGTTGTTCTCTGGCTGTTGTTACTTTTGCTGTTGTGTGGTGTCAGCAGTTGCATGTCATCATGTGCATGTGGATGCACTCATGTCTGTGAGTGTGGGTGTTCATGTGCGCGCTTGTGTGTTGTTGTTGTTGGTGGTGACTGATGTTGTAGTGATTGTTGTTATTGGCATTGTCGATAGAGTACTTAATGTCTGCTTGTCGGTGTGCAGGTTTTGTGCCACACACGTGCAGTACTTAAGGAGCATGTCCATGCTGAGCGGCAACGGCAACACCAACGCAGCGTTGATGATGCATAGCGTGCTGAACAGCAACACTGCTCCTCCCCCTCCTTCTCCCAGCAGCAACATGCACTTCAGCTATGGGTTCAGCAACAACAACAACAACGCGTACAACACTCCCAACACCCACAGCAACATTAGCAACAACAACAGTCTCGATGGCAGCCAAACGGGCATTGGACCTGGCCGCAATGGACGATACAGAGGCATCAGACAACGACGCTATGGAAGGGTAAGTGGTTGGTCATCCACACTGTTTGGTGTGTGTATGTCATCGAACACATGAGCAGTGTGACTGATGTTGTCTGGTGTTGTGTTCTTGCGTGCAGTGGTCTGCGGAGATACGCGGTCAGATGGCTGCGAGGCGCGTGTGGCTTGGCACATACGGTTCAGCCGAGGAGGCCGCGGCCGTGTATGATGCTGCTGTGCGTGCTGTCCGTGGCCCCAATGCCAACACCAACTTCCCACCAGGTGGGTAGCACCTCAACATTACACCCATACACACATGTACATATAAGCACACATTCACCCTTTTCACTCTTCAGTCCCATCACTTCAGTTCTGCCAGTGAGTGAGTGAAAACCGACACAACATACCCACACAAACACACATACACAGGTTGTGGGCCCCCGTTGCCCGAGCCTCAAACTCCCGCCGTGCGCGAGATGTGGATTCGTCTTGGTATGATCCCTTCATCTGAGCCCGTGGCCTCGTCGTCGCATCATCATCATCATCACCTTCCGATTGGGCATCAACATTCTCATCATCCCGGGGCACACAACCCACGCATGATGGCGCAGCTGCACACCAATATGAGCAATGACCAGGACGGGGATAATAAGGATGACAACAACTACGTCAATCGGTGGATGGCTGATACCGATGCAGCTGGAGGTATGAGTTGCTTCCTTGGATGTTGTGCAAGTGCACATGCATGTGTGCATGTGTACATGTGTGCGCGTACCCTGCTGCATTTACAAGTTGGTTGCGTGCATACATGCATGCCCGTATGTCATGTGTTGGGGCGCATCGTTGTGAGCATGCATGTGGGTTGGTATCCAACGCACACCTACACATGCAGCCACTGACGCTTGTGTGTTTTGCACAGACGACATGGAGTTTGACAATGACAGCTGCAGCGACGCCAGCAGTGACGCTGCCGGTGACACTCCCACCATGTTGGCCCTTCCATCCTCCTCCTTCCACCACCATCACCACCACCACCACCATCACCACCAAATCTCCTACGCGTCCCGGCCGCCTCTCTCCCCGTCCCTCAGCAATGTCGCCCACAACAACAACAACAACAATTCGTCCTTTGCACCGCGATTCCCACCACCATTTCGCAAAGGAGACAATGTGGAAGTGCAGTCCCTAACAGAGAAGTTCCGAGGCGCTTGGTTCAATGCAAAGGTAAGGACCGACCCAATCCCAGGATCTGGTTGCATGTTGTGTTTGGGACCTGATGTTGGTTCCCACTTTGGGTTCTGATGTTGAGTTGTATTCCTATGTGTGCAGTATGTGGATGCGCGGACGGAGCCGCAGATTGAAGCGCAGGTTCAGTATTGTGACAGAACTCGTGAAGGAGGAAGCGTGAGGCAAGGCCCCGTGTTGGACCCAAACACATTCCCCAACCCGCCTAGG
Source organism: Chlorokybus atmophyticus (assembly GCA_009103225.1). NCBI lineage: Eukaryota > Viridiplantae > Streptophyta > Chlorokybophyceae > Chlorokybales > Chlorokybaceae > Chlorokybus > Chlorokybus atmophyticus. The sequence continues at coordinate 274,066 of RHPI01001616.1, read as the reverse complement.
TCTGCGTCTTGGGTCCCTTTGTACAGGTCCCGGGACCTGACGCTTCGCAGCGATGAGGGCTCACCTTCACCTTTGCCACTAGTGAGGCCTTCGCCTCCTGCCCCTTTCAATGCCGAGTGCGCACCCTGTGGACCCGCCTTTCATGCGGGTCAGGCGCACCTCGGGTGGGCCCTCGGGGACCGCGTGGAGGTGGTTGGCGGGGGGGGTGAGGTGCGTGGTGGGAACGCAGCGTGGTGGGGATGTACTATTGTTGGGCTGCTGGGACACAACATGGTGCAAGTGTCACTGGATGCGGGACCGGCATCGGGACAACCACCTGTACAGGTACATGTTGTGTGTGTGTGTGTTCCCCGTGTGCACGCACCAACTGATGCCCTCCCACACACGTACATGCACACCAATGCCCCCGCATGCATGCGCACACAGTATAAGTTGTTGTTTTGGTCCTAACATCATCTCATGCAGGTTGTGCCGGCATCTGAGCTGCGGCCTATGCTCATGTGGTACGGTGAGAATGGCAGCGGGAGCTCCAGTTCTGGCCACAGCAACAACATGGACAACAACATGAGCACTAACCTCCCGTCCTGGCGCTCGGCCTCTGCGCTGAGAGGCGACCTTGCCCGCGTGGCTCGTGAGCGTGGGGTCATGGACGGGTCGCTTATTGGCGTGTCCACACTGGCAGCCCAACAACAACAGCATGGGCAGCCTGCCAGAGTGGCCTTCAGGAATGGCAACAGCAGTTATGCCATCACCAACAACAACGCTCACGCCTTAGCAGTAGCCACAACAACAGCTCAGCGTGTATCACACCTATCGTTGCAGAGCCCGAGGGGTTTGCCTTCATCGACACACGTCGCAGGGTGGACAAACCTCAACATGTGTGAGGACATCAAGCCCAACATCAACACCAACAACAACACCAACAGCATGACGGGTGCCAAGCACACGCACACGCGGCTGGCTTTTGTTAAAGACAATGGCAGCACGAGCGGTAGCGACACTGAAAGGGGAGCAGAATCCAGTGCCAGAGTAGTGAAGCAAGAAGCCAAAGTGAAGCTGGAAGCAGCGGACATGGACGGAGGAGGAAGCTCACATGCATCTGGCTCCGGATCTGGTTCTGGTTCTGGATTTGGATCCGGGTCGGACAACAGCAGGCTATGCTCTGGTGCAGGCGAGAACAACGTGCAGGTGGATGACAACCACCACCACAACAACCATCACCACAACAGCAACAACTACAACCAAGATGGCTTCATGGACAATAGTGAGCATGCCCACACCCACGTGCACACGTGGGACAGCGTGGACACAGAGTGGCGCGAGCAGTGGGCCGCCATGTTGGGAGAGAACCAAGGTGGTGCACGTGGAGGTGGAGGTGGGAATGGAGGTGGTGCAGGTGGAGGCGGGAGTGGGATATTGTTGGAGAGCTACTTCAAGCGCACCTCCGCTGAGTACGACCGCGGCAACAACAACACCCACAACATAAACACTGGCAACAACGCCCACGAGGATAACACGAATGCTGATGCCCACGACACGAAACGCTACTGCACTGACACCAACAACCACAATCACAATCACAATCAGCACTCTGAGACGGACGGCGTGGTCCCAACGCAAGGCTCCCTCTCTACGGCTGCTGCCGTTGATGCTGTGAATAGCAGCTTGTTGTGGTCATGGCAACCACATTTGCACTCGCCGCCTCACCCTGCCCGCGTCATGGACATCATCACGGACATACACAACAACACCGCCGCAGACATACACAACAACAACATCAATGCAAGCGACAATGGTTTGGGAAGCATGCATCAGATGCTGTCAAACGCACAATTACGCAATCCTCCGCCAAGAGAAGGACGGTGACACGATACATGTTAGATTGGTTCCTGTTTGTGGGTATGGGTGTGGGTGTGGTGGGTGTTGAGAGTGTTGTGTCTGGCTTTGGCCCACTGAGTGTGTGCGAGTCGGGAGGATAGGGTTGGGTAGGGAGTTGTTTAGGGCTTATATGTACAGAGACTGAGGAGACCAGAACTCGACTACGTATACATAACTATCTAGGGAGAGGGGGAGGTTAGATACAGTTAATGCAACGTGGTTTTGTGATCGATTGTTCGCCGACTGAGTCGCTTGTGTGCTTGGGTTGACGCAATGTGCTTGTCACATGTGTGGCACGGTTCTATCTGACTTTTGTGAACACAAGTTGCAAACGTCGCAGTTCAACAAGCATGGTTCTTCCAAAGAGGTGTTGTCTTGTACATGACACACTCATTCACGCAGCAAGCCAACAGAACAGCCACAGCTAAGCACGTAGGTTTGCATGTTATGCATTCCCTCCTGCATACTTTGTACAACACAACCAACATGATTGCATTCCCGCAGCGGCGCATGCACACATGCACCAGCACTTTGACATGAACACACTGACAGGGCATGTGTGGGCAGGTAATGCACTACTAATACGCATGTATGCATGCCTAACGGGGAGGTCTAGACTAGTGTAGTGTAGTAGAGGAACAACCAGTGTGTATAGCCCGGTGGTTGTGTTGTAATGTGCTTGCATGTTGCTGTTTGGCATGCTGTGAGTGAGGTCATGCATGTCTCCAACTACTGCCAGCATATCCTGTACAATGGCAGATGGGTGTGCAATCAAGGAATGTACCCAGTTGGATTTAGTGCACCTGCTGTCAAGTGTACATGCACTTGCGCACACACATGGATTTTCACCCACACATGCGTGCACAGATTAACTTGCAAGCAGACACGCAACTGCAGGGCTGCACCCACGCATACGGGCGTGTCTGCAGCAGCGTGTCTGCAACCACCTCTCTGCAAAACCATAAGTGCTGTAGTCATGTTATGTGCTATACATCTGAATTACATGTATGCTTGTATACATAGCAAACAAGACTGTAAGCATGGCAGCGCGTTGGCATGCAAGCAAACTTGATGCGAGCACACGTGTACGTACAAACACGCATGCACGCGCGTTCTGTGATGAGAATGCCATCAACCGTTGGTAAGGTACGTTGGTGTTTGATTTAGCAAAGTACCGTCAGAAAATAGGAGGCCTTCAACTGGCCAGCACAGCAGACCCTCCGTCGTGTAGCGTGTGCAACAGCTCTGTCCTCCCTCTTTGACGTGCCAACCACTCACACAGTGCACTTTTATGCAGAAGCAACAGTGTACAGGATATGTGAAGTGCCGTGTGGCACACGCAACGTGTGTTTGCGGCATTGGGACCAGCCGCTTGTCTTTTTGCTGCGGCCTCCACATGCAAAGTACTCGGAAGAATGCACGTGCGTCACTTGTGCGCTGCATCTCGCATATTGCGCAGTGTTGCGCACAGTCTTGTGCATAAGTATCATTGAGCTTGTTCCAGACGAGTCACCTTTGGTGTGGTTGGGCCCTGCGCTTGCGCCACGTCAAAGCACATTGGCTATGTGCAGCCTACTGCGCAAGTTGACCCACTCCCTATTGCTGGACCATCTTTCCACAATGTTGTTCACTTGCAGCTTGTAGCCGCAAGTGGTGCTCCGTTATTGCCCCATTGACACTAAATGTTGATTAGCATGGCATTTGGGGTACGAGTTGCAATGCACGCGCAGTGCGGCTACAGCTCATGGCATTCAGAGCTGCATACGCTGCGAGGCTGATTACCTACCGTTTTGAGTACCCAGATGTACCCATGTTGCCTTAATGTATTGCAGCTTCTGGCTACCAACCGTGCCACAACGTTATGCGTGCTTGCAGACTTGCACGAGGTCTGCAAGGTGTTGCTTGTTGTATACTCTAAAAGAACTCCCTCTCACACATATTGTTTGCCCAAAACAAGTACATCGTGTACGCACCTCACATACAACAGTATCCTTGCCGTATGTGTGCACGCACATGCACGAAACAGCTTGCAAGCATTGTTAGTGTTGAAGCATACCTTATACCGCATGAACACTTGCGTATCTGCTGCTGTATAAAACGATACAAAAGGCAAGCTAGACAACTACATGTAACATGCTTGAACATGAACAACACATATGCAGCTGGTGGATCAGCTACTAACCATCCACCATCATGGTTGACAAGTGATCACTGCACTTCAATCCTTTGACCGAATGTAAGTCATCTTACCCCTTGAGCACTGTGATGAGTTGCTGCGTTTCTCATTGATGATGTCGATTGGATAATCTGATCTGGCACCGTACTGATACACCTCGCTATAGCAAGTTTTGTTAATGTTGAGCTGCGAATCCTGAGCAGACACTTACGTGTAGTTGGGATTGTAATAGACTGTCAAGCCGTCGTATCTAAAGCAGGTGTAAACATCAACGCCTTGCGACTCGTATAGCGAAAACGCGTCAAGGTGAGGTGTCTTGCGCACAGTGGTTGACGACGTGGAGTCCAAGTTATGTATCGATGGATGTGACCCGTCTCAAAGAAGTAATGATACCTTCGCTCGGCCTATGTGTACAGATTGACTGGTGTATACATAGGAGGTGCACGGCCGTATGCGCGTGCAATTGTTATCGTCGCGTTCAGTACCTGCGACACATGTATTCGAGGCCAAGCTGCACTTACTGTGTTTGCTGCTATGTACGCACCACATGTACAGTGGACCGCGTGTCGACGGTGTAGTGAAAGTGGTACTTATCCGCCTTGCGGTATGCATCGCCGGTGATTGTGGTTGTGATACTGCCGCGTGAAGTCTGTCGTGCAACATTGTAGATGAGATGATTAATATCAGCATTGGTGGCCATAAACCCACGACATGCACGCGATGAAGATCCTATACGCAGCTGTGCAAACCGTTACAGTGACCGACAAATTTTGTGCTGCCAATAAACAAGCTGTGACTCCATGACGTAGTTGGGTTGACGTGGGAGTTTGACACTTATAGCATTGACCGGTTCCAAGCCTCTTATTGCTTGCGCCAATAACATTTTTCCGGTCACAACCGCAACGCCGTAATCAAGGTGCACATGCAAGTTGGCATCAACCTGCTCAATGCATTAATGATATCAAGCTGCTGCGCAGCACACATCATCAACTACAAATCACCAATCGGGTGTGCAGCGGCGTATTTGCCTCACCTTGTATCCGCCATATATAAAACATTTTCATGGTAAGGAACGTAATGTAATGCTCGAGACCGTCATTGAGCACGCCAACAAAGGGTGTAATGTCAACTTGAAATCCTGTCACCACAAGAGCAGGGATGTCAAAATTGACACGATCGCTGTTTGCGTACCGTACGCGACGCCGGCAACTCTCCCGTGCACTCAAACGTGCACAGCAAAAGTCGAGTGCCCATGTGTATATGAGTACTTCTCAACATACCGCAACTTCACCTGAGAAGAGTGGGAGATTGCCAATGTACTTCCCACGCAGCAAGCACTCAAGTCCGATTAAACGTTTATTTTAAGGACTGCAATGCGAACGGTAGTGGGCGTCATTACCAATACTGCTGGGGACACCGGCGGTGGTGTCACACGCAATGGCTGTTGTGTCAATTATGCTGATATGTGGCAATGGTTGTGTTTGCCATGCAAACACGGCTATTACTTCATGAGCAGCAACCGGTTTGGGATACTTTGCCGAAGCTGCAAAGGCGGTCACGGTGACATTGTAGGTGAGGCCACGGTATTCAAGAGATCCAACGTTGAGGGATCTGGGCATATGCGCGCAACTCTCCTTGTCGCTTCAGTAGGGCATTGTAGCTAGCATCGGCAAGTGTGCGTTACAATCACCTTCGTGATGCCGCTGGTGAAGTCGGACCAGTACTTATCTCCGATTGGGTCAAACCACGGTATAATTCTCATTGATGTATGGATTGCAGGCGCAAGATCCACTACCGATTGGACGTCCACCCCTGCTCAGCATACACACTGCTAGGAGGTGTAAGCCAATCACATGCTTGCGTTTATATACGTGCACAACATACGCGCACGCAATGACCGTCAGGAGGGACCGCGATATGTGCTTACCGTGCAGCCACTGTAAGGTGAGGGGGTGCTACCTCCGCCCTTTAATCCCCTACCCCAACACCACCACCAGCCACGCCGACCACACCGCCGCCGCCAGGGGCAACTGCCGAAGCAGAAGATCCCCTGGCTACGGCGGCTGCTGCGTTAGCAGTGCCGCCATACAGCTGATATCGACATGAGACTCATGTCTCATGTCGATATCAGTGTTACAATTAAGTAACACTACATTAGGGTCTTAACACTAGGTTAACGGCCCTAATACGGCTTAATTGGCTGTATATACCCGTTGGGACCCTTATTTAATCTTAAATAAGGGCGGGGAACCTACATAAAGGTAGCACTCCGTTACATTCCCCCCCACTTAGGTTTCAATGTCCTCATTGAAGGGTTAGCAAAGCCCCACCATGAGCACCGAGAACCAAAGCAGTGAGAGAACCAGGGCCTAAGCGGTAAAGATGTCTGCCAGCACCCTTTTACCGTCCGCGTGTGGACATAGCACTCCAGTACCCCCGAAGAATCTCTTGGCAGTTGGTAAGATTCCTTTCGGGCTCCCACGTGTTGTGCTCAACACCATACCCTTTCCATTTCACCAAGTAAGACGGCGCGCTTCCGCGTCGAGGCTTCCGGTGACTCAGGATTGCTTCTGTCACAGCCCACTGGACCACAAAAGACTTGGTGCTTTTATGGTCGATTTGTGGTAATTTAATGTACCTTCCCGTTACATTCCCCCCCACTTAAGAACGCTGACGTCCTCGGCAGCTGGCGCCCATCAGCTGGGGAATCTTCCCAGGGGTCTGATTTAGGGTCGGTCACCGGCCCCACCATCCAAGGACCGGCCAATTTAGGCCCATACCGGTCAGCGCGCGCGTACCGCGCCGCTGCCGGCCCCACAGGTCGCGTCGCCGCGATAGGCAGGTCGCGCCCTGCCGCGCCGACTGAACTGGTCAGTTCGGCGCGACTGCCATTAGGCAAGTCGCGACCCATCGATGATGGCACTCATAAAGTGACCATTTACGATGTTATTGGATCGAGAAACAACGACCGCGGAATTCGTGTGCAAGGCAGGAATCGAACCCGGGTCTCAAGCTCCGATGACCAATGTCACAGCCCACTCGACCACAAAAGACTTGGTGCTTGTATGGTCGATTTGTGGTAATTTAATGCACCTTCCCGTTACAGCTTCCACCTCATACTCGAAAGTATCGTGGCCATCCACTGCAACAGGGGGTGGAGGAGGTTGAACCCGACCGTCAGAACGGTATGGTTTCAGTACACTCACGTGAAACACATTGTGAATGCGTATCGACTTTAGCAAGTCCAAACGATACGCTTGAGTGCCGACCCGATCAGTTATTTTGAAAGGGCCTATCCAGCGAGGGAAAAACTTGCGGGTACCCACTCCCTTGATGGATACGTTTTTGGTACTTAGAAGCACCGAACAGCCCACATCGTAGTTGGCCTCTCAACGATGCGCATCAGCTTGGGCTATTTGTCTGTCTTGCGCTGCGCGCAGACAGTCTTTTGCCAACGCTAACCTATCCTGCATGGCCGAAGCCATCTCGCGCGCTGCAGGTACGCGAGTCACGTCAGTAGCGGGCAACTTAATGTTCGCAGGACTCAGTGGATGCACTCCGTAATTCAAGAAGAACGGAGTCTCCTGCACACTCTCTTGCCATGCATTATTGATCGCCAACTCAGCCCTTGGGAGATAAATATCCCAATCACTCTGATTCGGGCTCACATAATGCCGGATGGTTTCCTCAATCACTTGATTGGCGCGTTCTGTCTGACCATCCGTCTGTGGATGGTAAGCAGTGCTCATGTTCTGCTGAATGTGTAAGAAGCTGCATAGCGACTTCCAAAACTAAGCTACAAATCGCGGATCGCGATCTGACACAAAGTTGCGGGGCAAGCCATGCAACTTGAACACAGACGCGACAAAAACCATCGCCAACTCACGGGAGCCTATCTCCGTGCGACAAGGGACAATGTGGACCATTTTTGTCAAACGATCCACATAAAATGCAACCGCAGTGTGACCTAATGCTGTCTCTGGGAGCTCAGTAATTAAGTCCATACTCACACTTTCCCATTTGCCATCAGGAATAGGCAATGGTCGCAGCAAACCAGCGGGTTTCTGACGTAACGGCTTATCACGCTGACATTTGTCACACGTGTCCACATACCGATTTACGTCAACAGGCAACGATGGCCACCAATACAACTGTTGCGCTGCCTTAACAGTCTTGCGACTGCCAAAGTGCCCAGCGTACGGTGGATCGTGTACATCAGCTATGCATTTCGCACGCAACCCAGCATGGTCAGGTATTACCAAGCTGGTGCCCACATAATACAAGTTGTCTCGTTTGTTCAGCTTTTGCACGTTGTCCTCCGACGAGAACCATGGGTCAAAAGCATACCCTTGCACAACAGCTTGCACAAACTCATCATCCGGTGGCATTGTACCGCGCGTCGCAAGCAATTGCGCACGCATAACTGCCAACAATGATGGACAACGACTCAGAGGATCAGCAACATTAGTTCTGCCTGGCCGGTATACCCACTCAAAGGTAAACCGAGACAGAAACTCATTCCAGCGAGCTTGCCTTCGTGACAAGTTTTGCTGTGTTGAGAAATACACCAATGGATTATGATCAGTCACCACTGTGAACTGAACCCCCTCCAAGTAATATCGCCATGTCTTCAGAGCATGTACTATACCAAGCAACTCTTGCTCGGTGGTAGTGTAATTCACCTCTGCTGGGATGAACTTCCTACTCTCATAAGCACATGGTCTGCCATCTTGCAACAGTACTGCACCACACCCAAGGGTGGACGCATCGCTAACCACAGTGAAATGCTTGTCCCAGTTTGGCAATGCCAACACTGGAGCAGAAGTCAAAGCTAGCTTCACCTGTTGCATAGCAGCTTCTTGTTCAGCTGTCCATAAGAATGGAGCATCTTTTCGCAACAGTTTTGTCAAAGGCACCACTACTGTGGAGTACCCCATCATAAACTTGCGAAAGTAGTTTGCCAATCCTAAGAATGATCGCAGCTGATGGATATTCTTAGGTTGAGGCCAATCCTTTACAAATTGCACTTTGCGAGGGTCAGGTTTCACACCCGCACCGCTCACAATGTGCCCCAAGAATGGCAACTCCGTCTTGCAGAAGTCACACTTCGCAAGATTGGCAAACAAGCGATGTGTACGCAGCAAGGCGAACACCGCTTCCAAGTGCTGCTTATGCTCTTCCTTGGTTTTACTAAAGACAATGATGTCATCCAAGTAAACCATTACATACTTGCCAAGTATGCANGTATGCCACCAAAAATCTTATTCATTTCCTTCTGAAACACTGCCGGCGCATTAGTCAATCCAAAAGGTAACACTTTGTATTGATAATGGCCCGAAGGTGTTCTAAATGCTGTCTTGTAAACATCAGAAGGATGAATCCGGATTTGATGATACCCACTTGTCAAGTCCAACGTACTAAAGTACGCGTTTCCCGACAGTTTATCAAACACATCATCAATCCGGGGCAACGGGTATCTATTCTTTACCGTGATCTTGTTCAAAGCACGGTAATCCACACACATGCGCAGCTTTCCATTCTTTTTCATCACAAACAAGATGGGCGCGCCAAAGGGTGAAGAACTCGGTTCAATCAATCCCTTTTCCAATAGGGATTGATTTGATTTGAGTTTCCATTTCCCCCCTCTCTCGGGGGCTCAGCCTATATATAGGCCGAAACGGAGGCTCACTGTCAGGAATGAGTGGTATTGTGTGTCCGACACCTCGGTCAGGAGGTAAGCCTGGCAATTCATCTGAGAACACATCTTGATTCTTCTCAATGATGTGTGCAACACCTTCTGTATTTCCCGGCACAAAGTCGTCCGACGACGTTAAGTGTACCAGAAAAGCTGGTGTGTTTTTGCGCAACGCACGTTTCACTTGCAGTGCAGTGAGTAGCGCAGGGTCGGGCTGCTTGTGGTCCAAGCTATGTGACCCTTTCACAGACAATGTTACACGCTTACGACCTTTTTTTACCGTGCACAAACGTGCGCCAGTATCCAATGTCATTTTGACATTTTCCTGCCATTCCTGTCCTAATACCACATCAACACCTGATATGTCGATGGATACCACTATGAAAGTAAGAGTGGCATGATAATTACCAATCTTCACCTTCATTTTTATTTCCCCTTTCACTGGCAACGCACCCCCCGCACCGGCAGCTGAAAATGCTGAGGGTTTACACGCTATCTTGTTGTGCACAACCCATTGTTCCTCAACGAAGTTGTGTGTTGCACCAGTGTCAATCAAGAACGAACTGTTTACACCCTGCATTGTGCCATTAAATGTCCACAACAGAGGTACCACCCGTCCTTGAAACGTAGCTAAGAGTCCGTTACTAATGCGAGGGTTGATCAATATGGCTGACAACCGTCCCTGTTTCACGCTTGCTGAATTGCTTCAACACAGACCCTCCCCGAGTATGTTTTAACCATGGGCCATGATACTTTGGCACCATCACCACCATACTCAAGGTTCTGTGCTTATTCTGCAACTCAGTCAATGCATGCAGCACATCGGTAAACATGTTGAACTCTACATGTACCAGCACACAAGCATTCTCTTCCACTTTTTCAACATCAAAGAGTGGCAACTTGTCATGTGCTTGCCATGCATGTGTCATTACATGCACTTGAAACAGATCATCAAACCAGCTTGCTGCTTGCATCTCAAGCAACTGGCTATCAACCGCATCTACATTAATCACGGCGTAATCCCATTCAACCTTCTTGGCCTTGCCCTTCTTGGCGGGGCAGTTCTTCGCAATGTGACCCGGCTGGTGACATACGTAACAGGTGCGAGCCGCAGCGGGTGTAGCACCACCAGCAGATGTGCCACCGGTAGGAGGCGTGAATGTCTTCGCCTTCTTTGCCGTGTGCGCACTCGGCTGAGGGTAACGCTTTCCTCCCACCCCGTGCGGCTTGGCCGCAGCTGCCACATGTGTCTTTTCCTGCACCGCCGTGTCATCGCTGTACAGATACACGCTTAGCTTCTGCAGCTGGGCCAAGTCCTCAGGAACCCAAGGAAGTCCCGTTGCCGTGTTGTATTGCAGCTGATCGCGCACACGCGCATCCAAGCCGCGTTTGTACAACTTAAACTGCTCAGCCTTGTCCATGGGCATGAGGCCACTGTGCACGCGACCCACCAACGCTTGGAACTACTGCAGATAGACTGAAGCCGTCCGGCCATTCTGTCGCAGCTTGTTGAGCTTGTTGCGAGCCTGAGTAGCTGGATCCATGCCACCATAGCGCTCCACAAGGAACTTGAATAGTGCCTCCACTGTCTTGGCCGCACCATCCTCTGTCTGCCTCGCCCACTCGGCGAGAGCGTCAGATGGCATGAGCAACTCAGCAACAGCAATGTGCTCGCCAACTGGTCGCTTCAGTGCTGTCAAGTAGTGCTCAACAGTGACCACCCAATCATGGATGCTGACACTGCCGTTGGGCTTGAACTTCTCAGGCTTGTTCAGTGCTGTAACCGGCAGCCCCGCTGATGCTCCAGCTGCTGAAGTAGCACCCGCCACCTGTTGGCGCAGCGCCACCAACTCAGACTGCATAGCATCGAGGCGTGCCGTCAACTGCACTCGGCCAGTCAACTTGTCTTCCAAGTTAGGTCCCAAGTACCAGAACACGTCCTTGCAACGCTGTGAGGTTTCCACTCCCAAGTTGGCCAAAGTCTCAAACGCCATTCGCTTGCCTTGGTAAGGGAGAGGCTTATTGTAAACAGCCATCAGAGCAGCCACCTTCGGATCACCGCGCACGAGTGGCGGAACATTGTTCGTCATCTCGTGCTCAATCATGCGGATCACCATCTCCTTGCTTGCGCGAGGGAGAGTGGCAAAATCTGTTGCATAGCTATCACGAACCTTTTGTGCCCATGCATCCCACACTTCCTGACGAAGCTGTGGGTGAGCATCGATCAAGGCTTTGCGCTCTCGCGCATACTTCTCAATAGCCCCACCAATGACAGACTGTGTGTCCATTGTAGCTGGCCCACTCTGAGTAGATTGATCGGGAGAAGCTTCGCTATCCTGCGCAGCTTCCTCCTTGTCACTCTCAGTGAGCTTGTAGCTCTCACTCGTGTCCGAGTCTCTCACTTTGTCATCACTTGATGGTTCGTATGATGACGATGAGTCAGGGACGGTAAAGTACTTCTCACCTCCCTCTCCTTGGTCAGACATCTGCCCAAAGACAGCCGTTAGCAAGTGCACAAGTACTCAGTACTCATTGTGCACTGCAATACAGGCAAAATCTAATAATTTTGTCTCGTCAAGTTTTGAGGCGTTACAATGGAGCATACAGCCCCAAAAGAGCTCTCCACACACCTCTCAACTAGACACTCACTCTGCAACAAACCGTGCGCGAATCCACGCGACGGTTCACGAGTTATGATTTCTCAAAGTTTTCACTTTGTACAACCCAGCACAATTCACAACTGTGGTTGACACTTAGGGTGCCAAAATCTCGTCAAATCGACGTTACAGGCCGATATCGACCAGTTGTGAATGGTGAGTTTGATATCGGCCGCTCAGAAAAGTCTGGCGGCCTCACCGCACAAAATGGCGGCACTGAGACAGTCGATGTTGCCACCGAACTGCCCCCCCCAAGGGAATTTTCAAATTAATAGAAAAACCCTTACACCACCACGAATCCACGTGGTGGTACACACACAATATAATACAATCAATGTATGTTTACTATGTGTTGTGCTGCAATGCAATGCTTCAGGGACAGGCCTGAATGGCCGGCTCCCTTCACACAATAACAAACTAGACTAGGACAGGCATGCTAGGCTAGGCATGGCATGCATGGCATGGCAAGCTAGGCTAGGCTAGGCTAGGCTAGGCACCAGCAGCAGCGCTTAACTATTATAGTTAAAACATAAAACACTTTAACTACCACTAGTTTAATGTCGCTGCCGCCTGCCGCCGCCTGCCGCCTGCCCCTGCCGCCTGCCGCCGCCCCTGCAGCCTGCCGCCGCCCCTCCCACAGGCCCCTTGCCGCCCGCGCTCCGATACCAATGTAAGGTGAGGGGGTGCTACCTCCTCCCTTTAATCCCCTACCCCAACACCACCACCAGCCACGCCGACCACACCGCCGCCGCCAGGGGCAACTGCCGAAGCAGAAGATCCCCTGGCTATGGCGGCTGCTGCGTTAGCAGTGCCGCCATACAACTGATATCGACATGAGACTCATGTCTCATGTCGATATCAGTGTTACAGTTAAATAACACTACATTAGGGTCTTAACACTAGGTTAACGGCCCTAATACGGCTTAATTGGCTGTATATACCCGTTGGGACCCTTATTTAATCCTAAATAAGGGCGGGGAACCTCTGTAGAGGTAGCACTCCGTAACAGCCACACGCCGAAAGTGATGGGTTTGTACACAGAGCTTGTAACGCAATTTGGTGGCATCCGCGATCCGCGAGGCTGCGCATGTACTAAACGCGTGCAATGAGGTCCACTCGCGCCCACTTTGTGCCAACTCCACGGCAAGAGAGAGAGGCACCCGGATATGAGTACATGTGCACGAACTGCAGCGACGCCTGTGTGAATGAGTGCTGAGCTAGCAGCACGCTGCACGATTTTGTCGACAGCGGCGTTGACGGCCTCGGCAAGTACCACTCTTGCATTTGTATGTATATGCAACAGTGCAAGTCGAGTTGAGTTACAACACGACGTCGACTCCAGTAAAGAAAATTATACGAGAAGTGCGTATACTTTCAGTGGGAGCAGCAGTTCTCATCAAGAATTCAACGAAGGCTTATGTACACATGCATGAGTGAAAGTTGTCTCTAGATTGTGGCGTTAAGTGCCAGCACGCAGCATAGTGTGATGTATGAGGAGCAGCAGCAAAGCCATCACCAGTCTTTCTTCCCCCTTTGATAAACATGGACTAGCTGGGAAACTACTAGCAGTAGTATGTTGTAGGTGTTGACCCCAGCAACCTCATACAGCAACAACGACAATTAAGACAACATTAACAGCTACCGCAACAGAAGTGACAAGGTCGACCAAGGTGTTGCCTAACAACAACAACCGTAAGAAACAATTGTAGGCACATGGGCAGTGACAGCAATCATACTACCGACAAAAGCAATGGGAGTATATTCGCGCTGCATATGTAGACGTACGTACATGTAGGGTGCAGCACTATTGGTAATATCCACCTTTTCAAAAACTTGGGTCGACGTCAGAGTTCGGCCACGGGTCGGTATTGAAGGGCGTCTCGCATGTGGCAACCGTTATACGCGTGCATAAGGCCATGGCCAGCAACAGTGAAGTTCACAATAACAAGGCGACCGCCACCAGCTGGCCATAGCCATGCCCAATTGTACGCTTAAGGGGGAAGCTTCCCCCTGGCCATAGCCGCGGCAGCTGTATGCAATTTGCAACGCAGCAGCAGTGACTATGTCCTACAACTTCGCTGAGTGCGCTTATGTCATTGCGTGCAGAGTGCTTTGCATGTGTTCACCCCTCAACTGCACGTCCCCCACCTCCCCCAAGGGCCAAGCAGCACGCGCCACAACCACACACAAAAGCCCTGTTCACACCAGATGCGTCAGCAGAGCTGACATGTGCACAGCACATAGTTATCGTGAGAGGATCCGGCATACGCTATGGTGAATGCACAGTGCAACGCCCGGTGCCGGGCAGGTAATTGTTGAGCCAGCAAGGTTGGACTAGACAGCTGCATGCAGATGCTGCTCAGTTGCTTTGGGGGTCCTCATGCACAGTTAATGAATTTTTGCACATGAGCACACAATCAGTGACTGCCCCTGTACTCGTGTGCGGAAGACTAATGACTGGAACCCAAAGCCATCAACTAACGATGTGTTACAATTGGCAACAGTGCCGCTATGGTATGTCAAGCAGCGAATATGCATGTGCAGCACATCTGAATAATTACAAGCGAGCTTAAACCGCCAATGAGCACAATCAAGCAGAACTGTAACGTTAACACTCGTGTTATGGTCACGTTGACGTGACATACGTTCCTCTGCGTACACAACCCAAGAAAGCAAGCACACTGCAACAAAGCGTTCAGTTTCAGGGGCTGTCGCTGTCAATGCTTGGCATTCTATTGTTGCTACATAGCAATATATATATATACAATTTGTCACACATGCTGAGCAGCGGGCCCATTGGCTGATCAGCGAAACAGGCCCCTGCTGAACTCCTCAGCAGTCGCTGTTGCAGAGGAGCTGAGTACTGCTTGCAGGTGAGCATCAGGCACGCTGAAAGTGCCCCATGCGCAATTGACCGCACCAAACAAAACGTACCTGCCACCATAGGGCTGGCTCAAGTTGCATGCAACAGCCGCCTCCACCGCCTGGACACACTGCTGGGCAGCCAATGCCAGTTTAGAAGGTGGAGCCAGCAGCCTTTCTCTAGCCAAAGGGCCTTTGGCTAGAGAAAGGCTGCTGGCTCCACCTTTTAGCTTACCCGGGGTAAGCTTGCCTCCCATGAGAGGCAAGCAGTGGCCACTTCATACCTCCGGGTGGGCAGCTTCACCACCCTGGTGGTTGATGTTCTCGGCAGCTTTGGCGCCGTCGTTGTTGCTCTGTGCGCTGTTTGCAAGCGCATAACGGCATGCAGGAGTTCTCTAGCGCTTGAGCTAAAACCCCTCCAATGGTAGCTCGCTGCCGCCATCATTACAGGGTTGAGCTTCACGGCAGTGGATCTACTCTATGAAGGGCAGGGGCCGGGCATTAGGGCAATCGTCGACAACAATTGCAACGAGGACGTCGTGTGCCATGCGGAGGCAGGCCCTGCACCATGGAGGCTGCACGCCCTTTGCAGGCTTGCTGAACGGTGAGTTGTGAGTTTTGGTGGTTTGGTGACATTGCACTGCATGCTGTGACGACAATGTTGTCACAGCATGCAGCATGCTGTTTGGAAGGCAACGGTGCGGTGATGAGTTGTTGGCTAGGCTGATCTGCATGTAGTTGAAGCTCCCCGTGATGTTTATGTTGTTGCTGTCATTCGCGCTCAAACAAAGGAAATAAAACGGCGAACAAGTGTTCCCAAGCAAAAGACCCGTGCTGTATAACCCATCAACCGCATTGAATTCAGCATGTGAAAAAAAGTGTTGATGCTAAACTCACAGATAAGTCATAGACAAAAACTCTCGAAACGATTCTTTGATACAAATAGTCGAAAGTCAATAAACATTGACACCGGTGACAGTAATGACACATAATAATAAACCCATTGCAACCATAGCTTATTGGCAAAGCTGGTTGATAGTGTTATTACCTCGTATGAAAAGTCATAATATGTAAGGGCTTGCAATTCACGCAAAAGAAAGTAGTAGCAAGCTTGGTTATAAGCAAAGCTTTTTCAAAGGTGCAGATATTATCGTTATGATGGCGGTGTTGAAAAATATTTTAAACGAGCTGCCTTATATTAAAGCCAACATCACCCACCAGCTGTTCAACAAAAAGCTTCTATTATAAAGAAGCTTTTTCAACTTCATGGCAAACATTTTTGGGCTGAACTTTGGCCACCAATTAGTTCAAAAAGAGACTTTCCCAAAGAAGTACTTGTTACTTCTTAGCGCGTATCACCTATAGCTGGTAGTTAATGTAAAGTTGCTTCCAACAAACAACGCTGTATGCATATCATAGTATCAATAATCTTACTTCAGCGGTTGTTAAGCACCGCAGAAGTTAGATTATGAATAAAATGATACGTATACCCGACATATGCCTCGTTTTTTTTCAATCATGCTTGTAATAGAAATAATTAGGCAACCTTGACAAAGCTCGGCATCTAGAATTGCTTCTCTTGCGATACTCTTGAGCTTGTTGCGTATAATGTCATATGAACATATAATATTTAACTGAATAATCGTGTGACACCAATGCCGAACAGTACAACATCACAAACCATGTGCCATAACGGCGTTGGCAACATACAAATACAATACACAACAACACAAAAAGCGCTACAGTTTGAGATGCATGCAAATCAGCAAAATCTTGAATAAATCAACAGCCACCACCACACCGCTTGAACAGCATGCAGCATGCTCTCTCAACATGCAGCATGCAGGCGTCACAACCAACAACCCAACCAAAAACACACTTCAGACAGCATTCTGCAAGCATTGCGAAAGCCCGCAATGGGCGCGCAGGGCCTTCTTCTTCCGCATCGTGCTGGCGTACGACGTCCAATATGTTGGTGTTGTCGACGATCAACCCAATGCCCAGCCACTGCCCCTACAACAGCGCGTTCATCGCCCTAAAGCTCAAACCTCCAAAGGTGGCGGCAGCCAGCTGGCTGCTCAGGGGTTGAAAATCTCCTGCATGCCGTCATGCCCTCTTGCCAACAGCGCACAGAGCGACAACGACGGCGCCAAAGCTGCCGAGAACACCAAGCACCAGGGCGGTAAAGCTGCCCAGCCGGAGGTATGGAGGGGGGAGGTACTAGCTTTGTGCGCATGTGTTGTGCGTTGTGCGCAGTATAGACTTCGGCACTGGTTATCGCAGCTGCAATAAGTCGCTTGCTGTAGACTCTCGTGCTATAGACTGCTGTGTGAGCCTTTTTTCACCTTGAAGCTTAGGTGCTTTGTGCATAGTGTAACAATGGTGACCGCACTGCCTTCTGCCAGCCAAGTGTGCAACTGTGGCAACTTTGACTGGCGCTGCCAAGCAGCCAGGGCCAGCTTAGCTGCTGGAGGCAGCTGTCACATAAAACTCGAGCTGGCCCTGGGCGGCAGGCAGGTTTTTCTAGTGTTCAGCTCCTCAGTAGTCAGTAGAGGAAATCACCAGGGCGTGTTGCCCTGCCCAGCCGATTGGCTGCTGCTCAGCATGCGCGAATGCACAGTGTACACACGATGCTCTATATATATCAACAGCATGCCAAGCACTGACAGCGACAGCTCCTCGAACTGCACGCTGCAGCGTGCCTCCTTTCTTGCTTGCATTGTGCACGCGAGGCAGTCACGTCACGTCAACTGAATGCTGACACTCGACTATTATTAATGGTTATAAGGTATGTTGGATGACGTGACTTCAAGTTGGGCTCGCTTGCACTTCTGACATCATACCTCACATGTTCGCTGCGTGCCAAACAGCAGCACTGCTGCTGTATGGAGCCCAACGCCATGCACATGTGATGGCTTTGAGTGCTTCGCTGACTGTGTGCTCAAATGCGATAGATACATTGACGGCACATGAGGGACCCCCCCCCCCCTCCCCCCAAGCAACTGTGCACCGGCATTCAGCTGTCTTGTCCAACCCTGGCTGGAATCAAACGACCTGCCGAATATCACTGAGCAGTCAGCATTAGCCGAAAGGCTCTCATGATGCCGGTGTGTATACGAGAAGACAAGTTGTCGGTTCTGCCGAGGCACCTGGTATGAAAAGGGCTTTCGTGTTTGGTTGTGGTGCGTGCTGCTTGGCTCCAGAAGGTAGGGGGAGGAGGGGGGGGCGAGGGAGGACTTCCAGTTGAGGGGTACACGCATCAAGCACTCTGTACGCAAATACAGAAGCGCACTCAGTGAAGTTGTAGAACACAGTCGCTGCTGCTGCGTTGCACACTGCTGCCGCGACCATGGCCAGGGGAAAGCGTGCATGTGGGAATGGCTATGGCCAGCTGGCGTTCACCGTGTTGTTGTGGAGCTCACCACAACACGGTGAAGAGCTCCCTGTTGCTGGCCATGACCTTATGCACGCATATGGTGGTCGCCACATCAGGCGAAACGCTCTTCAACACAGATCCGTACCCGAACCCTGACACCGACCCAACCTTCCAGAAAGTGAGTACCGCTACTAGTGTTGCACCCTGCACACGTGCGAACGTCTGCATGTGCAATCCAACTGTTACTGTTGTTGTTGTTGTTGTTGGTTGTGGTGCGTTACAGTTGCCGCTGTCGCTGTCAGTGTTCCTTTCATCATTGTTGTTGTTGTTGTCATCGTCATCGTCGTCGTTTTGTCGTCATAATATGTAAGGCAACAATGTCGCTTCTGTCGCAGTCGCTGGTATTGTCGTTGTTGCTGTAGGTGTTGCTCAATACTTACACCACCATTACTGCAGTACAACAGTATTACTGCTGATCCCTACTCATCAGTTTGTGCTGCACCAACGACCACCATGAGTTAAAAACTGACATCAGAGGGGAAGCAAGGGCTGGTGATGGCTTTGCTGCTGCTGATTAATAACACGTTGTGAAGCTGCCTGCTGGCACTTAACTTGCCAGAACCTAGCTCCGTAACTTTGTGCTGCCTGCGTATGTGTGCATAAGTCATCAGTGAGCTGCTGATGAGAAGTGCTGCTCTCAGTCGGTGTAGTCCTCGTGCTGCACTTCTCTTATGCTGAGTTCAATCTAAGTTATACATACTTATGAGAGCAGAAACCGTGTCGTAACTCGACTTTTGCGCTGTGCGCGTATGCATACCAATGCCGTCAACGCCGCTGCCAACGTTGTCATGCACAGTGCTGCTGGCGCGGCACTCATTCACACAGGCGTTGCTGCACTTCACACACACATACTAGTACCCGCGTGCCTCTTCTTGCCGTGGAGTTGGTACAAAGTGGGCGAGAGTGGAGCTCACCGCACGTGTTCAGTACGCGCGCAGCCCTGCGGACCCACCAACTTGCTGCTCAGAGCCCATCCCTAGCACTTTTGGGGTGTGGCTGCAAGGTGGGTCCCTCCTGACGATGTTATCTGTAATAGGCTGCCCGTATGTGTGCATGTGGCGGGCATGCACCTCGTATGCTGCAGCAATTATGCTGAGTAGGGGTGGACATTCTTTCGGTATTGGATCTTGCGGCTTATGTCAAGCCAACCGAGAGGTACATGCCGCTTGACCCGATCAGAGACAAGTACTGGTTCGACTTCACCAGCGACATCACGCAGGTAACAGACATTGCGGATGCTAGCTGGGTAGAACATTCGTTAAGCTGCTGATGTGTGTCAACAACATGCCATGTGCAGTGCTCTGCCCTACTGAAGCGACATGGAGAGTTGCGCTCATGTGCTGAATCCCCTCATAATCGTGGCATTACGTACAACGTCACCGTATCCGCAACCTTCTTTGCCGCATCCAAAAAGTATCCTAAGCCAGTTGTTGCTCATTGGTTGATAGTCGTGTCCGCATGGCAAACGTAGCCGCTGCCTCGTCTAAAAGTCACTGACACAACGGCCATTGCGGTGTCCTCGTCAGT
Source organism: Chlorokybus atmophyticus (assembly GCA_009103225.1). NCBI lineage: Eukaryota > Viridiplantae > Streptophyta > Chlorokybophyceae > Chlorokybales > Chlorokybaceae > Chlorokybus > Chlorokybus atmophyticus. The sequence goes on along the minus strand of RHPI01001616.1, from coordinate 253,835 downwards.
ATTGGTGATGACGCCTACCAACGTTCGCAACGCAGTCCTTGAGGTAGAGGGCTCGGTGGACTTGAGAGCTTGCTGCTATGGAAAGCACATTGATAGTCTCCTATTCTTCTTCCCAGGTTAAGTTGCTGTATACATTTCCGGACAGCGTCCACTACGTGCCTGGGCACACGCCTTTTATTGTGCACATTGTTTTGGACACGAGAGTTGCCGGCGTCGCATACGCCATCAGCGATCGTATCAACTTTTACAGCCCTGCTTTTGTGGTGAAAGGCTTTTGAAGTTGATATCACGCCGTTTGTTGGCGTGCTCAAGGACGGTCTTGGGCATCACATCGGCTTCCTTGCCACGGGAACATATGATGGCGGATATATAAGGTGAGGCAAACACAGCTGCACACCTTATTGCTGATCTCTAGTTGGTGCTGTGTGCCAAGTAATCATCAACAAGTGGTGCGATAGAAGAAGAGTGCAACACTCGTTTGAGCAGGTGGATGCCAACTTGCATGTGCGCTTCGCTTACGCCGTTGCAAATGTGACCGGGAGAGTGATATTGGCGCAAGTAACAAGAGGCTTGGAATCGGTGAACGCTACTACTGTCAAGCCCCAAGGTCAACCCTCCTACGCCACAGAGACACTGAGCCACAGCTTACTTATGGGCAGCTCAAAGTTTGTCGGCACTGCAAAGGTTCGTACAGCTCCGCATATAATCCGCATTGCAACAATGTTTTGGGTTCATAACCACCATCATGCATTACTAATTATGACATCCGTTGTATGCCAGACTTCGCGCGGCACTGTCACAACAACAGTCACTAGCAATGCCTACCGTAAAGTGGATGAGTATGACTTTTCTAGAACTGTCGACACGCGCTCCACCTTGCGGTGCGTACATGGCAACAGAAGAGTGAATGCAACTTGGCCTTGAGTGTGCGTGTTGCAGGTACAAGACGCAACAATAACCATATCGCGCGCATACGGCCATGCACCTCCTATATGTACAAATCAACTTGTACACATGGGCCGAGCAAGAGTCTGGTTTCTTCTTCGACACGGGTCACATCCATAAAGCAATGGCTTGGAGTACACATCTTCGACAAGTGTGCGCAAGACGCCTCACCTCGATGCGCCTGCGCTGTACGAGTCGCAAGGCGTCCGTGCTGCCAATGACCATAGTTGTCAATGCTTTTCAAGCTCTTACAGCTCCAACTACATGTACATGGTCACTTCATACTCGCAGTTTAACAACACAACTTGCTACAGTGAGTTGTACGATTACGTTGATAGTTCAGGGTATCCGGACAGTGAGACGCGCAGCAACTCAACACAGTGCTGAAGGGGTAAGACAAGTACATGCCGATCACAAAGTCACGTGAAACGTCTTGTTCTTGGACAATCATGGTTGTGAGTAGTTAGTGGCAATACCTGTTTGCATATGTGTTCAGACAAGCGCGTAGTGCACATAAGTGGTCTTGCCAACGGTGTATCTTGATGTACAGTTGCGACACGGGTACACATTATTATACACAGTGTGCAATGCATGGCAATGCTCCATGAATGATATAGCTTGCCATTTCAACTTGGTTGTGCGCGCGCACACGGCCAAACAGTTGTGGTGACACGCACGCATGCATACTCGTATTCATATTGTGGCTGTTGATTTTGTCTGCTTGTGTCACACACGACTCGTTTTTTCAATATTCTTAATGCTGGTGTTTCACAACCGTTTGCTATGAGAGTTCTGGAGTGTGCACCCTGCGCACAATAATGTAACCTACTGACGGCTAGTGACATACACGCACACACATGGTATAGCAGGAAACAAACAGCAAGCATGCAATAGTGTTGCAAAGCCTGCACCTTTGCCGACAGACTCAATCAAAGTAGCCAGCAACTTGGTGGAGCTGTCCAAGCAGCAAATGCCGCATGCTTGGACAACTTTGCCTGCCAAAAACAGCAAGTTCTTTACAAGGCTAAACTCTGGCCAATGCCTGCAACAGTGAACAGTGCAACAAAGAATAAACATGCGTGTCATATCACGGGGTTGAGTGCTCAAGTGGTTTGTCCACCATCTGGAAGTACATTGCTTGCTCCATCGTTGCTGATAGGCACAAACAGAGCTGCCAATGACACCCGCGCACACGCACGCATGCACTAGTTAAAACAAAGCACACACATATCACCCAACAGCAGCGCAATCAGCAACAGAACACTGATTGCACAAACCACGGAGCTGTGGCGCCTGCTATTGGTAAGACGGAGATGTGGCGCCAATGACTGCGTTGAGAGTATGGCCGCAACCAGACGAGCGCTATGTATATAGTACGGCCGCATGGCTGCGGGATTGCGCATGTCACCGGTGCATTTGACTTTGTCCTCACCAAATACAAACGTACACATATTTGCACTCAGAAACCACCTTCAAAGTCCAGATCTACATGTCACACTCTGTGTCACAAGCAAGTCCTTCAAGTGTGACCGCGATCAAGCTCTTTATCGTGGGTGGGGGGGCACCCCAATGCCAGTAGCGTAAGAGTCGCAGACTGCATTGTGTTGTTGCTGATCCTCTCCGAAATTCTTTGCTTCGTACCCGGTGCGCGTGTAGCATCCGAGTCCAAGTGTTTTTCCTATAAAGCAGACGCCGGGGTCGCATGAGCTGCTACCAGCTGCGCATGCAACAATGCCCGCAAAGTTAGCGAGAGAACGAGCCACCAAGTGTGTACATTGTGTGTGCGCGTTGTTTGAGTGGAGTACAAAACCTAACCTGCAATGGCAAAAGTGCACCGGGTTGTTGCACCAGAGCGCTAGTAGTTGCATCCTCTTTCTCGTGCTCGCTGTCTTCATGCTTGCTGTCTTTGGGCTCACTGTCTTTGGGTACATCGCCAAAGTGAGTCAAGAGGAGGAAAATTTCCGTGGCCACAATGTCGGCTCCGGAGGGGTCGTTCCCTTCAGTTCCACTAGTCATTAAGGCTTGACACGACTGCGTCCCGCACTTGTAATACTTGTGTCCATTCCTCATGCTCCCTTCGCAGCGCAGCGCACACGACAGGTTGAGCTTAGTCTCAAGCTGGCTGGTGCTCTCCATCTGAAAGCCCCAGGAACTCAAACGGCACCAACACACAATCAACTCGCGTTCCAGCACATTGAAGTTGCACCGTCTATAAAATTATTGCCATTCGTAGCAAATCGCCAGGGATGGCCATAAAGCAGAGCATCAGGATTTGTAGGCAAGCTCAATGTATGCATGCATGCATGCACACAAGCACTTGCAAGCAGTTATAATCACGCAGCTGTGGCAACTGCCTCTTCATAGAAAGCACAAAGTGTGGACAACACCGGAACTGCGTAGAAGCACAAGCTCTAAAACATCACGGTGAACATCATTAGCGTGCATCATGATGGTGACGGCATGCTTAGGTTTGATGTCCACCATGTTGTGCGTCGCGTCAAATGCGCATAGATGACAGCACCGCAGCCTCTGTGCATTGCACACTATGCAATGGTCACTGCCATGGCATGCATATGCGGAAACCGTGCCGCGTGCTGCGGCGAACCCCGGAGGGGGGGGGGGGGGGGG
>RHPI01001616.1:227879-244185 GCA_009103225.1 Chlorokybus atmophyticus | reverse complement strand
GGGGGGGGGGGGGGGGGGGGACCCCACTCAGCATATGCACTACGTTTATTCTTGTTCGCGTACAAACAACATCCCCACAAGACCAGTGGCGCATCCTGCACCAATCATAGTTATTTTTGCAATAGTCTCATACTGGCTGCGTCAAGCTAGACTTGCAAAACTGCGTTCGGTCGTAGAAGCCAAAACCTTGATATTTGCAGGTGTGGAGTTCATCCTTAGCAACCGACATAGCTGCGGCCACGCAGTCACCCTTTCTTGCACCATTTTTATCACGTGGCACAACAATACCACCGCTTATACCATGTGACCAACAGTGCTCAGCGAGCCCAGGCTACAGCCTGACTTGCATTGGCTGCAGGCGGGTTTAAACGCGCAGATCTATCTGCGCCACACATACACAGGGAGGTCTAAAGTAGTATAGTGAATTATGCGTGAATGAACAGTGTATGTAGCCCTGGTGGTGTGTAGCGTGCTTGCATGCTGCTGTTTGTGCATGCATGTCCACAACTACCGCATATCCTGTACACATAGAATAGCTCCGTACCCAGCAAACATTCCCACGAATGGCATGCCTGCAAGAACAGTTGTTGAATCATGCCTGATGACTCTCCTGTATTCAAGTCTTGCATTTCGCGCAACATGACATGTTGAAAGTTAATACTGTACAATCTGCATGCATGTATCGTGGTGATGGGTGCCGGTTGGATGTAAAGTCACTACCACTGATGGAATGTGTGATGAGCAACCACCTGTAGGCCACACACGTTCCACAGACTTCAAAGTGTGCATCGCGGGAAGCTGTTGCGAGGCGAGGAGCTTTACTGCTGACACAGCAACAATTGACTAAACAACGACAACATATATAAACAACGACACTAATGGCTCACAAACAGCGACCCTGCCCAAGCTGCCCCCCGCCTGCCACACATGCACTAACACCGACACCAACCTAATCGACTTATTCAATGTCATTCAATGCTGCAAGACAGGTAGCTCTCAAACAGAGAGTGCTCTTTCTCCCCGCAGCACTCACTTACACTGTTCTAGAGAAGAACTCAAACATGCGCTCTTCCATGTACACGCGGTCTTTCAGGCTGCGGGGCATGTGTCGCTCATCTGGGAAGGTGAGAAGCTCGTAGTGTTTGGATGCGGCATTGAGGGCGTTGACGAGTCGACACGTGTGTCGGAAGTGCACGTTCTCATCAATCATCCCATGCACGAGGAGGAGCTTCCCGCGCATGGCGGCCACGTGATGCATGACGCTGCTCTCCTGGTAGGCCGTCGTGTTGGCCCCCGGCGTGCCCATGTACTGCTCGGTGTAGTGGGTGTCGTACCCATCCCACGACGTGACGGGCGCGCCCGCCACGGCCGACTTGAACATGTGCGGGAGTTTGCATAGACACATTGCAGCAAGGTACCCGCCATAGCTCCACCCGTACACGCCCATGCGTGTCGGGTCCACAAGCCTCTCCTGCTCAAGGAGCCACTTCAGACCTGTCTCTTGGTCGTGCACGTCCACGCTGCCCAACTTGTGCTTAATGGCGCTCTCAAATGACAAACCCCTTCTTGAACTCCCCCTGTTGTCCAACTGCCAAGCCACAAACACAAGGGTTGGGCTACTCATACATTGTTCACAAGCACGGACACCAGCAGCCCTTGTCAATGCAAGTGTCAAGCAAGGAGCATGCAGTGACAGCAGCATGCTATTCATGTAAGTGATTGACCATAGTTTATGAGATAGGCTCCCTCACAGACAAACTGCAACTTATGCGTGTACCTTCCAAACAAGATAGCCTCGAGACCGCAAGTACTGCGCACGCATGTCCACCGTCATGATCCATGAGTTGCACACTGCCTGGACTCGGGGCCCCCCATATACACTAACAATCGTCTTGTAGGGACCTGCTCAGGAACACATATAATGAGCCAATTCCTACTCATGGTCACACTCAACCCCACAATACAGCACCACAAGAAAAACGACGACAACAACTAAAACAATCATGCACCTGGGCCGTGGACATCAGTGTCTGGTCGGTAGACGGCCCCATAGAGTACAATGCCGTGCCGACCAGCGGGTATGGACACGAGGCGTGGCGGGTCGAGCCGCAGGCGTGACGCGCGCGGGTTGGGGGTCTGGGGTACAAAAATGGGAACAACCTCGCGCCCGTCTTCCAGCATGCGCAGCGTGACGAGCGGCGGCTGCCCCAACGAATCGTACACATCTACAAAGCGGCGCAGCGCGTGGTCCACGATCACCACGTGTCGACCACTGCCCTGTGCATCCAACACACGTTGTCACAAGAAGCAACCAGGTTATACCTGCCAATCAACTGCACCACGTGCACGTGTGCGTATGTGCAGCACATATGCACGCTGTGCCTGTGCGCATGGGTGTGCGCATGCCTGCAACCATCGTTGTGACATGTGTACGTGCAATGGGCGCAAACCTGCGTCAATCGCTGTGGTGGGGGAGGCGTGCCTGAAGTGCAAGGTGTGAGGGGACAAGAGTACAAGTGCGTCTCGAGCGCGCTGTCGCAAGTGCCCATGAAGTATATCAACCCTGCTCCTTCATCCAAACCTGCACGCACAACACAGACACTCTAATTCAAATACACAACATGCACACACGCACGCGCGCGCAAACTCGCGTGCATGCGCACACGCAAGCAGAACACGTGTCCTCACCTGCCACGCTTTCCACCATCCAATCGCCGGCCGTTAGATTTCCAAGCAGCTTGCCGGCCGCGGTGTAGGCGTACAAGTGTCGGAATCCCGTGCGTTCGCTGGCCCAGACGAAGCCGTTGGCCAGCTCGCCGGGGGCCTTGTGCAAGGGGGTGAAGCAGTCGTGCAGGTTAATCCACGTGTCGTTCCGCTCCTCCAGGAGCAAGCTGCGCGCGCCCGTGTACGGGTTGAAACGCAGCAGCTGCAACCGCGTCTGCTTGCGGTTCTCAACCTGGGGAGAGGACGACACAAACACAATCGTCATCGCGCCGCATGTGAACACGGTCCCTTGAATGGCAGGTCAATCTGCTTGACTAACACTGCTCACTACTAGTGACAGTGGTCACTAGTAGTCTATCACTCTATTGCTGCATGAGCAATACTCTGCAAGTTATGTCTCCTACTGGTGTATCAGGTGACACATAGCCTCCTACATGTGTTGATGTGTGGACACGCTACCTGTGCTGAAAGTGAGCCGTCTGGAAGCCAGGATACCCGCGCCAGGTACTCTTCTTCCTCGAGCGCACCTCCAGACCCGCAATGCAAGTTCATCCAAACCTGAAAACAGAAGTCACGCACAAGCACAGGCATGCACACAACCGTGAGACTCTCAACATATCACAACTGACGCACTTACTACACATGCGTACCACATCGCCGCCTGTGGCTGGGACGACCCCAAGGCGAACCCGCACATTCGAATGGCCAGCAAAGGGGTAGTGGTGGTCCTCCTGCGCGGACGGACCGACAGACGCCTTGCCCAGATGCATGATGCGAAACAACGGCACGCTGGTTGGGTCCACCTGCCAGGGAGAGTGACGTGTGTTGTCTCTGTGTGCAAGACAACAAACGCATGGCAAGGGTACAAGAAGGGCTTGGTGTGATGTTTATTGTGCAGCAGCCCATGGCAGGATGAGGCTTGTTGCTGTGTTGTTTTCTTATGCTATGTGGGAGTTGCGGTGTACCTCAGTAAAAGCTATTCTCTCACTGTCGGGAGACCACCAAAACCCGGCTCGTCGCTGCATCTCCTCCTGTGGGAGAAGGCAATTGAGTGAGCGGCGTGCCCATGTGCAAGCGCATAACTGTGAGCACGCGCATGCATGCGTGTGGCTGCGCATGCGCGCGTGAGCATAGCCACGCACATATGTGCGTATGCATGCAGTGCGTGCTGGTGTGCGTGTGCTCGCATTCAAGAGCGCGCGTGTGTGCATGCGTGCGTGCATGTGTGCGTGTCCGTGTGCGCGTGTGCATGGCAGATACCACATCTTCCCATAATTTGTTACAACTAAACCAAGTTACCTGTGCAATGTACTCTGCCAACCCGTGCGTCTGCGCAGAAAAATACATACAACACAAATGTGAGTCTTTGAACAAAATCGCAGACATGAGCTTAAACAACGTGAAACTTAGCAGCCAACAAATATGTAGTGAATGGCTGCGGTGCAAGCTACATACAATACGCTGTTGAGTGCTCGCGCACCAGGCCAATTCCCCGTGCGCCATGCGTGATTTGACGGGGCTTGCCTTCTCCTGTGGCCGACGCAACATACAGCTCGTCATCCAACACGTACGCGATGCTGTTGCCATCCGCAGACAACTGCGGCTCCATGATTGGAAAACCGCTCACCGCACGCACTACCTGCCTGAACTCCGCACCAAAACCATCCTGAATATACACCTGAAATACGCACACGCACACATAACCATACCACCATAAGCCCAGCAACCCCACTTTCGACACAGGCGCAAGCACACACACACATGCACACAAGCGCACGCACCGGGCACGCACGCACGCACGCACTGCTTGTTAAACCTTTTCACATACTTCTAGGGCCATGGCACTCATGTGCGCAAATGTCAGTGCCAATGTATACGTGCGATTCCAGCGATTGTCTCTTGTGGGCAGACATATACACAACAAGAAATATGCTTGGCGTATGCACATCACACACAACAGATATGTTTATTGACAGCAAATGTACATGCGATAAACTTGCAACACCCGCAACAAGTCGACACGTGGTAAGAACACACAACTTGCAACAGCAGAGACATGCCATGTGTGGCTATGCTATGTTGGTATGCTCACCCCGTCCGGAAGCGGGACCATAAGGCGTGAGACTTTACTCCCTTTGCTCCATTCGTATCGCGTGATGCCAAGCCCACGTTCACGTAGACGTTCGCGGCGTAGGCGTTCGGCGATGGATATGTTGCCCTCCTCCACGCCACCGCCGGGAGGAGACGCAAGCAGCCTCTGCTCGCCCGTCACAGGATCGAACGAGTACAGCTTGCGAGAGAGAGCGCCGTCCGGACTGAAGAGATACGTCACGTGGGTGTCACCTGGGCTGAATGCAATCGAACCGGGGGCCACGTACCTGCAAAACCAAGTGTGTCTTGTACTGCTTATCGTGGCTTGCATGGAATAGATACATGCACACACGCGCATGTGTGCGCGGAAACACACATGAGTGCTTGCAAGTGCGCGCACACACACATGCGAACACGCACGCAACAGTCGCAATGGCTGCAACAATGCTACAGATGGCAATTGCAATGCGCCATTTCTGTTGGTGCAATGTACTGATCAATGTGAGGGCATTTGCAACAGCAGCCCTTGCCATGGATAACAACAAACAACTCTCAGTAGTCACAACAATGGCAATCCTTCGAGCAGGGCGCAAGCATGCAAGAAGAATGCAAGAACTGGAGTAGATTAAGAAGCATGATCCCAATTATGAGGTCAGTCACTGCCAACAGAGCTACATACGTTTTGGTAATACAGAGTTGCTGGTACGCAAATACGTTTCGGAAGTGGTCAACAACACTGCAACAAGTCTACGAAGAACTCATGCTGTATGCTGTGAATTGGTACGCACAACACCAAAAAACCAATGAGTATCGTGCCAACAAGTGGCTGTTTGCAATCACAGCGGCCAAAGTGTACTTGACGCTGCGCGTTGCAGTTTGGCAAGCTCTGACAAAACAATGACAATGTGTAACAATCTGACTGTGATTTAAACATTCAGCTCAGGCACTAACCCTGGCAAAGGATGTTGGACGATCTCATCGATGGTAAAGTGCGGTTGAAGCTGGTCTGCGGCAGGAGCGGGGACCGAGGCGGCGTTGTCGGCGTCGCCGCCCGTGGCAGGGCTCATGGGAGGGGAGAGGAGGGCAGCCTGGCCTCCTCCCTCCTCTCCTCCTCCTCCTCCGCCGACGCCGTCCTCCGCCAGTGTCTCGCCGCCGGCAGACCGCTTCCGCCCTCTACGATCAGACATTCATAGATCCGGGAAAAGAAGAGACCTCCCCGCATGACTCCCACCTAACCATGCATACACTTGCATTCTTCGTCCACCACCGCCGCCGCCGGCACCGCCGCCGCTGCCGACTCCTTCTTGGGTTACTCCGTGTAACCAAATACGTGACCTTAAGTCGTAATGCAAAGCCAGATTACCCTTTGTTTACGCAGGGCATCCGTAACCGAACAAAGCCCTAAATCAAACAAACCCTAACTCCTACTGTACGGGCGGTGGTGGCGGCGGCGAGGTTGGCGGTGGGGTGGTCCTTGTCGTCAGGGTCGTGGGTGTCAGTGTTGCTGTAGAGAATCACACTTACAAGGACTGAAGACACATCAGCGTGAGACGCATTGGGGGGTCTGCCAATATGAAGCTTGTCAGGTGAGAAAGCTTTTCCAACCAGATTGTGTGCATGCAAAAGCGCTTTTAGTTTGACATCAGGCATTGGGTTACATTCCCCCCAGCTGCGCAATCTGATGACTAATAAGCACTGTTGTCGCAAGCGTTTTGCTGATAAACTTGACTTATTGGTGTGCCTGTGTGACATGCTTGCATCTTCACAGCTGTCAGGGTGGGCCCTTAGATGCTTGTTGATTGATTCTGTGTTTGCATATTTGTACTGTTTACGACATCTGCATTTGCGCATGGCATGGTGCTTCATTACATGTGGCGCTAACGCGCGTCGGCTGCAGCACTGGTGCGTGGGGTCTCTGTTGATGTATGAAAGGGTGGTTGCAAAGCTTGACATGTTGTTGTCAATAGGCTGCAACCTGCCGTCGCCCGTTTGCGCTTGTGTGTTGGCTGCCTCATGACTGGCACAAAGCCGTTTTTCTGCAAGTATTACTCACTGTAGCTTTCGGTTAGTTACTGCCAGAGTGCACTTGCTGGTGGACTTTGCTTCTACCATAAAGCAGCAGTGCATGCAATTGTGATTAGTAGTCAGACAGCCTATTCGCACTTGGTCAACAGCAACGATCTTGCACTGGTTGAGCGGTGTGTGTATTTCTTCTTGCATGCTTCTATTGGTATATGCGTCTCTACCCGCGGAGACATGCAGGCTGCAACCAGTGCATGCGTGGGAGTTGCACATTTGTTGTGTACAGGATATCAAAGCTTTGCGTGCATCGCGCTTATGCCAATGGCTTCAATCTCACACTGCGCTTTCTTGCAGGTTTCTCATGAAGCTGAACAATGAGACAGTTGTAATCGAGCTCAAAAATGGCACAGTTGTGCACGGGACGATAATGGGTGAGTTGCTTGCGTCAAGGTGGTTTACTATGGCTACTTCTCTTGTACACGTCTTTCTTCTTCCTTACATGTGCGCGTGTGTTTTCAGGTGTGGACATCAGCATGAACACGCACTTGAAAACAGTCAAGCTTACACCCAAAGGCAAGAACCCGATATCTCTAGACCACCTCAGCGTGCGCGGCAGCAACATCCGCTACTACATTCTCCCGGACAGCATCAACTTGGACACGCTGCTCATCGATGATACACCCAAGATCAAGCCAAAGAAAGAAGCACCTGGTAAGTGTTGAGATGCGTGTATGATTCTCGCATGTTGTTTGGTGCGCGCGCGTGTGCGAGTGATCTGAAGTGTTTGTTTGCTTGCAGGCCGGCCTGTTGGAAGGGGCAGGGGTCGTGGCCGTGGCCGTGGTCGTGGCCGCGGACGGTAGAGTTGTGTACATATTGTATGTTGTTGGGGCAACAGCTACTGGGAGCAACATCAAGTCATTCGCTGAGAGGGACCAACCAGAGTGAGCAGCAATGTTTGTACCCTGTCCTGGCTGAAGCCGGCACAGCAGGGTCACTGTCTCATGCTGGGTGAAGTGGGGTAGCCTTCGCTAGAGAGTCGAGCCAGCAACAACGCCTTTTGCTGCATTCTGAGTTGAGGGTTGCGCAGATTGCGGCACAGCTGCATTTACTGTCAAACAGGCAGGATGTGTCGATTGGACACTTGTTCCATGTATGCATATACCTGTCAACGGTGAGGAGTTGCTCTGGTCACCAGTGTTCCCCCGAACTGTTTGTGTCGTTTGCCCCATGACTGTGTAACATATATGCAATGTTATGCATGTGACCCCATTGCATTGTGAACATGACATGCACACACACACGCACACTTGCACACGCTAGCAAACAACTTCTTACACCACCGGGCTACCTATACAAATTAGGTAGCTACTTTCGCTAAGCCCTTGCCCCGTTAGTCAACATGCATGCGTAGTTACCTGTACACAAGTAGAGTCCCCACAGTTAGGCACCGGTGTGGCTGTAGTTGTGGCAGCAGCACAAAGCAGACGGACTCCCCCTCCCTCTGCTTTCTCGCTCTCTCTCCACCCGCCGCCCTGCTTCTCTCTTGGCAGTCTGCGCCCCTGCTGTGTGCAATGGATTCGTTGATGTCCCTGCCATGTTGTTTGTGACAGGGGACCCTTTGTCGCATGATGCACTGTGTGCAGCTCATGGATCGTATGACCCGACATGAGAGTCGTTGCGATGTGCAAATGAGTTGACCATCACCTGCCCTGTGACGCTCAATAACAGTTACGGCTAAAACAGGTTGCCTGCTTCCGCATTGTGCTGGCATACATGTACAGGTTGCTTTGATGGCATACGGAAGAATGTCACTACCAAGGCATGCTGTGCCAGACGCTTATGATGTTGGTCTACAGGATGCAGCAACTTGTCCCACAGCTTACAAGTTATGCACGCACATCTCCTGTGCCTGTCTGCGACACTCACTAGCACCTTCTCTTGTGCACTGTTTCTCGTGCTTGTGCTTGTATCTGTGAGCGAAGAGTTAAGCAAAACAGCTTAGGAGCTCTGGGGACCCATTGTTGTTGCTGAGGGTTTGTTGTAACCTACTCTACCCTGTTTTTGCATACACGTGTACACGCCAATCTCTGTGCCTACAGTGGGCTGGCGCAGAACAAAACAATCATGTGTGCCACGAAGTGCATGCACAGAACCACACAATAAACCTCAGTATAAACCCGGTGTTTGCTGCGCCAACGATAGGAATGGCTTTTCACAGACAACTACAACTGCATGTGTGTACACATGTGCATGGCATGGTCCAACATCGCATGCTCCAAATGCTCCCGAGGAACAGGAAAGATATGCGTGACACCGTCGTACTGCCATGCAACTCAATTCTCCATCTGTGTGCTTTACATGCCCAGAAACTTCCTATCTAACTAACAGCAAGGTCCATTTAGACCCCCCAAGAAACAGCTATACAACTGTCCGCAATGCTAACACCACCGCCACCTGTGCTCTTCTCTCTCTAAGTGCACCTCACCACAGCATGCATGTGTGCAAGCAATAGACCAGATGCTGCACCTCTCTAGTACTCCTGTTCCCAAGGGTGAGGCAGAGTGGGCGGGGGTGCCTTCGTGCCTTCCTCGAGGGACGGCGCCAGTATCTTTCCCGCAGTGAGAAGGTTCCCGAGTAGGTCGTTACTTCGCGGACGCTCATCGCCTCTAAGCACAAGTCCAGCAATCTGGCAAGTAAAACGGAGTTGTGTAAGTAGTTATTCGCCGGCAGTTGTGCCCAACCGTATGTGCTTTGTAGGGTTGGTTATGCTGTGCATCAAGATAATGAAAGCATGCAAGGAGTAACCAGCACCTGCTTTGCTGCTTTTCCCCAGTCCACACGGTACTGGTCCAAAGTCCCACCCAGATGCACCTATACACTCATACACCATTTGATGCTCTGTACAATGTGTGTCGGGCTGAGCGGTCACTAGAGAAAAAGTACAACTTGACAAGGTAAGGGGCATGTATTCCTTACCTGAAGGACGTAGTCCTCGGGCAAGTTCTTCACGCCCGTCCATCTCCGCAGCGAGTACGCTGGCACTCCCAGCGTCATGCTGATCTTCCTCGTGTTCAAGTCGGTCTCACCCCACGCCGCCAACTGCACCGCATCTGCACCACAATTAACAGCAACTCAGTCCTGGTTACTGCAATGCACAACCAGGTCATGAACATGCGATGCATCCATCATGAGATGCATCCAACATACCTGCCACGCGCACGTCCAGGCGAGAGGAAGTTACAAGTCCTGATTGTGAGTGATACTCTGCGTGGACTGCGGACGTCATCATAGTTGTGGTGGGCCCGTGTGCGGCCGACTTGGCATTGAGCATGTTGAGGGCGTTGCTGATGAGACTGCCCTGCTCGATGACCAGCCGCATGGGCAGGATCCTGGCCTTGTACATGGTGGAGGGGATCATCCCACCCTCGGGCTTCACCAACACCTGCATCTGCTCGCCCCAGTGCGGGTCCACGGAGACCGCATCTGAAAGCAAAGGATTGACCTTCGCAAGGACTGTCCGACAAAGAGGCGTCGTCACGTCCAGCTGCATCGCACAACCACAGATTTGGTTTTGTGAGCATCAATAGCCTGCTGCAAAAGGAGAAGGCAAGACAGATGTACAGGATACGGCTTGTATGACCATCAAGACCAAGCCCATACATATTTGTGAGTTGGTGGATCTGTTGGTAGGTGTGAGGAACCGACACTGCTTATAAACGCCAACATGCATTGACAAGCCTGTTATGTGTGGTCATGGACAACAAGTGAATGCAGATAGTGTTTGACAATACACCGCATGGAGCATGACACCTGCACGAGCTCGCATAATGTAGTCAGTGCCAATGCAGCTCGTACCTTTGCGCGCACAGGCTTGTCTGTGTACACGATCCCGCTAAAGTCGATGCTTCCAGAGACTTCCATCTTGGAGTGTTTGGTCGAGAGTCGCGCGAACAGCGGCCGGCGAAACCCAAGCCAGCTCTTGAACCAGGCGATGGCTTTGTCCTGCGTCGACAGCTCAGAGCTCACATGCGCCGCCTCGTCCTCAAGCTGCGTCCCGGGCGGCCCAATTGTCACGTCAAGGATCACTGGACCATCCCCTAGACAATCGATGGCTTCAACCGGCATGATCAATGAGCCTCCCTGAAACGGTTCATTCCAAGTCAATGCTATCAAAGACGCCAAGCATTGCGAGAGTGTGACCTGGGTCCAGACACACTGAAATTATTGCAACGCTAAAAAGGGTGGAAAGGGAAATGAGCAACTCGCGGACGACATGACGGGCAATGACAACACCGCGACGTACAAAGTACTGTCAGAGTTGGCTCATAACCTCGGCAGTAAGTGGCCGAGATGATAAGCCATCATCTCGGCCAGTTCAGCGCCGAGGCGATATGCCAGGTCTTTGAGTGCTTTGTTGGTCATCGTGTTGGAATTGCCCGTCATGTGGTCTGCATGCCGTTCAATCTTAATTGGCACCCTCTCCAGCGTTGTTGGGGGTTTGAGAAGTCGCCCATCTAACCCTTACGTCGTCTAGCAACTCAACCAAGGCAATGCATAGCACAATAGAGGTGTGGAGCATAGCTTGGCTTAGCATAGCATGGCATAGAGACATAGCACAACATACGTCCAACATAGCTGAGCGGAGGTTAACATGAGCATACCATGCAACTAGCATAGCACAGCATAGCAGAGCATAGCATAGTTGACAACAGCCCTGGCATGGACTTGAGAACAGACCTGGAATACGATGGGTGCGTCCGGTAAGTTGATGTTGGCAACAAGTGGGAGCGTGCCAGTTTGCTGCTTCATGGGCGGCGGCGGCGTTTCGCTCGCTGGAGGCTTTGATGCCGTCGCAGATGACTCGTACACGGCCGCCAGCAGCCTGGGCTGGTCATCCAGGTTCAAAGACAGGTCCAGCGTAGGGTTTTTGATCACCGATCCACCTGTAAACATAAGTAATTTTCGTACAGGTGTTGATCATCACATGATGCATGTCTGATGTTGAGTTCTTGTACCTAGGCTCTTCCTGCGTGTGACGAGTTCCCAAAGCTTTGCTGCGGTCTGTATCGACTCTATGGTGGCAGCTTTTACTCCATCGGGCCCGAAGATAGTAATGTTGAAGAGCTTAAGCTGGTCTCCCCATGATATGGTCGCCTTCTCCACCTTGATAGAACCTGCATGATAGCCAGCGACAACATGTTTGCATGTGCGTGTGCGTGTGCGTGTGCGTGTGCGTGTGCGCACGTGTGTACATGAGTGTATGCGTGTCCATATGCGTGTGATCAACACCCCATACAGCAATGCCTTCATAGTTTTGATACGCATGCACACACATCAGCCTGTGACATGTTGTATAACTCTCCTTCACAAGCTCGTCGGCTCACCTGGTATTGTGTTATTGAGGTACGAAAGCAGTATGTTCACGGCCCATGGGCTCGACAGCAACGCAGGTATTGCCGCTATAAACAGGGCGAGCCCCGCTGCGGCGAAGAGCAAGGCTTGCAATATCATCTTGCCCACGTGCAGAAACCAGCCACCGGGCCTGCAAGAACAGATTGTTGAATTACGATGTAGGCAGAGAACAATGAAATCCCAACAAAGACACACCCTTGACAGAATAAGTGCTTCTCTGATGCCTCACACAACTCGTGACTGCACGAGCAACAACTTGTCCAAGTTTTGCAATTCATGGGTCACGTTGCTTGTGCAATATATAGTGTTGTGCGTTGAAAGGTGACAATGGCTATGGCTTCTGGGCTGGTTGGAGACTGTGAGCGAATGCTGCTTCTCATCGTACAATACGCGTACACGAAATGTGCCACATGCATGTACTTCGAGCATGTGGTAGCAGCATTGTGCTGATACAGCATGAGCTGAAAGTAACTTACAGTAACACACAATGCTGTATTGCACTGAACATTGACATTGTATGGACCATATGCACACCCTTGCACAACGCACGCATGCAGCAAAGCACACCAAAGCAGCCGTACTCAGATCTGCCGCCTCCAAGCTGATCAGAACCCTCTCCTCCTCCACGCCCTCCTCCTCCTCCTCCTCCTCCGCCCCCTCCCCCTCCTACTGCTCCGCCCCCTCCTCCAGGTCCGCCGACCGCCGCTGCCAAGGGCTTAAACCTCCTGGCAGATCCGCTCTGAAACCACTGCTTGCTGCTCTACTGAACAAAGTACAACAAAACACACACAGAGTATGCACACACCCATGGCTGTCAGCTCAAGCTCCACACAAGCCAACCAGCAAGCACAGTGTGCAGCAAACAACAAGTTACAGCAGAGCTCACTCACTTGCAGGGGCTGCCTTGAAAATTCGCTGGCTGCTGGCAAGCGAGGCGCAGACGCAAACAAACTGAGGGACTCACTGCCGAGACACACAATTGCACAGACAGACAGTTTTAAGGGAGTGTACGCTAACAATTGGAGCTTGCAGCAAGCTTCATGGCGTTTGCAAGCAATGCTTCATCCAATGCTGCTGGATAACAAGCACTCCTACAAGCATGCTTGCCATGTTTGTAAGAGTAGTATGGGCATGCCATACATCACAAGCATGGCCATCCCAGACACAAGCATGCGTCAAGCATGCTTGAGGCATGACAAGCATGGTCATGACGCATGCCTATTGCCAAGCATGCTGACGACCGGCCAGCCAAAATCGCAAGCATGCTTGCCACGCTTATCAGTTTGACAATTCTTGCGGCATGCTGGCGCTCGAGCATAGCCTACAAGCATTATGCTTGTAATGGCTGGCCATGGTTGTGTCAATTGGCATGGCAAGCATGGCAAGCTTACCTTTGGCGCAGCAGCAGCGGCGGCGTCGGAGGCAGCGTGGTCCGGGAGCGCAGCACGCGGAGGGCCCCAGACGAGCAAGCCAGCAGGCGGGGAAGCTGCAGACAACTGGCCATTGTACTCGCCGTGGCAGCTATCTACATCACAGCCAGCACACCTACCATGCTTGTCGTTGGGTAGGCCTACACACAGCAAAATCCTCATGCAGTGATTTTGCTTCAATTTGGTTGAAGTTGTTTTCAGCTCTGATTGAAATTATCAGAGCGATTTGCTGCAAATCGCAGTAAAACCCAGTTAGCGAAAAAGCTAGATGCTTTTGTAGTTTGACGCGAAGTCTGGCATTCTCCGTCAAGCTGACTGGACTCAAGTTCACATTGGTTTACCCAATCAGTTGAACCTGGCTGAACCGTTTAGTTAGGCGTTAGCCGCCGTTGGGCCGATAGCCAGGCCAGACCAGGCCAAAGCGGCGGCGGTGGTGGCGGCATTGTGAGTGGTACCTATCCGCGGGTTGTTTGTATGACTGGCCGGGATGGTGGCGGCGGCGGGGGCGGGGTCAACGGGCTGCCTGGCGTGCCGGGTGTGTTCATGCTGGAGGCGGCGGAGGCGAAGGCCAGGGCGGCGGCGTTAGGGTTTGAGACTGATGGTATAGATAATGGCATTGATGGTGTTGATGATGATGATGGTGATAGGGGAGAAGGCTATACTGGCATTGAGAAGCTTCTGCTGGCGATGCTGCCGGACGCACAGGCGCTAGCCAGGCCGCCAATCAGCAATTTCAGGTGTGGTATGAGGCACACGCACGCGCACATATGCATTTGTGCCAATTCACAATTGCGTCGCTATGTTCAAGCACAATTGCGCTACGTGGCTATGTTTAGTACAGTAATTACTGTCGTTTGAACATACTCATGGTGGTGAATTAGTCAATGCTTGATAAAGTAAAAACAACAATGCTGGCCAAACGCAAACAGTCAGTAAAATCAAAGGGCAAGATCCAAAGAGCAAAATCAGCCCTGACGACTTCAAAAGGATTGTATTTCAATTATGCATTGCCATGTGCGTGTGGATATTGCATCGGTATCGGTACTGCATTGTGGTGAATGATAGTTTTCCTCTTTACATTATGTTTATCATCATCTCAATAAACTACGGTTACTTACCTTGGTGGCTGCCGGCTTGGCAACCATCCGTGTACCCGCGAGCAGTATCATCCTGTCACATTTGCCCCTGCAAACTTTATTAATTGAACATTCTCTTGCACAGGGTGAAAGTATAGTTGACATGTGCCAAGCGGTATTAGCCGATGCAACAGTTGCAGTCTATAGTGCCTCGTTCTATATGGATTGTTGCGTGTTATTGCTTTTCGTCTTACGTGTGTACTGCACCAGTCTTCACAACTGCAGAACATAAACTCAGTTGTGTTGTGTGTCCATTGCCGATTTTGTGTTTTGTGAATGATTTTGGTGACGGGTCCTGTTTCACGCACTCTATTCTGTGCTACCAGCAGTTTGTCTCTTCTATGTTGTGTTTTTATGTTGTCTTTTTGCTGTGTAAGTTATGGGTTATCATTGCACCGTTTGTGCTCCTACACAACGGCAACACGGTCAAATTGCTCTATGCTGATAACATAACAGTCATTGTCACAGCTGCTGACTACATCACACCTGCATGTAACTACTGCCAGTAACAGTGTGACCAAGACATCATCATGTTAGTGTTACAGTATCATTACTCATGGTGTCACTGTCCACACTATTAGGGTGGGTGCGGTGGGTTTGGGCGACAGCGGCCGCTTGTACGTGGGCGTGAATCTGGAGTTTCCGGGCCTCCCGCTCAGCAACTCGGTGCACGCGGAGCAGTTCCTCGTGCAGAACGCGCTCATTCATGGTGAAGAGGTGAAGTGTTATGAAATGACAGTATGCTGTGTGTGATACGGTCTGTGGTGGTGCGGTTGCTGTTGCCTTGTTGTGATGTTTCGGTTGTCGCGGTGACTGTAGCATGAGAGGATATGTGCGACATGTGCTTGTGCATGCGCGCGCGCGCGCTCATGCACGCTCACTCGACCGCACGCTTGCTCGCTATCACATGCGTGCGTGCGCATATTCGCAAGCGCATGGCGCATGCATTTGCCGCGGGTGTATCTGCGCACGTACATGTCCCCCNCCCCCCCCCCCCGCGCACACACGCACGCACAGTGTGTTGGTGGGCAGTTAGAGAGTGGGCATGTGTGACCGTGCGCGCGCGTGTCGACAGTCTATCGTCCATCACTACAACTTTCCTCCTGACAAATCCTCACGCACCGCAGATGCATCAGTCCATCTTGCTCTCTGAACAGACCAAAATCATCACCGTCATTACTAATACCAACACTGACAACATCAATAATAATCACAACAACAATCTTTCCCTTCTCTCTCCCTTCAGGGCCTCCGTGTGGTGGCCGTCTCCCACGCCCCCTGCGGCCACTGCCGCCAGTTTGTTGGCGAGCTCTCCTCCTCCCAGCACCTCCGCTTCCTCGTGTACAACAAGTCACCCTCGACACTCCCCTTACTCCTGCCGCACCGGTTCGGACCTTTGGATCTATTACACGAATCAGAGGGCAAGAGAACATCTCTGTTGCTGGAGAAGAGGGAGAACGGGATGAGGGTGGAGGGTGGGGAGAGTGGGGT
>RHPI01001616.1:211776-227701 GCA_009103225.1 Chlorokybus atmophyticus | reverse complement strand
GTGTGTGTGTGTGTGTGTGTGTGTGTGTGTGTGTGTGTGTGTGTTGACAGCACATGTGCAGGTGTATGTGGTGTTGCGTGGTGTCATTGACATACTTGGCATAGAACACAAATTGCAAACGCAAGCTTTGCATGCCACAACGCGCGTGCACATGTGTGTTCGAATGCACACATGCATTGTAGTTATGACGGTGGTATAATGTTCGTGGCAAAGCATGTTCACACCTTTTCAGGATGATTGCTTGTTACAAAGTTTTTGCTGTTGTCGTTGTTGACAATATCTGCAACCGACCATCACATGTGCTCGCCCTGTCCTTTGACAGGTCTCCCCTTCCTCTCCTCCTCCTCTCACCCTCTTTTCTCTCACAGGCATGGTGTTGCAATCCCGCGGCGGTCTCTTCTCCGCTGGTTCTTACATCGAGTGCGCCGCCTTCAACCCTTCTCTCCCTCCCTTGCAGGCCACTTTGATATCTTTCGTCACATCCGGCGGCGGGGACTACGCCAATATCGACCGCGCGGTGTTGGTTGAAAGAAGTGATGCGCCGGTCAGACATGCGGATAGCACGAGGTTGGCGATGAGGACGATATGTCCACATGCGGAGCTGAGGGTTGTGGGGGCTGTGGTGGAGTGACATGGGTGCATACTTGCATACAACACGTATACACAGGCGCTTATATGTAGCAACGTGCCAACGATAGGGCCCTATTGGGTGGGAGGCTAGGAGTGAGAGAAGTGTGTTGAAGCAACAACTGCCATGCTGTCACTAGTGTATGTTATAGTTCCGTGTAAGTGAAATGTGATGTTGTGGGCAAGGGGGCTGTTGTAGATGTATTGTAGGTGACAGATTGTCACCTAGTTGAGAGGAGGAGTTCAGTACAGCAATTGTACAATGACTATACTTGGTGCTTGCTATATATTTATGCAGATTGTCACCTAGTTGAGTACAGCAATTGTACAAGGTCAATTCTCGGTGCTTGCTATATAGTTATGCAGTGCGCAGGAAAAGGAAGTGGTGGATACAGAGTATGCTACATGTGTGTTTGCATGGGTATGTTTGTGTTTGCAATGGGTAAACCCACATGATGCTGATACAGTAGGTGGTGTGGTACATTTCACAAGGCAAGTGGCGTGCTACGTGCTAGTTGCCGCGTCCTCTACAGCGCGCATGTGTATAAGGACTAGTATGCTACATCAGCAGCACACGGCACATGCAATCTCATGCCAACACTTCACCACACTAACTCACCACCGGGCTACTCTTAACCCTACCTAACACAGATTGAGCCCGGTGGTCGCATGCATGTGTGCGGCATGGAGGTGCGTGAGATTGACTGCATGTGATGCATGGCGTTGAAATGCATGCCTACAACATTGTCGCGCTTGTCTTGTACACCAACTCCCTACCCCGTTAGTCACACCAGCATGCATGTGTGCTACGGCGTGCAAAGTCCAAGTCACAAATGTAATGTGCTATGCTTGTCCATTGACATGCAAGACTACCCCTTAGCAGATCCCTTCAGCCAGCTTACTACCTAACAGCTCATGCTCTGTCTAACACGCACACGCAGAGCATATACACCAGCACAGACTGAGGCACATCATCGCAGCATTTCAATTTAGGTATTCCCCAGTATGTGTGATTCCTATGAAGCAACAGCAGTTGTGCTTTCCAACACTCCAACCACACCCACACCCACACCCACCCTCCTTGCCCCCCCCCCAAATCAGTCCGCCTCCAGGTTGATAGCGTCCTTGAACTTGGCGTACAGCCTGTGCTTGTACTGCGCCATGCGCTCCCGGGCCCCCTCGGCCTCCTCCTCCATACGCGCGACCTCGCGCTCAGCCTCCTCCTTAAGCTCGGACAAACGCGACTCGGCAGCGTCGGCGCTGACCTGGGGAGTGTGTGTGTGTACGTGCGTGCGTGCGTGCGTGCGTGCGTGCGTGCGCATGCCCGTGCGCACACATATGCAAGCTAGCGTGCGCACTAGCGTGCACGTGCACGTGCGCCTGCGTGCGTGGATGTGTTCGCAACTGTGACATTGTGATGTAAAATAGCGCTATGAGTCAGTGTTATGTGGCAAATGCATCATATTGCGTGTGCACTGTATCAAGTCAATGACAGCATGCCATAGTACAACATGGTATGCTACAAAGCAGGTAAACATAGCTTTTGGCAGCATGGTACAGTGCGTAACAGCTTGCATCAAGTGACACAATGCCGTGTAATCACCGATACGAATCCAGTATACTGAGTTGATCCAACGTGATATGAATTATGATACTGTACCTCAGAATGAAACATGCGTGCATGATGGTTAGTATAGCTCCAATTGATGGTATGTAGTTATGTGGAGAATGGTAGCACAGCATAGGACATCAGTTGCAAAATACAGCTGCAACAGTGTTAAGAAATGGCATATTTCACTGGGAGAGCAAAGTAGTAACATGTATGGTGCAGTGTATGCGCATTCAGTCAACAATGATTCATTGAGCATCATTCTTGCTTACAGTGACAAAGGCTTCCCCCACGAGGAGTCTCACACCCTCGCCCTCGTCCGCAAGCATGAGCTCGTTGCTGGCATCGTCCAATGCCTCAATCTCCCTCCTCTTGGCCTGCGAGCACACATGTGGGTGCGCAAGCGGGCGTGCATGCCTGCATGCGCGCGCATGCATGCACGCGCACGCATGCATGCGTGCATGCGCCAAGAGCGAAAATCTGTGCATGCGCACGCGTGCACGCTTGCGTGTACATGCCTGTGCCTGTTACTGTGCGCACGCACGCGCGCGTGTTTGTGCATGTGCGCGTGTGCGCAAGTGTGAGAGTAAGTGTGCGCTACGCGTATGCTTAGGTGGTTGTCCTGGTGTGAGAGCGAGTTCAGTTGCATACGCGTGTGCATGTGCATGTGGCTGTTTGTGGCAAGAAACCAACAAAAGAAAAGTATACAGCGCAGCAGAGTACAACGCACACGCGAGCTCTGGCCGGTAGTGATGAAACTGAAGCTTTCACAGCACTTCCTTGAAGTGATCACGTGCAACACTATACCAAGAATAGCCGCATGTAGCACAAAATGAAATTACAGGCATGAAATACCTTGTGATGCTCATATGGCCGTGTCGTGCAATGTGAACATCACAAGGTACTTCACGCAAAACTTCAAAGTAGCTGCGCAAAATGCATGCTCAAAGCACTTTGCACGCCGCACATTGCAACGAACATTAAGTACACAAAGCAACATAACTAATCTGCGTACACACAAGATATAACCTTGTAACAATTTGTGCGGAAAGCTCACACCACAAGTCAAAGAGCGAAAACAGTGCCTGTTGTTTATCTTACAGCGATGTCTTCTATGAGCTCCTGCAGGCGGCTGTTCAGCTGCCCGAACGCATTGATCGCCTTCTGATCCTCCCACGTCACCACCGCCTCGGCCTCCTCACCTGGCGCCGCCGCCGCCGATGCCGCCGCCATCCCACCTGAATGCATATTTGCGAGTTCTTATTTGCTGGTGTTTTGGTTGTGTTCTCTTGTTAGGGTTCACAAGGGATCACCTTGGGCTCAGACCTGGATCACTCAAGTTTTCATCGGGAACAGCTTGGATCAATTTGAGATCGGTTTGGGATCATCTAGGGTTTTGTCGTGCTCGTGGGCGGCAGTGTCGTTGGCATTGGCGGTGTCGTTGGCGGTGTCGTCGGCAGCGTGGGGAGGCGGCCGTGGAGGTTGGTAGGCGCGAGGGTGGACAGCGCTTTAAGTTGCAGCATGGCGATGGACTGGGAGAGGTTGTTCGTGTGGAGGAAGCACCCTATGCTGAGCAACAACCTGCGGTACGCCCTTCCAGGGTTCGGCACGGGGGCAGTGCTGTTCGCCGCCTACTGCGCCGGCGAGTACGTGTATGACAAGATGTCTGCCAAGACAGCACACGGCGCCGTTCCTGCAACCTCTCACCATTGATGGTTGGTGCTTCACCACCAGCAGACACGCACACCCTCTCTGTCCCTCTCTTCCTCCTCCACCCATCCATCAGCCTTTGAGCATGTGAGCCATGTGAGGCATGAGATGGACTGCTCCGGACACATGCCCACACAATGGTTAGGGATAGTAGGGGCCGTGAGCAGCTAGCGCAATGGAGAGGATTGCCCCTACTTTCTGCTTTGGCTCAAGGCTGGACGTGAGAGCGATTGGAAGCCTGTAAGCCTTGACGTTGTATGTTGGGAATCAATGCACACATGCCCCAGATGTGGTTGGGCCGTGCGCAGCAGCCTGTGTAGGTTTCATACAGTACAGTAAAGTGTTGAGGGACTCTACCAGCATTGTGAGCACGGACACTTCTTAGAGATATTGTTTTATAAGTAGCCCAGTTAGCCAGCTGTTGGCAGTATGCGTGCATATGCCAATCAGAGTGCATGCACATTGCTGATTACAACTGCAATGTGATCCTGTGGAGTGTGCAGAACGCTCCAGGCATAGTGTAATGCATGTAGGAACCATGTGCGTGTGGTTGCATCATTGACAAAGCTTGACAACCTGGTGCAACAGCTATGTGAAGTTAACTTTCATATACGCCAGGGTGTGATGTCACGCACTCTGTGCAGCTTTGCCTCTGGTTGCAAAAGCGTAGTGCCAATGTCCAACTCAATGACTACCTTTCTGGCATGCAACCTACCTTGCTGTTGCTGCATACCAATCGCACAGGTATATGCAAGTTTGTGCGTAAGCTACGTGCACTTCAACTCTGTGCATTCATGTAGGTGGTGCATATACTTAAATGATCCATGCAATGCGCACATGGACGCGTGGACAGCACACAGCATACTTCATGCCTTGTACCACAGCATTAGTGTACATGAACCCAGAGCACAATTGTGTACATGGTAATGTCCAACAGCCACTCAGCATGTTGTGACTGTTGCCCGCCACAACATATGCCCATAAGTACGCCATCATTGCCCTGAACAGCAATTGGAACTCGCACCAGGCATGCCAAAGCACTCCTGCACAACACTAAACTCGCTACTACACATCACTCTGTTGCTTATTGCTCTCCGCTTGTTGTGTGTCTGAGCCCTCAGCGCTCTTTTTCTGCTCCAATTGCTTGCTCACTTGTTCATTACTTGCGTGCCCATCCTTAGTATCAGTTTCTCCTCCTCCTGGTCGATGAGATGATACTGCTTGGTGGAACGCCTCCGCTTGCTCTTTATCCGGCAACCGGACAGCATATGTGCGCAATGTACGCTCACCCTCGCCCCCAACACTGCAATGTTCAACACAGACTGAAACTACTACGTTGATGCGACACTTGCATGTAAATAAACATTAATACAAAGTATAGTAACATGTGGGATACTATTACTATGTCATCACCAACCTGTTGATGCAAGCGAAGCTGACACCCCTTCCGTCCATTTTTGTCAGCTTCATGCCAGGGTACAAAGCGGCGTTGAGCAGCAGTCTAAGGTTGCCCTTTGCACGCATGATGAGTCTCGGTTTGACAGCCTGATCCTGCATCGACTCCTTGTTGACATAGCGAGCAGCACGTGCAGACTTACGAAAACCACACACACTACTCCTCAGAAAGCATAGTGCAGACATGTATTAACAAGATAGGCTTAGGCACATAACACATTGCCACTGCTGGTACTTGGCAGCAACAAGTGCATGTGTATGTATGCTTGTGCAGGTTTGTTATTGTCTATACGCGTACGTACTTGTTCTTTGTGCACATTCAACCGTAGTTCTCCCCTCCCCCTTTCCCGCCACTGCCCGCCGTCGGCAAACTCGTACAGGACAGCATCGCCAGTAAACACACTCTCTTCACTCTCCTCACCCGTCAAAACGGGCTCGTTCGCCATCTGCAACCAAACAGAATGGCTTAGATGCAGCACAAGGCAGCAAACTGTAAGGCGATATTTGGAGTTGCAGTACATCACAGACACACTGCTATATAGACAGCACTAACATGGTAGACCTGCTGCAAACTGGATGGGCCCGGATCAAGTATAAGTAATAAATACTTGCAACTTATATATCTGTAACTTATTCTGTGGTAACCTCTAAGGTTAGATACACGCAAGCAGATGTGCCTGCAGATGGGGTCCATGTGCATACATTACTGCATGCATGCATGCATGCATGTGCGTGCACACTGACAACAACATAGGTGCGAACCTGTACAGCTGGTGCAGGAGCCGCGGGTGCGCCGGTACCAAAGGGTGCTGGTGGACTAGGGCTCGGGGCGTCCGTGCTGCTAGTGCCAGCCTGTCCAAACAGCTGCAGTCGCGAGCCATTGCTCTGTCCAAACACGCTTGACAGAGAGGGGAATCCAGAACCGGTGGCACTACATGGATACAACAAGCACGCCGTTCAGTGCAGGCTTCTATGGAAAACAGAACAAGTTGGTCGTTGCGTCTGTGCATTCAGCAGCAGGTACCTGCTGCTGAATGCGGGGACACTTGATGCTGAAGAGGCAAAACTGCTTCCGAAGGGGCTTGCAAAAGCGTTGGGTAGGGCAGAGTGCTGGGAAAAGCTGCCTGGAGGTTTACCATCCTCGGTCCCTTTGGCAACCGTTCCTTGTGTATCCTGCGCAGCAAAGCAATGAGCCTACATACACGTGCTTGCACTTGTTGCAGGGACAGGCAAAGCAGGGGGGGGGGGGGGGGGGGCNGGGGGGGGGGGGGGGGGGGGGGGGGGGGGGGGGGGGGGGGGGGGGGGGGGGGGGGGGGGGGGGGGGGGGGGGGGGGGGGGGGGGGGGGGGGGGGGGGGGGGGGGGGGGGGGGGGGGGGGGGGGGGGGGGGGGGGGGGGGGGGGGGGGGGGGGGGGGGGGGGGGGGGGGGGGGGGGGGGGGGGGGGGGGGGGGGGGGGGGGGGGGGGGGGGGGGGGGGGGGGGGGGGGGGGGGGGGGGGGGGGGGGGGGGGACCACTAGAGTAGGCACCTTGGTGTCCTCTCGTACCAGAACTGAGCCTTGCGCTACAGCTTCACCGGTGCTTGCAGTTGTTGTGAGACTTGCAGCGGCAGCAACAGTTGAGGTCCCAAGGTGACTCCTCTCAGAGTCATTGGGAGCTCCTGCAGTGGATATGCTCGAGTGAATACTCCGACACTTACAGATAGACTGTAACATGAAAGCTACAACAAACCCATACACACAAAGAAGTCATACACTCAAAGCGTGTGACCACAGCTGTTACCCATGGCCATGCCAGGACTTGCTATACCTGCAGGCTCAGCTGGGGCGTCTGCTGCAGAACTCTCTGCCACCTCCTTCTTGGGGGCCTCAGGTGCAGGTTGTTGTGCAATTGGCTCAACTGGGGTGAACGCAGTAGCAGCAGTGAGACCCGCTGCGAGCTTGATGCCGGCGAAAGGGTTCGCAGCTGCTCCTCCTGCTGGCGATGCAATGCTGGCGCCACCCGTCCCAACAGCTGGCCGGCGTGCTTTCACTATGCGACGAGTCGCGAGCACCTGTAGTATAAATGTTGCAATGTAAATAACCCAATGCTTGCAGCAAGTCACCAAGCTTGACCACGCATGCGTTTGACCAGGATGATCGGTTAACAAGTTGTGTTCTGGCACAGGCGTGTGTGCAGGGCATGCATGCAACTGAGTGCTGGGAAGGATAAGCCAACTGTGTATGCCATAAGAAGCACATAAAGCACAAATGTGACACATCACGTCACAACACAACACAAGCAGCTGGGCATAGCACAGGGATGAGACCCAAGCTCATGGACAGCAACCATTATCGCTACCTGGCATGGTAGCGAGTTTGGACTATCTTTGCACGTAAGCACAAGATGATGGCGTATAACATTGAAATGTTCGAAACACAGAGCCACGACCAACACAGAACGTCCTTGACTGCATTACACAAGTCACACACAGGTGCTGAACGCGGCGTTAGGTATTGTTTACTACACACATTGGAGGCTAACGAGACACGCTTGGATTAGAGGCAGTTAAGCTCTTTGGCAATGTGCCTATGGTAATTATTAATATAGCATGGACTGCGCAGGCTTGGCATTGCTGAGCAAAGAGTTAAAGTGTTGAAAATAAATCTGCATTCCTGTACAGCTAGCGCTAATGCAAACATGCCCCTTTGCTCAGATCCGGTTGTAGCACAGGCACGCATACAGAGTGCATGACGTCAAAGCTAAGGCTGGAAAGCAGCTGCTAGGGTTTGATTGCAGCATCGCGGACAAACAGCAACCATGGCCAGCAATCCACTGCTGCTACCAGCCAGCTGTTAATAAGTTGAAGTGCTTCATCCTATTACCTCAGAGCTGGCCTTGTTCCATGTTCCTTGACCCTCGCCGCCGTCACGCTCCTCCTCGTCCTCCTCGTCGGAAGCATCAGCGCGCTCCACGTCGTCCTTGGTGAGCTGCGTGTCAGGCGCACGCTTCTTCCTCGCACCAGCCTCCATTACACTCAAACAAGCCACCAGCTACACAGTGGTACTCTCTACCCCCTCCACCTCCTGCGCCGTCACCACCACCGCTGCCGCCGCAGGCTCCTTCACAAATTACACTGCGCTCGCACCTTTGCCGTAACGTCAAGCAATGCAGCGTGTCTCAACGACGCCGTTAGGGTTTCTTATTACGTAACGGAAACCGGTGTAATTGAACCACTACGCCAGGCGGCGGCGGCAGAGGAGGACGAGGAGCAGGAGGAGGAGCAGGAGGAGGGACGAGTGGGACGTCATGGCTGGAGTGGAGGCAAAGGCTCCGCCGCTTGCGTTGACGGACAAGGAGGATCTTGGGCCGAGGTGGCGGGGCGGCGCCGTGGCTGAGGAGATTGACGCCCTGCCCTATGTCGATGGCCAGTACGCTGACATGAAAATACAGGCAAGTGTCACGTTCTGTGTTCTATGCTGTGTTATTCTTAGCTTTGTCAGTTTGTTGCTGATAGCTTTTTGCCATGAGTAGTAAGCATACATCTTCGGCAACATGCAGCCTTGAAAGCTGCTCACGTTGTCGAGTGTTTAGGTTGTGAACACGCATGTTCCTCTATGGGACGCATGCAAGTTGCTTGCCTCTACGGAGAGCATCTGTATGTCTATGCCACACATTCAGTGTTGAGAGTGAAGGAGATAGCTATGAACTATTCACAAACAAGCAGTTATTACTGTAAGCTACTGCAATTGAAGCATGTAGCTTTTCTGTCAGCAAGATCTGCTATAGTTGTTTGTTCTGACAGTTGTTGTTCTGACAGTTGTTCTAACAGTTGACCAATTGAAGACCACATGCATAACACGTCACGCAGGTGGACAAGTTGATCGAGCAGGAGCTTAAGCGCAGCACCAAGCAGCCGGCCGATTACCTGAAGGAGCTGCCGCCCCCGCCCGAGCTGCATTTCGATGTGAGTGAAACCAATGCATGCTGCACACATCGTACGTGCGCGCGCGTGTCTTAAGAACCGTGTGCGTTTTTGCACACATTATCATTATCAAGCTACCTTTGAGGTTGAAGGACGCGTACAACTATACGCTGTTTGCTGACGTTTACACAAGACCACTACGCTATACTATACTGTACTACACTGCACTACACCGCACCACACCACACTACACTACACTTGATTGTCCTTGTAGTGTGGCGCAGCGTAGTCCACATAATAAGTACATTACGAAAACTTTGCTTAAAACTCTACACACTGCAACAAAGTACACTTGGTGTTTCAGTATGCTACACATCGCCACGCTTAACTACACCACACTTTGCTGTTTGCTACTTGATACTTAATCACCAAACGTCATGTACACCGCCTGGTATAGTGTCTGTTCCCACAGTATACCAATAACTGCGTCGCCATCCTACACTGCCATGTGTAACATTCGCCACTACCTCACCCCTCATCCCCACCAGCGTTTCCCCCTCCTGGCAAATGAGTTTCTCCGCGTGTCTCAAGGTCTTCCTTTGGTGGGCATGGATGAGGGGCGCTACGCCGCGGAGGCCCCGCCCGTCAACAAGCGTGCCGACCCCGCCGCGTGGAAGGCCGCCATTGCCAACTCGCACGCGCAGCTAGAGCACCAGTTCAACAGGTGGGAAGGGGTGCGTGCGAGTGGTTGTGTATTTGTTGTGTGAAAGTTGCGCTGGATATACAGGACATGTACATGCGCAATGTGTGAATAGATGCGTGATGTGCGTTGTGGTTCCTTTCTGAGTGATGTCATTATTCCATTGAACATTCATCCCATCGTAACCAGTGTGTATAGTACCAACTCTCTTATACGCGCTCTCTGTGTCCATGTGCACGTTCGTGTGTGTGTGCGTACGCCTGGGTGTACACGCTGCTGGTTGATACAATATCATGCTGGTTGCAGGCTAATAAACTTGGAGCTGGCAGTCAAGTTTGGTCCCAATGCATGGCGAGCGCATATACAGCACCTTGAAGCCACCAACGCCAGGTTTGTGCACTGGAGAGCTTCAAACACTTATGAGATTGTAGCATCCCTTGCATGTGAACATATCCTGCTGCTTCAACAGGTTGTCACGATTGTTGAAGGAGAACAAACAGAGCATTGATCAGTTGAACCGGCAACGAAAAGCAGAGCAGGCAAGTGTGGTCTTTGTCGGATGTAACACAGCAACACTCTTCACCCTTGCTGAGACTCTTACTGCAAGCAAGCTGCTTGTTGGACTTCTCCTTTGTTGTAATGTGTGCAAGGTGTTTGTTGTTTGCAGGTGAAAGTGGGGCAACAGTTGAGAAGTCTTGAGGCAGAGTGGATGGAACTTGTACAGAAGAACATGGACATATCGGCGGCGTGTAAAGGGTTAGAAGCAGAGCTGGAAGCACTTGCGCGTGAGACGTGCGTTGACAATGTTGCATCCCATGTTATCTAATTATGCCAAGCAACTGTTGTTGATGAATGTCAACTTTTTCTTGTGTCACTGATTTGTGTTGCTGACAGGGCACAACCGATGCGCGAAGCGGAGTCAGTCAGGTAGCAAGGAAAGGGTCAGCAGATATCAATGTGTACATTTTGGTGTATCATGGTGGGCGGAGAGTGTATGACAAGCATTGTGTAGACGCATGTGTGATGACTGTGCATGCTCATGTCCAACGTGGCGCAATGAGGTCTGGTGTGTAATGTGCATTGCTTGACGTCACGTATTCATAATGTCAGTGCGGTGCTTGTTGTGCATTGTAACAGATTGCAACAAAAGTAAAGGCGTGATGGGCTAGGGTGTCACCAATTGTTACATTACCAGATGTGTCACTGCGGCGCTCAAGGCTTTCACTTCAGCATGCGCTCATCAACCGCTGAACTTGTGTCAAAGCTGCTATGGGTGAAGGCTGTATGCAGAAAATTATCGACAACATGCAGGAAAGCACAGTTGCTGAGAGACACCCCCTACCAAGGCGCTTGTGCAGCAATTTGCACCAACGAAATGGTAACATATTGGTGACAATTGGCCATAACACACAACGCGCGAGGGATGTGCTCAGGCACTGGCTCTGGATGATTGTGCATGTGATGGTCATTATGCATGTGCATAATGACCATTACAATCATCCAACGAGCACACAACAAGCATAACACTGTCACACTTCACCACCGGGCTATGCTACCCTATCAAACTCACTACCCGCCTACACTATTGCTAACACCCCGTTATGCCATTGAAACACTTTCTCTATACTACATGAAACAGTCACATGGTGCCTGTTAAAACTGGAACATTTGGCTATAGATTTGCAATGACTGCTGCTTCATCTTGTTTCCAAACGAGGAAGATGGAATATGGCAAGTTGCATGGCAGACGCTGTGTGACATGTGGAATGAAAAACCTGTTCTCTTGTGAAGGCACAAGCAACGCATATTCACATCAACTCGCAGTCAACTGCTGTCAAATAAGCAGCTGTTCGATCCTCAGTCAAAAGTCCAGATGCAGGTTCACGCGCTGTATCGCCGACACTGGAATATCAAGGATGCGCTCGCGCTGCTTCTTTGACAGCCCCTTGCCCTGCGACAAGGGCCAATGGAACGTTACTGCATGCGTGCGTGCGCATGCGCGCGTGCACACATCTATGGGTTGGCAGGTGTATGCTTGCACATGTGCATGCGCATACTTACGCGTGCGCATGCGTGCAAGTGCATGCATGCGTGCATGCAAGCATGTCTGCGTGTTTGTGTGTGCTGAGCCGCTCTGTGGTTTTCGAGAACCACATTAGACAACCTTTTCTCCCCTATTGACTTTGACATTTGCCAGCCGCCAGTGCGTGACGCTGCCATCCTCGTCCAATGATACAAAGTCCAAAACCTGCCACATGCGATGAGTATCAACGTCAGATACATAGTTCTCCTTTATGTTTTTTTAACTATGTAAGGTTCTGCTTCCATTCAGTGACGGTCAATTTCTACCTCACTGCGCTCGCCTGACGTTGATGTTGCTTCGCTCCCCATGACTGAATAATTCACGCGCATGGGAAGGGCTTTAAAGCGCTCCAACTGATGAGGCACAGCGACCTGACAGCAATCCAGACCAAGAACGGTGTTGGTATGTTGTGCAAGGCGTGCCAAACAACATACAACACAACGACGACAACAACGGTACCGCTCTTTCAGCGCCGGGTGATGAGACCTCCACAGAGTAGGTGCTCGGTATTGCCCCTGCATGCATACGTAAGTGACTCAACTGCATGTTACTGCACATGTGCGTGTCTTTGCGTGTGCGTGCGTATATGCGTGTGCATGCAGATTTACACACTCGCGCAGATGTGCTTATGCACTATGTGTCTTTAGCAGAAAATGACAACTGCCAACATGTCGAGATACATACAGACTGTACACAGGCTGACCACATGTTTAACATCGCATACACGCAAGCATGTTTGCAAGCGCAAACGCACACACTCGCATGCACACGCACGCAAGAATACCTTCCACCACCGCTTCCTCCAGTCGTGCATTGTACGCGCGAGAAAATGCCTGTTACAATATGCAGCATGCTGAGGAAGTAACGATAAACGCGTACTAATGATATATAATACACTCTCTCTACTCTTAACTTGAATCATGAACCATGCTGGCTAGAAGTGATATACATGACAGTGCTTACCGAAATCTCCTCCAGCGTCGGGGAGCCGTACTGATCGCTGAGTTTGTCGAGACGAACAACGAGCGCGTTGCGTTGAGTCACACGGAATGCGTGCAGCGTGACGTCTTCGTTGAACTGTGGGTCGCTCAGAACCTGGTTGCAGAAGATTATAAGCAGAAGGGTGAGGTGGATGACAGTGCGTGTGTATAATGCCAAGAACCACACCTGTACGGGCATGCACACACATGCATGCCCACGCACGTGCCCACGCCGACATGACCATACGCATGCGCGCATGGAGTGTGAGTGCGACTGTGGTCGTGTACGCGCCCGCATTTGAGCGTGCATATGTGCTTGCGCACGTGAGTGCGTGTGTGCATGCGTGCATGTGTGCTCGATGCGCATATGTGCCCATAGAGAGATGTACCTCTTTAGCTATAGCAAACGCCTTCTTTGCCCAGTCCGGCATTCCCGCCAGCACCGCTCTCTCGTCCTCCATCGCCACCGGCGCCTGCGCTTCCTCGCCATCCTCATCCTCGTCTTCATCCAGGTCCGACCAATACTCCTCCTCGTCAAAGTCACCCGTGGTTGTGGCGGCGGCGTCATCAACGTCCTCATCGTCGTCGGAGGCGTAGAACTCATTCTCATCGTCAGAGTCGTAATCTTGATCATCAACAGTGCTGGTGCTGGGTGGGTCATTGAGAACTGGTTGTGGCTGCTGCGGCTGTTCTGAGGTGACTGAGCCCTGCACACACAACATAGAAAGAAATGCTGATCAGTTTTGTTGTGTTGTTAAGTTGTAAAATCACCTGTCACTCGTGTGCGTGTGAACGTGCGTGTGCGTGTGTACGCGCACGGGATCGCGCACACGCATGCGCAGCATCATTATTGTACTATGATATCACTCTCAATTCCCTGATAACAGTTACCATAAGGATATCAGTGACTGCCATGTACCATAGAACTTGGCTTCCTGCATGTATTGGTCTGAGATGTTATGTAACAAGTGCAAAGCATAGCCTGTAGACAGACACAAACCCTAAATAGAGGAGCGACATGAGAAGTGGTTCATGTATCAACTCAAGGAATGGTTGCATACCCTATTAGAACAGCCAATGGAAGCAAGCAATCAGTCAGATAGCACAGCACTGACATAAACACTTGGTCACACACTTGCTACCAGGGACTGACTCACCTATTGTAGTGTTATACTCAGTTCACACCCTGATTATTGGAGGAATGGATTACCAACAATGGTAATCAACCGGACACTTTGGTACAACATCATCTTGACTAGTGTCATACCTTTCTACTGACACGTGGTGCAGCAGCCACCCTCTCGTGCGCATTGCTTGAGGCTAACCTTGCCCAGCTGGCCACCCAATCGCTGCGACTCGGGTGCTTCTCACCTCCCCTCCTTACACATGTGTCTGGTGAGCACACACGAAGAGTAAGTGTATGCTGCTGTCACAGACGTGTCGTTTCAGTACGCATAATGGTACAATAGCAGATGGAGTGAGTGCGCAGTTGTTAACGAGACAGGTAGCAACCAGGCGGACTAGTGGGCGAACGTGCATGTGCGCATGTGCAAGTTGTGTCCGTGCGCATGCATGTGCGTGTGCGCGTGTGCTTGCGCATGCATGTGCTCGCGCATACATGTCCGTATGTGCGTGTGCGCGTGTGCGCGCCTGCACGCGCGCGCGTGTCTCTGCATTCATGCTTGTGATACTTGATCTCGGGTGTGTGTCAAATGCAGCTTGCTGATTGTTCGTTAGCATCAAAACACAGAACCAAGATTGTATGTATATCCTGCTCCTGCTTGATAGCTTCGCAATCGCATGTCAAGCTGTGCATGGTGGCATGTTGACAGGCTTGGCATGACATGCACTTACTCTTGTTTGGCAGCAAAGCACAGCATGTTGCTGTCCAAATGGCAAGCATGCACTGAGCTGATATTTCCCATAACGTTGGTTTCTCTGTTTTGAGGAGTGTACCATACTTAAGACTGTTTGTCATTGGGTTTTGGGTCAATAGGCTGCCCTCACTTGCAAGGCTGCCGCTGGGGACTGCCCGTTGATGATGATGTTGATGACGGAGGCCCGCTGCTCTAGTTGCAAGACACCTCGCAGGCAGTAGAGAGAAGGAGCATGAGGCCGTAGAAGACGACGACGGCAGCGCCGCCAGCGCCATCCCAGGCATCCTCCGAGCCAACGCCGCCGCCGCCCTCGCCAGCATCGGCCACAATGCCCCTGTACGCATCAACACCCAACTGAGGTCCTTGACACTGTCAGGACCGGAAGCAGAAAGCGGAGCCGACTCTTCCTCATGTTGACAGTCCAATTGAGTAGGGTACCGTGATTCTGCTTGCCTTGGGGGGGCCAAGTTGGGGCAGCTGTTTGCAGTAAGCTTGCATTGTCCTGATAGAAGCTAGGACAAACGTTATGATTCCGACTCTGGTTGGGAGTTTGTTGGCTGCCGTTTCATTGCTGTTGACACTGATCAGCGCTTTTGACGGCTTGATTGAAGCATACGTCACTGTCAAAAGGGTTCATTACGGCGGCCGCGGTGGTGAAGGCGGCGGAGGAGGACGCGGCGGCGGCTGCGGCGGTTGAGGAGGAGGCGGTGATGGCTTCGGCGACTGCTGCTGTGACGGGTGTGGCAGTGCAGGCGAACGGGCACTCGGCGAAGGCTAGCAGCTTTGCAGGTCAGCGCCTTCGAGCTGCTGCTGCACCTGCTGCCACACTCCGCAGCACTGTGGTCTGTATGGCGGGGGCGGCGGCGGGGGCAAGCCACGCCAGCGTGTCAACCGCTGCGGCAGAGGCGCCAGCTGTCAAATCTAGCATACGAAGTGAGCAGCCGAGCTTCCCCGCTTTGCTGCTCTCTCACTCCTCCCCTTCCC
>RHPI01001616.1:192070-206571 GCA_009103225.1 Chlorokybus atmophyticus | reverse complement strand
CCCTCCCCACCCATCCTACTACTACACAACCGATGTGCCTGTGCATATCTTATGTGCTTTGGAGACACACACACACACACACACACACAGTTTTGGAGATTCTTGTACACACGCGCGCGCGCACTATTGATTGCCAGCAGCAGCAGAGAAACACAACATATTGCGTATGTTGCAGTAAAGCAAAGTGTGCAGTACAATGTTCTAATCAGCATTGCAGTCTGATATGTGAAACACCAATATCCAGCAATGTGGGGCGAAAATGCGGCGTTGTTGTGTTGAACCTTTGACTATTGTAGTTGGAGACTTGGAGTTATTGAAGACTTGACAATGCGCAATGTCCGTATGTAGGCTACAAACATGTACTCTCTCTCTCTCTCTCTCTCTCTCTCTCGCTCTCTCTCGCTCTCTCTCGCTCTCTCTCGCTCTCGCTCTCGCTCTCGCTCTCGCTCTTGCTCTCGCTCTCTCGCTCTCGCTCTCTCGCGCTCTCGCGCTCTCGCTTGCTCTCGCTCTCGCTTGCTCTCGCTCTCGCTCTCGCTCTCGCTCTCGCGCTCTCGCTCTCGCGCTCGCGCTCGCGCTCTCGCTCTCGCGCTCTCGCTCTCTCGCGCTCTCGCTCTCTCGCGCTCTCGCTCTCTCGCTCTCTTGCTCGCTCTCTCTCTCTCTCTCTCTCTCTCTCTCTCTCTCTCTCTCTCTCTCTGTCTCTCTGTCTCTCTCTCTCTCTGTGTGTGTGCGTGTGTGTGTGTGTGCATGTGTCTCAAGGCAGATTTTGGCCTACTGTGTGCATGGCGAGGTGTTACCGGATAGGCCTTGTGTTTGCCTGGCACGGTGTGCGGGGCCAGAGTCCTTGGTAGTCAATGGTTGAAACGTTGTACTTTTTGTGTGTGTGCACAAAAGGTTAAAACCAGCAGCGAATAAAATGGAACATTTGGATAAGGAGGGCATTGACTATGACAAGGACTGCATGGCTAAGTTTGAACTCAAGATAGTATGTAGATGTTGAATCATCGCCTTGCTCTATGGCTCGATCGCCGCATGTCAGTCCTTTCTTGTCCAAGTACAGGCAGGGACTTGTGCGCTGCAGTCTGCTCAAGGCTGTTACTGCTTGTGCGTGCGCAAGGTTGATAAGTACTAGGTGAACAGGCCTATAGCTTTCCGTATATATGCTGAGTGGACTGTCCACATCCCCGCCGCATACATGGCATACATTGGCGTCCAACTCTGCGCGCACATCCTCCTACACAGATACATATACACGTGCGCAGTCCCAGGTTGGCCCACGACCTACGCCTGTAACCACATCGTCAAACATTGCAGTACTGATGACGTGACGATGTGAGCCTTGCTACTCCCAAAGTATGCATGCTAGCATGCATACTTTGGGAACGCAAGGTGGGAGTGGTAGGGTGCTATGCCTGTTGCAGTATCATTCGTGTAGGTGGAGGATGCTCAACGCTTTGGAATGTCCACTCAGACAGTGGATTGCTGTTCGCTATGGAGCTGGTGGCTTACATATTTACACCATATCTACGATTTTTCTGCTTTACTGATTTGTGTCATAGCAACTTCCGCACATTTGTACACGAGTCCAATCCACACTATCAGTCCTGCTGTCCCAGATTGTTTGCACAGGCATCCTTAGAAGCTATTGTCAAGAAAATACCATAAGAACTGCCATGCTACAGCACTCACAAGCGCAAGGGTACGGGCAAAAGCACAGACATTGCTTAGCCCGGCATGCTGCACATTGCCAATGTTGCGCGCAATTTATGCACGACCTCAACTATATCCTGTCTGTTCAATCCCAATCCAATGCCCAAGCATCCTGCCCTACTACACCCGACCAACAGTTTGCGCCAGTCCTGAACAATCTATCACGCAAGCACCTGGCTATATACAACATCAGTAGCCCGGGGAGGATTCTCAGCAAAAACTACTTCACCAAAAAGAGCACCCAACTTATTGCGCAGCATCAGCTTTGGAGGACCCAACATAAGCCTTGATAGCCTCCCCTGCCAGCTGTGACAGCGTCGTCCCTCTCTCCTCCGCCGCTTTTTGCAGCTCAGAGAACACATCCTCATCGAGCGCCACACGTGGCCGGTTGAGGTACTTCATCGGCGACACGTAAAGCCTCTGATACTCTCTCAACACCTCAAATCCCACACGATTGCAGAAGTCCCCGAAAGACTCGGATGCACCCTCCCTCCTTGTCTTAAAGAAGAAGAAGAGTGGTTCTAGGAATGACTCGAAGTCGTTGAACTTGACCTTGTCGGCGTATGCGCGAGCAAGGCGGGTTTGATTGGGGCAACCACCCAACCAGATTTGGTACGAGTTGGGGCCGTCGCCAACGAGACCCAACTCGGCCATATAAGGGCGAGCGCAACCGTTGGGGCAACCGGTCATGCGGATCACGAAGGACTCGTTCTGCAAACCCACCTGTACACAGATGCGTTTAGGATATGACAAACGATCATATAACAGTCTGATGCACACAGCATGTCAACACTCATGCAGGTTACACTTCAGCAACATATCAAAACTGTGGCTGGAAGGGTGGTTGTGTTGATGATGCAATATTATAGATGTCACACCATAATTTGATATATCATACCTGTGTCAACAGAGTTCGCAGCCTCTTGTTGATATCAGGCAGCGTGCGCTCGGCCTCGCCGATGGCCAGACCGCAGAGTGGAAGCGCGGGACACGCCATCGACTTGCGCACGAGGTCATCCACCTCCGAGACATCCTTCACATCAGCTGCCTGTGAATGATAAGATGTAAGCAACGGCTAGTGTGCAACACCAAACGCTTTACCTATACGACCTTCACACTGTCAAATACACTCTCCTGCAACCAACTGAGCAAAGCAGATGAATCTACCCTACCCATTTACCTTGAGAGTGTTCACAATGTCTCTCTTCCATGCGGGATACACGTCACACAGAATGAGGTTCTGGTTCGCTGTGATGCGCACAGGAAGCTCGTAGCGCTCCACAACCCTGCGCAGAGCCTGCTTCATCTCACCCTTGAGCCTGCCGTTCTCAACCTGCAGTCACAAAACAATTGTTTAAGCTGTGGCAAGGTGACTTGCCCAACCCAATGGCCAACATCAAGTGGCATGACCACACACCTGCACGCCGTAGAACAGCTTGCCATCACCCTGCTCGTGCCAGCCAAGAAAATCCTTGAACTCCCACTTAGGCAGCGGCCTGCATTGGGATGAAGCACATTAATCTCACAACACAGATGTGCGCACGCACGCACATGCACGCATAACCGCCAACTCCTGTGCAACGCAACACACAAGCTTTGCATCATACCTGAACTCCTCAATCTTCTTCCCATAGTACTGTTCCACCACCGTTCTAAACCTTTCAATCCCCCAATCGTGAATGAGGTACTTCATTCTCGACTGGCGGCGGTCGTCCCTCCGACCGTAGTCGCGCTGCGTGCATATGATGGCCTTCATGGCGTACAACACGTCCTCCTTGGGAACGTAGCCAAGGGGCTCGGCGAGACGGGCAAAGGTCTCCTCGTCTCGGTGCGTCCTGCCCATGCCACCACCAACCTAGACAAATCAGAATGTGAGCAAATCAGCACGACACTCCGCTTCATCAGTGCATAGACTGATGACATGAAAGTAACTTACAACCAAGTCAGATGCAAGCCAACACGCAACAATACAGTCACGCACGCACACACGCACAATCAAAGACATGTACACGCGCGACATGTACACACGCGAATGCACGCGGGGCACACACACACAACGCACACTTACATATATATCATAGCCTTGCACTTCGCCATTGCTATCGCTGATGACAACAAGGCCAACGTCGTTTGTGAGCAGGTCGACGGAGTTGTCTCCAGGGACCGTGACGGCCACCTTGAACTTGCGTGGCAGGAACTGCGTGCCGTAGATGGGCTCCGGAGACCCGACGAAGTTGGTGCCGTGAGAGTTGTCGTTGAGGACGTCGGTGACCTCGGGATCGTCCTTCTGTGAGGAGATGAACTTCTCGCCATTGAGCCACACGTCGTAATAAGCACCGCCCTGAGTAAGAAATACTTGTTGAGCGCTAGCTTCATTACCACATATGCACACACACACCATACACACTGCACCCATGCGCCCACACACGCACGCACACACGCACATAGAGTGTGCACCAATACTAGCTGCACTTACTTGTGGTGCAAACAAGTCAGCTATCTGCTCTGCCACTTTCACTGCCGCAGCGTAGTCGGGTCGGTTGGTGTACGGCGGTGGTGGCGCGAGCACGTTGCGGTTGAGGTCTCCACACGCGCCGAGGGTGGAACCCATGTTCTTGATGACGGTGGAGAACACGGTCTTCATGTCCTCCTTGAGGACGCCGTGGAGTTGGTATGTCTGGCGGGTAGTAAGACGCAAGGTGCCGTTGCCGTACTTGTCAGCGAGGTCGTCCATGGTGAGGTACAACTTGTTGTCAACCTGCCAGACAAACTTTTTTGTATGCATGCGTGCGTGCATGCTTATGTGTCTGCACGTGTGTGCAAACATGTGCACGTGCGTGTGTATGCGCAGGCTCATATCTGGACAAGCTCCTACCAAAAAACATTTTCCGCAAGGCATCATCATCATCGCATGAGTAAAAGCATGTTGCCATGTTGGAAGCGAGCGCTTCTTTAACCACAAGGCAGTAGACCATGATATTTGCAATATCATACCTTGCCAGCCGGCTGCTTGGTGCGCATCATGAACTGGTAGTACTTTCCCTTCCCGAACGTTCTCTTCTCTCGATCATCCTGCTGGTAGCTGCCGTGAAACTTGATGAGTTGCGCGGCGGCGTCGCTGATGTTGGAAGCTTCCGTCTCGAGCTCTTCTAAGAGAGGATGTCGAAGGAAGTCGCTGTTCTCCTTGATGATCTCAACCTTGCTGCGCTTAGCTGGCTTCGCTGATGGGGGAGCTGCAGGCTGCACAAGCGTGCACAAGAAATAAGTTGACACCACATATACCACACTTTTGAGCACACAAACGACAGCG
The DNA here is from genome assembly GCA_009103225.1 of Chlorokybus atmophyticus. Taxonomy (NCBI): domain Eukaryota; kingdom Viridiplantae; phylum Streptophyta; class Chlorokybophyceae; order Chlorokybales; family Chlorokybaceae; genus Chlorokybus; species Chlorokybus atmophyticus. The sequence continues at coordinate 201,554 of RHPI01001616.1, read as the reverse complement.
TCATTGCAGACAGTAGTTGCTAGGCAGACTATGCTAGCCTATGCTGTAATGTGTTTGCTCTTGCTCTTGCTCTTGCTGCAATCTGCATGCAGCTGCCAAGTGTCTTGCAAGCGTGGCATGTGGGCTTGTGACAGTGGCAAAGCAAAAGATACCAAACAGCAAGCAAAACCCTAGGCCTGGCGTCGACGACGCTTACCGTGGCGACGCACTGTACGGCGCCGGGACGCGTGGCGGCGTGGGAGGAGGAGGAGGAGGCGCAAGTGTCGACACGTGACACAGCACGCAGCCCGCTGAACTCAGTGAACGCCGCCGCCGGCCTGGAGGCAGCAGCAGTGGCCGCCGCCGGCCGCCCGGGCCTGGCGGCGCTGCTTGCAGCAGTCACCACCACAGCGGGCGCCACGGCCGCCATTGCCGCGCACGCAGCCATAATCAAGAATACAACCTGCCACTGCCACAAGCGCAGAAGCAAGATTGATCACCAAGCCCCGCCCGCCAATGACCACGTCGCCGCTGCCGCCGCCGCCGCCGCCGCTTTTTGCGTCACACTGTTTGGATGACGTTACACCACACACCTCCAGTCACGCTGATTACTGCCGTCAGTTACAGTTATTAGCGTATGCGAAGTACTTTAGCGTGTGGCAAACACGTCACTGCCAAAGCTTCCGTACAGCTTCCAACTTATATATCTTCCGGTAGCATGTAGAAAAATTTCGTTAGTTGACGGCGTCGATCTGCTCTGCGAGCGTCGACGTCGGTTTAGTGTCATCATTGTCAGCGTCGTCAACGGCGGTGGCGGTGGCGGTGGCGGTGTGGTGGTTGTGGACGTGGTTGTTGGAGTGAAGAGTCATGGCTGGGAATGCTGGTCCATCATACGACGCTGACGACGAGATTGGCAGCCAGCAGATTGCGCTCAGGGTGGCGCGTTATGTCAAGGCGCTGTCGCTGAAGACGGCGCAGCTGCAGCACCATGACGACTGCCAGCTGGCGCCGCCCTTGCCACAGCAGCTGCCACCTCAGCAGCTCCAGCAGCAGTTTGAGCAGCAGCGACACCATCATCAGCTGCCGCAGATCATGACGAGCACAGGCGACGTCCCCATGGTGAGCAGAAGGCACCTCAGGTTGATGGTTTGAGCAGCTTTACATGCACTGTCTGGCTGTGTCGTGCTCGTAAAACCCCAATGCACGCCAGCTGTGCTGTTACTTTGAGCATGCTGATTGCCACACAAGCAGCTATTATGACATGCTGCGTTGTCGTTTCTGAACAAAAGACAACGCAATGCCTTGCCATGCATGCGCATTGTGTTGCTTCCGAGCAACACAACTCACATCTCTTAACAACTCTCAAGCTATGTACTAGCTACCAAGAGCGCAATATAGTGCAATATTAAGTCCACAGACAACTGCACGCAAGTTCGTACTCATTGTGCAGCATGTGGGCTGTGCGTAGCTTTACTGCCCACACACACATTGCAACCACAGTTCACACATTCATGATGACTGTCCACTTGACTGACATTGTATTATGTTGGCATTGATGCGTGTGATGTGTGTTGCTTGCTAGCAGGACGGTGGCAGTATGATGAAGAGGAAGCGCAGGAGGCGGCGCAATCTGGCGGCGTTGTTGCCGGTTGGGACTTCCCCAACAGGTGCGGTGCATTCGCAGCTGTGCGTGGCGTGCGAGTCGGAGTACACCACCGAGAACGGTCCCGGATGCTGCCACCCGCTGTGCCAAGCCTGCATGCATGGCATTGGTACATACCACAACAGCCGTCATCATCATCATCACCGTCACCATCATCATCGTCATCATCCACTGTTGATGTGATGGTACAATGGTAAAATGGCAACTGGTGAATGTCCTACTACATTGTTGTCGCGTGAACCATTTGCGTGAATTCTCTTGTGCTCTTGCGTTGTAAAAACACATCTTTATATTGTCTGCCATTGCATTCATCCAAGCTCGGTGTATTTACGCTTTCCCTACAGCATTTGCATTGTCACAGCACAAACGTGCGCAAGATCTCTCTGGCAATTGTTGCTTGCACACATACACATGTACACATACACACATGTCACGCTGACGCTCTGTTGTTTGCTCCAGTCAGCAGTGAGCCATACTGTCCGATCTGCGCGCATTCGGACTCGTGGGGTCACGCGCACCCGCTCCCGCCGTTGAAGCGTGTCGCGATGGCGGATCGCGCGGGCGGGAGCAGCACGCACGACTGCAGCGAGTATCTGGAGGAGCCCGCATGCTGCCCGCACGCGCACGCAGGGTGCAACTTTACAGGCACGCGGATGGAGCTGCCAGCTCACCTGGAGCAATGCCGGCATGAGGTTAGCGCACCACTTAGATTATGCTAGGGACTTGGTGTTGCATGAATGATCTGTGCTTGCGCACATGCACATGCACATGCACACATGTGCGTGTGTGCGTGTGCGTATGCATGTGCGCATATGGACACGCGTGCATGTGGGTGTGCGCACGCATGCTCATTGCTCAACACACATCTTGAATGTGTGTTGAGCAATGTGAATCAATATGACCCTTTTACTCAGATGCGAGTGCAGTCTGGTTCTGCCACGGCTGCGAGTGGGACTGTTGCAGACAATCCATTGGATGTCATGGAGGCCGAAGGTAGTGCTTGTTTCTTTGCCTTGTTGAGACGGAGAGATCAGAGGAGTCTTATATACACGTGTGAGAGATATGAGACATAACACTGTCACGCAGGTGGCCGCAAGGGCGCACGCGCTGTGCGCAAAGTGTGGTTGGGGGGTCAGAAGGATGCACGCATGCGGCAGTCATCTACCAATGATAAGATTGTGATGATGACAGCCGTCGTTCAGTTGCCACCAGGGCATGAGCACATGATTGAAGGGAGCTCCACATCGCAGGTGGATTTCCACATTACACGCGCGCGCACGCATGTACGCATGCACATGTACATGCGCATATGACATAGAGTCATGTATGCACACGCAGTGATGCTCGTGTATCGCGTGCGCAAGGGTATGAGCGTGTAGATGCGTGCACGTGCACACACGTACACGCATGCACGCGCGTCTTTATTTGCGCGTGTGGGTGCCTGTGGTTGTGAGTACGCGCACGCACGCATGCATGCACTCCCATCCATGTGTGCACGCGTGCATGCGCATTTGTAGGTATTCTGTCCGTCTTAGTGATTGCCACTGTGGCTGTGATAGGCCCGGCTTTCGTTGGCGATGCGTGCCGACATGCAGTTCCGTCAAGTGGTGGACGCAGTAGCTGATCAGCTGAAAATCGACCCGAGTTTGCTAAGAATAACGCTGGACGCGCCTGCTGAGGATGGTGGTCAGCTGATTAGCTTGGACAGCACTCCCGCCCAGTTGGATCTGATGGACGGCGTGAGCATGCATGTATGCGCGGTCTCCTCATACGAAGCGCCCGCGACGCCCACATCTCTCAGCACGGAGATGGTGTCCCCGCATGTTGGACAAGTGCGACCGCGTAGCGATATGGGAGCCGAGTGGCAAGCGGATCTACCAAGCATGCCATCTAGCATTGCGACGGTTGAGACCAGCTCGAAACTCGGGTCGCCTGACAATGCCTCGCGAAGCCTAGCAGGAAAAGGCCCCAGACGGTCGCCGTCCCCGCACGCTTGAGTGAGTTCATGGCACCTGTAATTTCTGTTTCTCGTGTCGCACGTGCACATGCGCACATCGTGTGGGCGGAGCACTTGCTGACGGTATGGGGCCACTCTGTACGGCACTTGCTATGGTGTGCGCACATCCTTGAGACCATTTCTTCGCTGCGAAGTATTGTTGCACGCAGGACCCTACTGAACTGTACATAGAGCTATGAGTATTGTAGCTGGACACCTTTTGTTCACGTTGTGCAATATTGCATGTGGCTGCGCATCTTTGTTACGCTGAGATGCCCGTGCTGGTACACACTGCTGTGACAAGCGAATCAGGGGCTATCTTATAAGCTTCGTCAGCCTGATTTAACAACAGCTTCAACCAAGTTTATCCTTCGCTGGTTTTGGTGTGCTGCCAGATTTCAGCGGCTGGTGGAGGCCAGATGTGTGCGCAGATGCTGTTCAAACATCAGCTGCGTCAATTGGGCATTCAGCATTGTGCGCGGACCATGTTGGCTTCCTGCATGCCTTTGTCAAACATTAGAATTTCAAAATCAGTGCATGGCAAACAGTTCGTGTTCATACCTAACCAACACCGCACCACAACAGTATACAACGTGACCCAGCTCTGAGCAGCATAGCCAGCTGCTCGGCAACTGCTGCATTGCAGTCGGTGGTGCGATGTGTCGCCATAACTGACATGCCACCTACTTGATCTTCGTTGAGTGCTCAATTTAAGCCGAGGTCAAGTGGCTACAGGTGTAACGTGGCAACAACTTTGCTGTTTCCTCTCAGCAGAGGATCAAATGGAGCATCTGCCAAGGTGGAAGCAGCAACAGTCCAGCACCTGACAGAGACGCCCGGGACCATGGAGTATCTATGCATCATATTGACGTTGAACCGGCCTTGCTGCTTTTCAAGTGACCACACGCTGCACACACCAGCTAAGCAAATGGTTTGTATTAATCAGGGAGTGCCTGACGAGGCATCGGGCAGTCCCTGATGCATTATTGGTTATATGTCATCCTGCACATCGCTATCGTCTATCCTTCTGTTCTGTCCACCAACCCGCCGCAAAGCCTGCTCAACCGCCCATATGTACAGCCTATCATCTGAAGAATGATGAGAAAATTTGACTACCTACAACTGAGTCCCGCAGTTTCCATGCTTACACCCACGTCAACCAACTGCTCACAACCATGATTCTGCCGCCTCCACATTATCCACATTGTCAGTAGTCAGACTGGCCACTTTCCTGCGAGATACGGCAAACATGAGGGTGCTGTTGTAGGCCGTGTTCAAGAGGACATGAGTCAGCCACAGGCGTGGGTCATATGTAGAGCTGCACGCACCGAATGATGCATTGTCGGTGCCTCACGCACGCTGCCCTTGCGGCAGATCCGTTGCTGCACGTTCTCAGGAACAGGCAAGGTTGGGCTCAATGGCGGCTTCACATCACCCTGTAAACAACAAGTTCAGTCCACTGGTAAGGTACACACGTGTGCACCGCATGCAAACATGCTGTTCAATTTGTTGAGAAGGTATGTCAGTGTGGTGAGCCATGCATGATGCCCGGCACAGTGATGACAGCCTTAAGCCTTAAGCCTTAAGCCTTTGGGCTTGACCCTGCCAGTATCTCATGCAATATGATTAGCAAGTACCTGCACCCATGCGAGGGCGAGCACCTCCCTGGCTGTCAGCCGCTGGTTTGGGTTAACCGTCAACAAGGCCGCCACCACATCCTTGGCTGCAACAGCATTGTGTGTCATGATGCTGGTCGCACTGTTGCACTCATAGGGTGTAATGCCACGTACCAGCATCGGACACTTTCTTCCAAACGGGATCATCCAATGAGTACTCTCCTCTTTTGATTTTGCGAATCAAGGCGGGGTCATTATCATCATAGAAAGGTGTGAAACCGGAAAGCAATATGTACAATATAACACCGACGCTCCTGCATCAGTAGAGCGCACAGTCAGCACAAGTCCAGTTGAGATGGCAGAAATGATGGCTAGATTCGTTGCACTCAACCATAGGTGCAAACGTACCACATATCTATAGCAGGGGTATATGAGATGCGCGTAACGCCTGTTTCCAGCACCTCGGGGGCAACATATTCCAGACTGCCACACATGGTCTGCAAGATCTCATCTCCAACAAAGAACTTTGACAGCCCGAAGTCGGCAATCTTGATTGGAGAGACCATGGACTCATCTTTGAGAAGCAAGTTCTCCAACTGCAACGAGTGCCAGTATGAGCGAAGCAAGCACCACGCACAACATGCGGCAACTGCTCACACAGCGTTGCTCTGGAAGCAGGAGGCTGAAGCAAGTGAAAGGCTTTGTGCACTTCGTCGCTTACTTTGAGGTCACGGTGAACAATGCCCATGTCATGAAGATAGGCTACGCCTTCCAGAATCTGTCGAACGATTGCGCTGGACTGTGCTTCGGTGTACTTCCCCTCAGGCAGCCTGCTTGGGTCTGTCAAGCGCTCTAGAAGCTCTCCGCCCCTTGCACTGGCCAAACGTACACGTGTCAGTGGCATCAACACAAACAAGCAAAGTGCGGGTCACGTACACAACCGTGGTATGTAAGCTGCTACTTACAGTTCGGTGATGAGGTAGACTTTGCGCGGTGTTGCAAAAATCTCCTTGAGTTGTATGCAGTTTGGGTGCTTGACCTGCGATGCGATTCTCAGCGGGCTATGTACATGGTATTGAACGTTGCAGGACAAGGCTTCATTCTCAATGCATACAACCCGCATGCATGAGCCATAAAGAGCAGGCTTCACAGCCCAACACATACCTGCAGGAGCACCTCAATCTCTCGTTGTAGACTCTGATCACCAGGAGCATAGCGCGCTTTGTCGACAATCTTGATTGCTACCTTCTCACCGGTTTGCAAGTTTGTGCCCTCCTTGACCTTCGAGAACCCTAAAAAGCCACGCGTGTAAGACATTCAGCAGAAAGGTACCTTAATCCAAAGTTACTACAGCCCTCACTGTGACTGTGGTGGACAACGTGAATGACTGACATTTCACTGCATTGCGTACTTGTTACGTGTAGGATACAAGTCAACCATGTATTGCACAGTTGTGTGAGAGACGTAGAGACTTAGCATGTTGCATACCGCCACTGCCGAGGCTCTTGCCCATGGCGTATCGCTGTCTGAACAGATTGCCATTCTGGCAGATGTGGATGCGTTGCCGGACATCATCTTCATCGGCTTCAACCGCCTCGTCAACGACGATGTGATTTTCCTTCACCTTGGCTACCACAGGCTCAGCAGCTAGCCCCTTGCACCTTATCCGCACCTGTTGATGGTCTGCCAGCGGCCAGCTCACTCTGGCCTGCATGCTAGTTGCTGTATACTAGCACCATACCCCTCGGCAGACATAAACAACAAGCTTCAGCCTCTCGCTCACTCAATCCACTGCCTCTCCCTTGCCCAAGCAAGGGAGAGGCAAACCGCCTGACCACCAGCAGCAGCAACAACAGCGACAGCAGCTCCCCACGCACACACACGCCGCCTCTCAAGCTTTTGAGCGTGCCAACCACTTTTCCACGAACAATGGCAAGGTCGAAATTGTCCACAGCCCAACCAACCGCCGCCACTGCCGCCGCGGACACCGCCGCCGCCGCCGTCAACTCCAACAAACCAGCTGAGCAGGCACGCAGGGAGCGTAGCGGTCAGCAAGGCAGTAGGGGCTCTCATGCAGTACCGTCTATTGTTATATGCAGTACACGAATAGACGGGTGTGGTGCTTCGTCCCCGGTGTCACCATCGTTTCGGTTGTTATTACGACAAGGCGAAAAATGGAAGCATGTGCAGAGGCGGTATCCATGTTAGGTAGATGTGCCCCGGACAAGCAGTGCCATGCTCCATGACTATATGCAGGCTCCACCTGCAGCGGGAAACCAGAAACGGAACGGAGACAGCAAGCAAAGGGGCAGAAACTTTGTGGCGGGGACGTACCGGTATCATTGCTGCCCGGATTTGCATGGGCGCTATTTTCGAGGATTTTAATGGATTTGGGCTGGCGAAACCTCAGACAATTGACCCGTTTTCTTTTTTGCAGCGTTGCGTCGGTTGGAGCGGGAGGCCACTGCGTCAGTTCAGTCACAATTATACTCACGCCCGTGCCCCGTTGTTACACAGAGCTAATGTAAAGCAGTGCTCAGTGACTCAGTGACCTTCCATCATGTAACAGAGTTCGTGTTGCATCAAGCGTCAATTTGGGGGTTTACGCCCCGTCATAGGATCCCCTTCCAGATCGGTGGGGTGAATCTCAGAGAGGTGGTGTCTTGTTCCCATGATCTTTGCGGAAAAGGTGCCAGTCCCTTTCATGTCATCGTGCAACACAAAGGTACACTTGGGTACTATTGTCCTTGTCGTGCTTTGACTAAAGTTGCAGCCTGAAATCGCCGTTAAGCGCAGGCACGCAGCGTGTAACGGCAAGTACTATGTGCTAACATTTTAGTCAACAATAACCCGTCCGGCTTGCGGGGACGTTACAGTACGATATTGAGGCCTGACACCTGACAGCCCCGTCAATCTGATGTCAGTTAGGGATTGACTGACGACGGGGATGTCAGCGTCGCCAGTTAGAGCCTCGGACATCGCCTCCAATTAAGCGATCGGTCACATTGTCCGATGATAAACAACTCTGCCTACCCCCCATGCATGAGCGGCTCACATGGTGAAGGCATGCATGCTGAAGTTGACCGTCTTGATCATGTCACTCTGATGCCAATATGGCGCATCGGAGTCAGTGGAGAAGGCTGCGTCATGGTGTCAATGGCGCTGACGGCCTAATTGCCTTCGGCAGCAACCGCATGCAGTGCGGACTACTACATGCTAGGGTAGAGGTGCCCTATTTGGCGCATTTTTGTGGTTTTAGGGTTGCCGTGGGCGCTGTGTACAGTGTATGGCGGTGAAGTGTACCTGTTTTTGGTAGCCCTGAAGTTAAGCTATGCGGCGTTATCATTATTTTTATAAACGGATGAGTATGGAGAAAGTTACATTGTGTCAAAGTAGGGGTGGTAGAGAGGTTAGGTTAGTAAACGTTTACCCTAAACTGGCCACTTTGACTTTGAACCTTCCAACGTTTAATTGGCCGCACTACATTGCCCAAAACTTTAATAGTGGCTAGTTCTTGTCATAAACTGTTCAACAAATAAAAATTGAATTTATGGTCGGCAAAGTCACGGGCGTGTTATAATTTAGGGTTAGCTGCCAAACCCTAATCTGTGCTGTTTCAAACACTGTTTCTCAGAAATTATTATGGCTGCTATGTTCGCTCAATGTTAATACTTGTTTTTGCAATAAGTAAACCTCGGTGAGTAGTATACTACACCCAAAAACCATCGCCCCACGTGCTTACCCGTGCATGCAACCTTCATTACACCGTCATTGGCCAAAGAAGGGCGAGCAGCCAAATGGGGCACCTCTACCCTATGATATGAGGGGAAAAATGTTCGGCAACGTATAATGCCGACCATGCATATCCACACAAGTGTACAGGCAACTAAGCGCCCGTGGCTGTTAGCGAAGCATCCGCCTGCGTCGTCGGCACTACTGACTGGACCGCCGCCACCGCCGCTGCGCCGCACACGAGGACACGATGATGCTTTAGTTCCGTTCCAGCGCGCACGTCACCCTCTGTTAATACATGGTTAGACAACCACACAGTTGGCGCAGCAGAATGTTACCCGCCGCCGGTGTCCTCCGTGTGCACGTGTCGATAATGTCGGCGAGCGCTTGACCGAGTGTAATGTAGATTTCCACCGCCAATGGGACTAAAGTGTCGACGAAGGGATGGACGTCGTATTACTTCCGTTTTACCGACTCCATTTTTCGCCCCCCCCTCCC
>RHPI01001616.1:168537-191930 GCA_009103225.1 Chlorokybus atmophyticus | reverse complement strand
CCCCCCCCCCCTTTCCGAATGGACCGTCTGCGCTATGACCGCCACGTCCAAATACAGTTGTGTATTACGCCCCGCCTCCGACGCTACAACATCCAAGCGCCAGCCACGTGACTCTCCCACCTAAAAAGGCGTAAACCCGTCTACTCCCTGTTGACCGTATACGCCTCCTTCAGCACGCCGTACATCTTGTCCGGAGCGCGTCAAGAGTGGCCGTGTGGTTGCGCCCGATCGGGCACCTAAGCAAGTATGAGCCCTCCGCATCGCGGATCACACGCTTCATAAATAGGTTATCCGCTTGCAAGTTGTGACATATATGTCACAAGTTGCAAGCAGGTGACCAAGTTATATTTTGTACCGGTATATACCGGTACAAATTACAACATCGCATACGATACGTGATGGAAGCTACAGGCTACAACACATATCAAGTTGCACATGTCAAAGTGGAACATTGCGTGCGAAACAGCTAAGGATAGGGTAATGGTTAGCCCTATTTAGTGCTAAATGCACGATCATGCATCACATAAAACTTTTAAACGCGAATGCATTATGCGAGGCGTACGTATCTAACATATGTAACTTGAAATAGTTATATTATTAATTTTGCATGCGCACATGCATGCACAAGCATCTACGCATATGTGCGCTTTTACATAGGCAATGCAAATTGCACAAATACGTGTTATACAAAAGAATGCTCATCGTATGATACTACCATATGGCACGTATGTTGACATTATCAACAATATCGTTATCTTAAGGGTGTGATTTCTCCAGAGACTACATTTATTATATATAGCACGTCAATCAAAATTTACAGCAATAGCAATCAATATACTACAATTATCGAACAGCGTGGATACACTGAGTACTGTATTGCAAATTCATGTTCATGCTGATGTATGTGTGTTGTGACGGGCTCTGTATCACGAAACATACATGTCACCCAATGGTGATAATGCTATTTACGTATGTCTAGTCAAGTACATCTGGTATATCCGCATCTCGGGACCTCAAATTTATGCATGCGCAATTGTTGCACGGCATTGATAGAACGTATTTTATGCTGAAAAGCCATTTAAAACTCAATTGACAAGAAAGGGGCGGATAGCTCTTCTTGCAGCTTTGCAGGCAATTGTTTGTGAGCAATTAAGGCATAACACGTGCATTGGCCAAGTAAGATGAATACTGACTTACTATCTAAGCTGCAACACCCCTGCAACACCCCTACGTGACCTGTTGTGATTTTGGTACTTATAGTCGCTTTAAAGGATACATTATGTATATTATACATGTATAATATAATATAATAAACATATAATATTAACAAGCACACCCAATGAAAGCTCAGCCGAGATAACCACGTCTATTATAAAAGCCTATATCAATCGATGCAATTTTCTACATGTTGAAATCCGAGGCTCTCTGTTTCACGTTAATTGCTCTAAGCCAATACAAAGTACCGGGTAAGCATTTTGCATTCAATGCTAATAGCGGAGCTAATGCAAACATTGCCCATCATGTGTCCCTTGGCATCGTCGCGCTCATGAGCGTTCTACGTAAAGCTGCCGGTACCTTCATATTGTCATGCGATGCTCGGCATGTCGGGTACCGTTGTCCCTGGGTGACGAAAGCTGCAAGTTGCCTGCAACCGCCGTTACGCGCAAGCAGGCCGGGCAGTTGCCGTTACTTACCAGCATGGCGGTTAAAGATAACAACACCGTCCGTGGTTCCTGGTTAGGGAACGTCGCACGCGGTGCAAAAGTTAACTGTTAGGGCCGGCAGCGGCCTGACAGCTATAACATTTCCCGTCAAGTGTCAGTTATGGTAGTGACTGACGTCGCATGTCAGTCGTCGCCAGTTAAAGCCCTGACGACTTCTTCAAGGAAATCGGTCACATGTCCGATGATGCTTGGGGTGCTAACCATGAGTCACCACAGGCACTCGTGTCTGCCAGCATTACGATTGTGACCGTCTCCCTAATTAGTGCTGGTGGATAAAGCCTCAAAAAAGGCGTTCTTGTCAGTGACAAGTTGTCAGTGACCTGTGACGGTGCAGTTCAACGGCCTTGGTGCGTGCGTGCGACTCGCGCAGCGCAGGCCTTGGCGCGAATATGCATGCAAAGAGCGTGTTCAGTTGAGAGTCGCGCTTGCGGAGGCTCCATAACAGCGTGCAACATAGCTTGCCTGCAAGTTGCATCATGCAACGCAGTCTTACCACTAGCACTTCACGTTAGCACACTTTCGCAATAGGATACACTCATAGGTGGTTGCAACATATATCGTGCGTAGTGAATACCCAAAGACCATTCATTGGTATTATGAGTCTTAAAGCAAACAATATATGTTATTATGACATGTTAAATACTGCACAAAGCACAACATGATATAATATGCATAACATCCAATTCAACACGGTATATGCTGTCATACTGATTTTGTAAGTGACGTTTTGTATAACCAATTATGATCGCCGGTATAACGCGTTGCTGCATTACCATATTTAGATTGAACACAAAGTTCGTGGGCTTCATCCATCGCAACCAGCAGGAGGCAATACAATCTCCCTTGCAAGCGTATTTATAGCAAGTGCGGAGCTGCTGTCACCATGGCTCTTTTGGTTGCATAGATGGCTATTCATGCTTGTAATTACCCCACACACTTGTGTATGAGGATTGAACATCGCCTAACAGCATAAAGCAGTCACACTGCGCGACAACACAGTGCTGCATGCAGCAATTCATGGCCTCGATATTCTTTTGTACATCGCCATATTAATTGCGCGGCAATGCCATGGCTTGGCATAACTTTAACACTGTTAATGTGAAGTTGGCAAGTGATTGATGTGCATGTTTCCCTGCCCACAATGGAATAATGGATTTAACGCACTTGCATTAAGCAACATCCAACGGAAAGGCCATGTGTGAATGCAAACTCCCCTGCTACCTACGTAGGTAGCAAGTACCCCGCTAATGCCATGCAGTGCGTGCTTATTGTTTGGAAAAAGTGTGTGCGGCGTGTACAACATTCTCGAACCTTCCTACATCTGCGGTATGGCAGTACATGCAAGATAAACCTAAAGTACAAGTAAATGGAGCAATTGGACAACCAAGGTTAAGTTTAACTGAGGATATCGCGTTTTATCTAACCATGCCAACACCCACTCTAGTACACTATATGCAATGCAGCTGCATGGTGCGGTGGACAATACGAAATAGGCATCACCACGTGGACCACGTGCACCTACAATGCCTTGCGTTTTTCACTCCCATTGAGGTCTTGCCAAATTTGGTGCACAGCTTGAGGGTAAATGAGACTTGTTACCATATATGCAGCTTAAAGCTGCTGCTGGCGCTAATTTTGCAAGCGGTAGGGCAAAAGTTAGCATACACTTACATCAATACTGACTGATCTCTCAGACGATGTACTGAGGTTGAGCTTCAATTAAAAAGTGTGTGCAAAAGGTGCAAGGCGGGTTTTGTGCATGCAAGGCACACCGCATTCACTGGACACATGCAGTCCATAGTTGCACCGTACGGCTCCAAAATCCATTGCATACGCGTATATGCGCGTATTACATAAATCGTAATGCATACTTATTGCATGCACGTATTTCAAGGCCTTTTGCTGTTCCGCCACCAAAATGCCCTTGCCCCGTGTTTCATGCTGTTATGCACCGCGCGTCACCAAGTTGTGAATGGTTGCTGGTGGCGCGCGGTGCGCAATGGCTTTAAACTTGGGGCAGGGGCATTTGTCTGGTGATGGGGCAATGCAACAAAGGTGGATTACCGCTGGTTTAACAACATTATGTGCACGTATTATTGCCGTATGCAAGGACAGCTTATGATGCATACCCGTATATACTCGTATTCATGGACTTGGTTTACCAACATTATGTGCACGTATTATTGCCGTATGCAAGGACAGCTTATGATGCATACCCGTATATACCCGTATACATGGACTTGCAATGCATACTCGTATGCCGTACGGTGCAACAATGATGCAGTTGGTACACCATTACGACCACATTTTCACATAGTATTAATACGGCAATTAACGAGACGGCAGTAGGCTGGGGGAGGTGGCGGCGGGGTTGTAAGTGAAGCGGGAGGGGGAGTCCGTTGGGTCCTGCTAGTGTACAACATATAGGATGAAGGGATGGTGGCATGCATGAGAGTGTGAAACATGGAACGCAAGCAATACACCACAACACTCAACCACTTACACTCACCATCGGGTGTTTAACCTAGTCACTACCTACCTAGCCTCACTACTAGCCCAACCCTGTTAGACATGCAAGCATGCACGCGCCATTGCCTGCGACACCGCTTGACGCATCAGTCTTGAGCAAGGTGCCATCGGCCACAACAACCAGCAGACTCCCCCCGCCGCCTCTCTTCAACCCTCCACCGACCGCCACAATGGCCGTCGCTGCCGACTCGGTCCTCACGCTGCTGCGCGCTTAGGGTTTGAACAACCATACCATGCGCATGCACTGCCATGCATGTGCAGTACTCCCTCCATGGTTGTGGTCGTGGTCACGTGTCCGCCTACTCGGATGACACGGGCGAGTTGCCTGCTCCCCATGTACTTTGACTTGTGTTTGTCTTTCGTCTTCAGCCTCTTGCACCGCCATGCATGCCAACAGGGCGGGCTCTAACTAACTACCCAACACTATCTACGCATGCAGGGTGCTCCCGGTCAAGCACCCACCCAACCACACCACTGCCACATAGCAGCATGCATTGTGACATGCACGCCCTATGCCTTAGCATAGGGTAGCCAGTCGCTCACCAAGACAGCATGAGCGAGCTGGACTGGCCTCTGGCATGGGACGGCAGCGCCAACCAGGGCATGGGGTGTACAACATATAAGATGCAAGGATTGTGGCATGCATGAGAGTGTGAAACCTGTAACACAAGCAACACACCACAATACTCAACCACTTATTCACCACCGGGTGTTCAACCTACTCACTACCTAGCTAGCTTCACTACTAGCCCAACCCCGTTAGATATGCATGCATGCATGCACGCGCCATTACCTGCGACACCGCTTGACACATCAGTCTTGAGCAAGGCGCCCTCGGCCACAACGACCAGCAGACTCTGATTGTGCTCGCTGCTGCAAGAAGTCCGCTAATCAATGCGCGTGTGCAGGTAATAGCGCGTGCATGCATGCCTGCGTGTCTAACGGGGTTGGGCTAGTAGTGAAGTTATGTAGGTAGTGAGTAGGTTGAACCCTCGGTGAATGTAAGTGCTGAGTGATGTGCTGTGTTGTTAGCATTGCATGCCTCACACTCTCATGCATGCCACAATCCCTGCATCCTATACATTATACACCAACCCCACCACCCAACCCCAACCAGCACCTAACCAGCCCAGCACCCAAACCGAAGACAGCACAACCTGTGCGGAGGGCACTGGACCAGGCACTGCTGACGTCGGCAGTGCAACGCAACTACGACACAACCCAGCAAACCCTGCTGCGTCGCTAGCAGAGGGCGAGGAAGGAGGCGGAGCCAGGGAGAGAGGGAGGGGGAGTCCTGGTCACCAATTTGCATGCTGTCTGCGTGACCGAAAGCGCCAACAACTAACCAACGCCCATGTGGGCAGGTGATTACCAACTGCATATTGACTGCTGCATGTCTAACGGGGTAGAGGCAGTAGATTAGCGTGCTAGTAGTAGCCCGGTGGTCAACTAAATGTCATTTGTACGACACCTTGCATGTGTTGCTGCGTGCTGACTGGACTACACGTTGTGCATGTCCTGCATTTGATGTACACAACACCCCCGGGCTTGTGACTAGACGGACACACAACATATGAGGGTTCTATCGACAAGATGTCATGTGTGCGTACGTGACATCAGCTACACCCCCATTTACACAATTGGAGTAAGCTTGGGTTTGACAACTGGTGCATACAAAGGATTCAACCATGCTGATTCTCAACAGTGTTTGCGCCCTTGGACAAGCTTACCCAATTCACTAAACATGGCTGCACCTGTTCACAACAGCGCCACATTGCCTATGACTGTGTCTGCTGAAGCTGTGCACCTTGTACTCATATTGGTCGTATGTACATTTGTGCATAACCTGCTTGGCTATACGTGCACATCTGGGTAACACTGCACGTGGTAGACTGCATCATTTGTGGCGTTGGATGTGTGCGAAGCGAGGCTTGCTGGGCTGAAGGTGTAGTATGGT
The DNA here is from genome assembly GCA_009103225.1 of Chlorokybus atmophyticus. NCBI lineage: Eukaryota > Viridiplantae > Streptophyta > Chlorokybophyceae > Chlorokybales > Chlorokybaceae > Chlorokybus > Chlorokybus atmophyticus. The sequence continues at coordinate 185,720 of RHPI01001616.1, read as the reverse complement.
CGCAGCACGGGCGGTAGCAACGAATGCGTGATAGGGTCTGCAGCAACTCGTTGCTTGCACCCACTGCCAGACACTACGGTTATGACCAACACACAAACGAAGACACAAACCAAGGAACCAATGAACCAACAAACAAATGAACGAACAAACGAACCAACCAACAACTACACATGCACACGCAAGTGCAAAGGCACATGCATGCACAAACGCGTCTGCGCGCGCTCACGCGCTACACATGCCCATATTGCATAGCAACTTGCGTTATCAAGTGACAAAAATAACAGCACGGTGTTAAGCCTACTCACACGTCCAACAACATCCCGGTCCCTACTCAGATCAGACCATGCAACGCTGAGAACAGAATCGAAAGAGCCTTGGTGCAGTGCAATGACACATACAGCAACCTCCTTGAACATTGACGATTAGCGCTGATCCATGTTGAAAGATGTTCAAACCATGCTGTGGACTTAACAGGCACTTGCATGCACAGGACACACAGCATGACCCACACTTTGCACTTTGCTAGCATACCTGCAGGGTGTGTCGAAAAGGTTCCGGTAGGTCGCCAGCCACAGCTGCACCACAGCAGGATTGTGTTAGCTCCAACCTTGGTTACCAGTCAATATGGAACTGCAAGACTGCTCACTCTACATTCTGGCATGCACACGTGCGCAAGCCCACCCACAATCCCATCCACCTCTCTCACAAAGTATAATGAATAGCACTTAGCGAACGAATGGAAGCAAAAGTTGATACCAGCAAAGTCTCTAGCGCCACATGTGGTACTACTCTTTGAAAGAAGAAAAGCGCATTCATAGCGTGTCCCTGCAAGCCATTCAAGGTATTTGCATTGCGCACTTCGTACAGCTCATGCAGATGGCATCCCACACACTGATTTCTTAGTGAGCTGAATTTGAAAATGGGGCACAGGTAATTGTGCAGTCTACGCGTGACATTGGGTGTGCTGGCAAGCGCAGGATGAATACCAGGCAAATAAGCGTACCGCAACATAGCGGAAGACAGCGTGTGCTGAAGTATGCCACGGATCGATAGTTGTAGTCGTGGCCTGTGCTCCCAAGCCACCAAGCATCAAAAACAGCAGGGAAGGCACTAACAGCAACACCACAGCGCTGTTGTACACTGTCCATCAACAAGTATCGTATGTGTCCTTAGGCAGGTGCACATACCTCTTCGTCAGAGAACAGAGAAACCGCCTCAGGGAATGCGCTGCCAGTTCTGCTGAATGCAACAGCCGCACACCAAACGCCCGGAAACTGCAGCTGCAAGCCTGATTGCAGCGCCACTGTCAATACATGCATACAAGGCATCCGCCATGAAGCACGTATGTGTCACCTGAAGCTGAAGCTGCATCTGTCGCTGCATCGCTTGCCCCCCTGTATCCCATGGGTGTCCTATGTTGCAGTCTGATAATGGCATCAGGGACTGCCGACTGCAAGCGTGCAACGAGTGTGCTGATCTGCGCGTTGCTTTGTAAGTTGTCCACCTGAGCTGCTAGTGCCGGAAATTCTCGTGTAAGGGTGGATTGAAACGCTGAGAGCGCCGAATCACTTTTTGACCTCGCTGCCTACACCACGGCAATGAACAACGGGCACAATAAGTCACAACAGCACAGGTTGACATAAAGTTATGGCTGAATCTCGTCATGCGAAGATGTGTGACATAAAGAATAGTTGGTAGCCCTGGCTGAGGTCGATAGCAATATTTATCTACTGGGTATGGCACTCGCCAATGATGATGGAAAAAATCGGTTGGTCTTGCAGCCCGTAGACAGCCTGAAACCAATGCAAACGGCGTGGACCCAAACAAGAACTCGTACATGCATGAGCCAAACAAGAACACATATGTGGCCGACTCCAGCTCGGAACCAATTGGTTGCAGCCTTGTTCCATGGCGGTTTCAACCTTGAGGCAAGAGCCGCACTCAATCTCTTTGAGATTGAGACCATGTATGTCCGCTTGTAATGGACTACTACTCAACACAGTTTGCATTGGTCTCGTGTGCCACTGGACAGCTGTGCTGCCGTAGACCATACATGGTTGCAAGCAATTCACCTGGGAAGCAACCGCAGCGCGCCACTTGTGCAATATTGATGTTGGTGCAATGGCATCTGGTTGTGATGGCAGCGATAGTGGAGGAGGCCTCTGCCAAAATTTGCGCATGTTAGCATAATGTCAGCATAAAGGTCTGTGTTCAGTCAATGGACAATTTGACGCCGTTTCTGCAACAAATTCAAGCACCGCTGCATTTCAAAAATAGCATCATTCACAATATTGCCTGGAGCGTACCAGTGGGAAGCTGGCCGTCGGGTTTGGTAGCAGCCCTCCCAGGCCAAGGAAGGTGTTCCTGAGCGCCGACAAGTGTGCAGACACCAGGCCGCACTCCGTCTGCAAGGCCTCGCCCACACCCTCAGCTGCGCAAGGAAACCGCAGGCAAGGACGTGTGAGATAACTCGACAGATATTCACCAGCTTGCGAGCACATCCACAAACGCGTACCGATTGATCATATTGTGCAGTGCAGTGAATCCGCTTAAACTGACGTAACAACATTCCAGTGTGCACACTTCAACACAGGCAACGCATTTAGATCCCGGTTGAACAAAAGCTGGTGCATGCAGCAAACGGTCAGCACCAACCATCAACTAAATGAGGCCAATACTCACACGCTGGGTTACGCCATACTAATGGCGAGCCGGTAGCGTGCGCTATTGTCATGCTTCATGTTGCACAGCAGTATGTAGATGCCCCTTTTGTACATCATCGTTAAGTCGCATGCACGCGCATCAATGACACACCTTTGCGCGCGGGTTGCGTTTCTCTCTTCCTGCCAGCTTCAACCACCAAGTCCAGCACCTTTTCAACGCCCGTGCGCACGTCTGCAAGCTGCCGAGCTGCCCTTTCCAATCCTTCAAGAGGAGAATCCGACCTGTAAGCATGAAGCTCACTGAGTTCAAACTTCTGCTCCTCGCCAGACACAACAGCACCTATCCGCAGCTTAGCACATTGAACCCACCCAGGCTTCAATGTGGGCTCTATGTGGGTTCAAGCCAAGCAGTTGTGGACCCACTGTACCTGTCCGCGCCGTAATGCGCTGCCGCCGCCATCCCGGGCCATAAAACGTCCCCCCTCACTCCCTGCAGCCCGGCCACACCAGACCGAGGCCAGGCTTTTGGCGCCCAAACCCTCAGCAAACCCTAATGCAGCTTTCTGCCGACAATAGTGATTCGACTGTCGGCGTTCTCATCTCCGACGTGGCAGGCGAAACTTGGGATTGATTTTCCATCAGGCAGAATTATAGCATAACGTTAGTTGTGCAGGTTTTCGACAACGCACCGGGCTGGTTACTGTACAGTGTTGGCAATGTCAAGCGTTAAGCTAACGTAGTGCGTGATTGGCATCCTTAATTTACGTGTCGATATGCATGGCTGAGAGCGGCAGCGAGCTACGTTTTCTGCTGAGAATGATTTCGTGCTGATCGCTGGGACTGCTTGCTTGCTGAGTTGCTTCCTTGCTTGTTTGTAGACTGTGTTTGCTTGCCTGTTGCTGGTTACCTTGCTTCGTCTGGTGGTAGTGCTGCAAGCAGCGGTTCACAGTGTGCTGGAAGGTTGAGCTGGGGGTACTGGTGGCAGGGTGCGAGTGTTCGCTCGCTCACCTAGCTGGTGGTTTGGTTGGTGTCGGTGTGCCTTGCGCTGTTGTCTTGGGTTGGCTGGAGGATAGGAAGCTACAAGCTTAAGCTTGCTGCTACTGCGAGGGTTGGGGATTGTTTGTTTGGCCGGCGCAATGAGCACAATGAGCGCGCTTCGCGCCGACAATGGGCTTCAGCTTCAGGTACGTGGGAATGCATGCAATGCGTGAGCTTCTAGAGTGGTGCTTGGTAGTAGGAGCGCGTAGTCTCTCGACGTCATGTGTGCAGTGTCTTGACCAACGCAGGCAACGTCCAGCTGGAGTTAAGCACGCATGAACACATCAATACTCAGTTCATTTCATGTACAGCACAACATCAAGTCTACTGCAAGCAATTGCCTGTAAAAGCACGTGCAACTGCATGCGTTGAGGAAACTAGGTTTGGCCCCTAAACAAGAAAGAACAGTGCGCTTCTCATGGTTGAGGTCCGTTGCATGGGATTTATTCAATGCTTGACGGCGCACTCCATTCTTTCGTATGCATGTGTGCAGTCTCTAAACCTCGGACACCTGCACTGTCTCAAGTTTACACTAGGAACATGAGCAGTTTTTTGTATGTACACACATATTGCACATATTGCACATATTATCTGTTGGTACGTCAGACATGGATACCTCAAACTGTGCAAACAACCACCAGTTTCTCAATGTCGCATGTTGGTGGTGGCAGTGATTGTCCTTGATGGTGGTTGCTTTGAATGCAGCATGCGTGCAGCAACAGTTGATGTCTTGCTGTCGCTGTGGATGTCGTGTGCATGGGGGTAGCACACCAAGTTGCTGGTTTGCATGTCGACTGACAGCATTGTGTGCAGGTACTTCTGAAAGAAGCGTATGGCAGCCTTGGCCAGCAGCCATGGGTGCGAGCGCTGTTGAACCGGACAGTGTTGGCCACATCAGTCGCGCCTATCACAGCCTTTCTGGCAATCACGCTGTACTTGCGGGAGAAGCGAAAGGCACAAATGGCTGCCGGCAAGGACAAGCCGATTGTGAACCCGTGGTCATCGCGACTTCGCACCGTAGTTGTGGTTGCTGCATTATATGGCGGCAACAGATTGATTGACAAAGTAAGAGCCATTCTTTGCAAGTAACTTCTAACCTCATGGTTCCGTATCTTGCTTGAAGCGTTCACATCTGTTGTCCAGCCTAATCACAGTCCACAGCGAACTTGTACTGCTGCATGTGCTCACTTCATGTTACTTGCTGGCTATCAATCCGCAGGTGCTTAAGGGTTCATTCCCATCAGCCTTGGCTGGCATGCTTGGCCTCTTCGCTGCACTGTGTGCGTCGCAGCAAGCCAGCCCGAGAGCAACAGCCAAGTTGCTGAGGTAGGGTGCAAAGCAGCCGTGGATTCCATGAGACATGCTTGTGGTCTCTCGCTGCTTGACCTGATGGGATCAATCGTGCAGCTGGACATCCCCTGGCGTGCAGTTTTTGAGTCAGTGGCTGCCTCTCTTCTTTGTCACTCCTTTGGTGAGCTCACACACTGTACACCCTGTAGGTGTTCACCCTGCTGATAGGAACCAAGTTAGCGCATCTGGTTGTTGGGTTGCTCACACCGGCTGTGCACACAGATTACACTGCCATTGGCGGTGTCCGGCATTCCTTCAGCCGCTGATGCCGTCAAACTGGCCGTCATTGTCGGTAAGAAGCCGTGAAGACCTCAGACTTGTGTCCATGCACTTCCAGTCACATCACAAGCTTCCGCTGCGCTGCGCAGGAAGTGGCTTTGTGTTCAACCTGCTGACAACAGCTGGCATTGTGATGGGCTTGGAGACTCCCCCTAGTGAAGCAAGGCAAGGAGCAGTGGTGGATGCCAACATGAAGCCATCCGCTCCTGCTGGACCGGGACCACAATTCCCTTCAATCTTGGCAGCTGCCACCGCCGTTAGCGCAACCGCCTTGCTGCTGCCAGTGTCCGAAACGCCACTGATGTTCGCGTCGACGGTGCTGTTCTATCTCGTTGGGCGCCTGCCGCCACCTTCCATAACGAAGGTGTTGCATCCGCTAGTCACGTGTGGCGTGCTGACCTCCCTCAGCGCCATCGGCCTCGGCCTTGTCACAGACAACAAATGGTCTGCGGCTCTGAGGCGGTACAAGACCGGAAACCTACGCAAGGCCGGCGCGGGTGACATCCTCCTTGAAGCGCTGCCTCTTGGTCTGATTTCACTGGCATTTTCCCTCTACAACCAGCGTAAGCTCCTGCAGCAGCAGGCGCTTCCCATCGTCGGTGGCACGCTCGGCGGGTCGGCGCTGAGCCTCATCTTCTCCGCCTTCGCAGCCCGCGTGCTCAAACTCTCCGACAAGATGGCGACCGTCCCGCTGCCGCGCTCGGTCATGAGCGCGTTGGCCATCCCCATCGCGCAGATGCTCAGGTCGGATGTGTCTCTCTCCGTTGTGGGCGTGGTGCTATCCGGCCTTCTCGGCGCCAACTTTGCGTCCACTCTACTCACCAAAGCCGGCGTCAAGGGTCCCGTTGCTCGTGGCGTGGCTGTCGGCGCGTGCTCGCATGGCCTTGGCACTGCTTCCCTCGTTGCCAATGAGCCTCTTGCCGCGTCCGTGTCAGCCGTCAGCCTCGCCCTTGTTGGCGCCTTTACTACAATTATCGTGACCATACCAATGTTCCGCAATGGCCTCGTCGCCCTCGCCGCCAGCCCAAAGCCTGGACTGAAGAGGCGGCCTGTGAATTGATGTCGGTTTGTGTGTTACCGATTATCTTACTTCTTTCTGGGTGCCCAGTCCAACCTCACCTGTACACACTCCTTGGTACGTGGTTAGAACAACAATGCTAGGTGCTTAAGGCACATATGTGTACAGTGGCAGTATGCCTAAGTAGTTTGTTGATGGTTCTTGTTTACCTTTTCATCGGTGCCAGGTGTTTATGCACGCACATGCACAGGAGAGTACACAATGTATAATGAGTGCGTTGTTCAGTGCTAATCGGATGGGCAATAACGCGTTGTGCATGCCAGTGGGTAGGCATGGGTCGTTGCGCACTGTGCACACGGCTCTGTGGGCAGGTCACTGCCTGCGCATGTGTAACATATATGCAATGTTATGCATGTGACCCCATTGCATTGTGAACATGACATGCACACACACACGCACACTTGCACACGCCAGCAAACAACTTCTTACACCACCGGGCTACCTATACAAACTAGGTAGCTACTTTCGCTAAGCCCTTGCCCCGTTAGTCAACATGCATGCGTAGTTACCTGTACACAAGTAGAGTGTGTGCATAGGGTGTAGATCCGGGTCAACCATGCACAGTCATGCACACTGGTGTGTAAGCAATCAACACATGCAACACAAACAAGCCAACAGCAAAGGCGGGGGCAAACAACTTCAGCTACCAAGGGCTTATATTATATGCACTAGTGCACTATGCGCAGATGCCAGGCGAGGCAGTTGGCATTAGCAGGCAAGGAACCAGCCTGCTGCACAAAGCCTATGGGTAGCGGGCATGTCTAACGGGGCAGCCTGTGGGTAGGTAAGGTGCTAGTAGTCAGTGTAGTGAGTAGAGACACACTTGACACAGGTTAAAACCACTGCATGTGCATAACTAACAGGGTGGGGTAGCTAGTGGTAGATAGCATTCAGTAGTTGGCTGTGCCGGGTGGTGTTGATTGGCAAATGAAGGTATGTGTTTGAAGAAAGGTGTGTGCTGGCAGTTAGTGAGTGACTATGTGCATGTTCAACGAATGCAAGGCATTCATTGCATGCCTAGAACAGTTCTTGAAATTTATGTACACAGTACTTGATGGCCCGGTGGTGGTCTTGCTGTTGCATGGTATGCCGTTGAGCAGAGTGACTACGCATGTCTAACAGCACCGCGCATATCCTGTACATTGCCTTGAATTCGCACATGTGTAGCGTGCCAAAGTACGTTATGCCTATAGTATTGATTGGTAGCAAGCTACCTCCCACAATACTGAGAGTTGCGGCAGGCGGTTTACCAGAGTGTACAGGATATGCGGGAGGCAGTTATGTGTGCGCGTGCGCAACCACTGTTGGTGTTGACAATATAGTAGTTTCTTGACACCCATTTCACAACCTGTGCACAACGCATCATTGTCGATGATGCCACTTGCCATCTACAATCGTTTGCTCGTCCCGTGGAAGTCCTTTGCATCAGATATGTCGCAGAACGCAGCACGTAAATGCGTGTGCCCGTGTATGCAGCATGCATGTGTTTGTTTGCATACACGAGGACACAACTGCTCTGTACAATCAACAACCTGTACCATCCTCGCTTGGTATAGCACCAAGTGTCGCTTGCAAGTCTTTGGGCTTTTCCAACACGCATGTGTGCAAGCCCCACAGCATGGCCGTGTGGTTGTTGTCGCTGTTGCTGGCGGCGTTGCTAGCGGCCGGGTCGTTGTCCGGGGCTGTCGACGACGGCGACCTCCCCGTGCTGGCGCCCGGCCGGCCGCTGCTCTCCCAGCGCCTCTACTACTTCCAGCATGAAGGAGGAGGGGCGGTGGGGTTGTATAGGATTGAAGGGGTGAAGTGGGGAGCTGCCTATGAAGCGAGGGTTTGCTGGCCTGCCAGCGTGAGTGAGACTCAGTCACTGCACTCGTACAGCAGTATTGGTTCTAAGTTCCTTTCAGATCTGTCAGTCAATTGACGGTTGAGTCATTGAACTGTTAATAAAGCAATTGCTTGGCTGACTGGTTGTGTTTAAAATGTCAATGGGGTATTGTCTTGGCTTTCTGTGTTGCTGCGTCATTACTGACTCAAGGTCTCACTCACTGCACTCTGTCAAGGCCCTTGCTGGGAGGTGTTGAGTTCTGCTTGCGAATATGGTGTGCAAATTGCAGCGCTATGAGTGCGGCTGTGTTGTTGAACATTGTGAATAGTCTCACTACAACACTTCGTGCTCTCTCTCAGCTCGCGTGCACGCGCGCGTGTGTGAGAAAAAGAGCATGCACGCACGCACAGACACACGCACCTCTTCTGTCATGCAGACCATCTGCACCAGCAGTATGATACTGCTGCCAATCTATGTCCCACAACTTAAAGAGTCAAGCGCGTGTTGTGCATTAGCATTCTGCTGTTTGAGCCTGAGTGGGCGATGCATCGATGTATGGTAGGAAGTACCTTTGCTGTTGCATGCAGTGCAAGCAGGCTGCAGCACGCAGGCTGCATTGGCGCTGCATGCAATCACTGCCACGTTCCAATGTTCCACATGGAAACACATCCACGCAGAGTCATTGTGTACAAAGTCATTGCTGATATCCCTTTCTCATGCAGATTCCGACAGTATTTGACCTGAGTGTTTCATCAACACACTCGGAGAACCAACAAAGGCTGCGTTATCGCCATCGCCGGCTGTTGAACGCCGAGAAAGTGGTGTTCAAAGTTGATGAGCATGGGCGTCTACAGGTAAGAGCAATTGGCATGCAGGGTGTGCATGCATGCGTGCGTGCGTGCTTGCGTGCGCATGGGCATGAGCGGGTACGTTTGTGCATGTGTATTGATTCAGATACTCAGCCCAATTGATGTGCTTGGTGTTTTGTTTAGGATGAGCAAGGCGAATATATCTATCTACTTGTCCGTGCAAGGCGAGAAGGAGTGCGGCCATCTGGGAAACCGCACGCTCCATATGTTGAGTTCAACCTCCGTACGAATATGACGATGTTTTATAATCAATATGTGATGCATTACGATTGATTGCTCCTTTGGCACTAGACAATAACACTGGCCTGATTTTACATTGCATGTGTACGTGTCGTGTAGTGCATCATTGCACGGGCACGAACGCACGCACACTTATGGTGGCAGCAACTTCTAGAATAGAATAGAACAGCCACATTGTCCCTGACTTGCATTGCTCTGTGCTCTCTACTATGCAGAGTTGGATGAGTTGATTTTGGGGTCTCTGCCAGCCAGCACCCTCCCCGCGCTGGCGCTTTGCGTGGTGTGTCTCGCGTTCGCATGGTTGGCGCTGCGCTTCGCATTGGCTCGTGGTTACGATATGGGACTCGGACTCGGCTCGGAGCTGAACGACCAAGAAAGGTTGCGCAAGACTGAACGCGTTGAGTGACTGCATGCTAGAGGCTGTAGACATATCCCACAGGTGTGGACCACCTGTGCTTGAGATCTTGATATGATGGAGCGCAGGAGTAGGTCTAATGTAGTATACATCATTGTAATGTCGTAGGGCACCGCAGTGTCGCATACTCACAAGAGGCGCGTCGGGGGGAGTGTGCTGGTCGTACTGCTGAGCGGTGATGTGGACGCTAACGCACGGTGCTATCGCAAGTTAGTCATACATGCATGCATGGCTAACAGGGTTGGGCAGTAGAATAGTAAAGTAGCTAGTGGTAGACAGTGTGTGTTTAGCGCGGTGGTCGTGATTGAGGTGTGAGTGGTTGTAGTTGAGTGTCGTGTCCATGCATAGGCAAAGACAGTGGCAGGACAGTAAAGTCAATGCACACAATCCTTGCATTCTATTCATTATACACACTCATGCTGCTGACTGTGTATGCCACTGTGCATGTGCAATTCCGTATCGCATTGCTTGTACAAACAACCAACAGGTGATGGTAGGGCAAAGTAGGCACACAAGAGAGAGTTAGACGTGCCAACACAGCAAGCACAGCAGCAATAAAACAAGCAATGCGCTGGGCCCACAGCAGCACAGCCCTCAAGCGAGCACAGCCAAGACAACAGCGCCGTACCTGGACAAGTGGCGCCACAGTCAACTAAATTGCCAACCGGGGCAACTCGCCACTGCAGCCGCCAGAGCCTTAGGCTGATGCCGGAGGGTTGGGGTTTCGCCGCTTGCAGAACGGCTGACAATGTTAGTTTTGCGGCAAGGGTGTCGCGAAATTGTGCAGTAGACATGCAAAATGCATATGTCGTACTTGTTGCATGCATCACTTGCATTTTGTGCACATGCACACAAGGCACAATATGTGATGCACGAGCAAAGGGTAGAATTTGCGGATGAACTACAGCCCAGCTCGAGCAAAGGGTAGGATCAGGGGTGAACGAGAGCTAAGCACAACTGTATGCAATAATAGCCCGTTAAACGCAAGAAGCGGCGGGGTGTGGTGCAGGTTAGTCCGATCAAGTAAGATCAACCAAACAGTGGTTGTGCCAACAGGACGCATCGGGCATGTGACACTTGCGTTCACTTAGTCGACCTTGCTTCACTTGGCTCAGTCACTACAGCTGAGAACACGAAGTTGACGAATGCGCACTCACAAATGTACTCATATTGCTGCCCCTGCCTCTGCAGTAACATCTTGTGCGCTCCTGTAGCACAAGTCATAGATGTCAATGACAACCCAAACAAAGTGTGGTGATACCTATGCAGTCACCTAACAGCAAACGCAATGTTTGCCAACATAATCATCATACCCTATGCCATACTTACCTCTGCATTTTCTCTCGGCACTGTCTACTCAACTTGCTGATCGCGCACTCGTTGGTGTATCTATCATTTATGGCATTCGCCTTGATGTTCGTGAGAACATCACCACATACCTGCGCGCGTAGTCAGACTGTCATTAAGGGCTTTTTCTGCGGTGTGGGACTGCATGCAGTAATATTCTAGAAAATCACATCACAACATGCTACCTCCCAGGCAAATGAGCTCTCGGTATCGCCAACCTCATAGTATGCCGAAGCTTTGGCATACCTGATATTGAGATGTGTTACAAGCTGCTTCAAGTATGCAACAAACAAAGTCCAGAGCACAACCTACAGCAAGTGTGGGTTGCATGTTCTCACCAGTCTTCTTGTGGCGTCTTGTGAAAAGCTGTCAAAAACTCATGTTTAACGGCGCTGCATTGCGCATTCCTTTCAGCCAACAATGCTTCTCGCCGCTCCGATAGTGTATCATTTTTCAGCAGCGGTTCAAACTTCGACAGCACTTCACGCAACCTGTAGTTGAAACAGCAGCAGTTTAACAAACATGCCAAAGACAAGTACTTAACAGATCAGCACAATGGACTCTCATACCGAATAACGATTGTGTGTGTGTGTGTGTACTTGAGAACCAGTGCATGTTTATGTGCTTACCCCCTGTTGTACGCACGGTGTTGTTTGCGTGCTTCTTGCATATAAGCGCTACGCCCAGGCAACAACAGATCCGTATCTAATGCTGCAGCATCCGATTGCTCCTGCAGGTAGTTAAAGCAGAGGTTGTCTACTTGCATCAACGCACCATTGCTTGGTCAGAAACACTGAAGCTTAGGACAAACAACAATACCTTCAGCTCTTCAATCGTTTTGGAATGCTCTTTGAGACTTACATCCAGGGCTGTGCGAAGCGGAGATGCCTCAGTGTCGTCCTGCATTGCGTCACTCAAAGCGACCTTAACCTCTTCCTTCAAGCTTGCCCAGGACAGCTGCACGCACAGTGGATGTTCACAAACAGTGCACTGGTGTGCAGGCACGCAGTGTCTGCCTTTGCATATTGTAGTATAGTGCGTGTGCGCACGTGCGCGCACATGTGCGTACGTGCACGCACTATAATACATGTGCTTGTGCATACATGCTCATGTGCATGTGTGTGCGCGTGTGTCTCACCTTGGTGCCTTGCTTCTCAGCATCAAGCGCCTGACGGTGTAGGTATCCAAGCTTGACAGCCAAGGGGTGCTCTGCAGTACCATTCGCAGTGCAGTGAGGCCAAGCTTGTGCGTGTGCGTGTGTCAGTGAGTACGTCAGTGAGCCAGCAGGCGCGTGCGTGGGTGCGCAGCTGCAGCAACCTGGGGAGTGTTTGGTTTGTATGCGGTCCAGGAGCTTCGAAGTCTCTCGGATGTCCTCGACAACACCCTGACAGTCAAGGACATGCTCCTGCAACAAAGAAGCTGCGGTCTAAACCGCAAGACACGCACCCACGTGCGCACGACCAGTGCCATAAGCAACAACGTCTCTCACCTTTGTTGCAGTTGGTATGTCCTCTCCTACAAGCGCAACTGACTTTCTCACATACTCATTTAAGGAAGGCTCCTCAATGTGATCAAGATTGCAGGTGATGCAGCCCACCAATTCTCTGCAAGTCAAAATCCACACACGACATGTGTTTTGTTGTTGTGTAGGTCAAAGTGCAATTGCTTCCTATTGCAGACATTGATGCACTCACGGATCCCAGATGATGAGCGGCTGGTCGCCATCAAAGTCGCCTCCAGACGCCCTCGCCATCAAGCTGACTTTATCAACGATGTTGATAAAGAGGACGTCCTGTGCACAGAACGACAATTCTCCTTGTGTCAACCACATTGTGCTTATGCCGTCTGCTGTTGCCACGTGCATGCACACATGCACATGTACACGCGCACGCGCAGCACATGCGGGTGGAAGCGCGCGCGCGTGCGAGTTGTAACACTTAAGGCAGAGTGCCCGTGAGTTTTCACCTGGTGACCCAATTCGAGGAGCTGAGCACAGTTGACAGCTCTTGCCTTGATCACGTCACTTGGCAGTGTGCATGGCGAATTCATGATGACGACATCTCCCTACCCAGCACAACGTCAGCCTCACTATTGGTTGCAATGCCAACCACACAGTACAGGCACATCAATCAACACAACACAAACAAACACAACACAGGTTGGGTTTGTATCCCAAGGTAATACAAAAGGTGAAGGTCAGATGCAAGCCGTATGAGTGGGCAGACACAAGTAAGACAAGTAACGCGTGCCTGTTGTGACAAAGTAGTTACAACAAGAATACAGAACATACCTGCACACACAACACCGAGCGCCCTTTGATCTTCCTTGACGACGACAAGAATACCTCTCCTGGCCCGAGCACCGGCGGGTCAAACGGGTCAGGCTGCATCACAAACGTGTTTAGACGACACACCAACATACAACCACATAACAAGTTCGTAAAACCACCCCACCTGTGCAATCATCCTCTGTGATCGCAACACAGTGATGTGGTTATTGTCCAGTTCGCGAACGCGCTTCTTGTACACTTCCAAAAGCTTGTTGTACAAGTGTCTGTCCTTCAGAGGCTCGAAGCCAGCTTCTAGCATTCGCAATGCCTTGCCTTCAATTCCAGCCTGTGATAATTGAGCAATAGCTTTCTCTCATCAAGGTATACAACAGGGGAGGTTGATGGTGCAGACAGCAAGTCAAACAGGCTTTATACCTGAGCTGAATGCAGGACATCTATCGCAGCGCTTGAGCTTGTGAACATATTGGACAACTACAGAGCAAAAGGCCGGCTCAGCTTGGTACTTTAGCTCTCGAAAATACACAAGCGGAGCATAAACATCCGTTGAGGTGCATGTGTGCGTGTTTGTGCACGCAAGTGTATGAACGCGTTCCTGAATTTTCTGTTGCATTCACAAGCAGTTGGTGCCCATGCATACACGCGCATTCGTCATACTCGAAAACAACCCTTTACCGTCTCAAGAACCTCCTTCTGTTGCTCAACCGCCATATCAACAGTCATCCCGCGTGAGATGAGCAGCGGCATTGCCTGCCTGTTGAGGCGGCCAGGGCCGTACTCCGATGCATACGCACAGACCTCCAAACAACGCTGTGATAACGTATCAGAATCAACACTTGTGCTTGTGCTTGTGCATGTGCGTGTGCTTGATGTGTGATACTGGCGTGCGCACCTGGTTGGTGTCAGGTTGAGGGATGTCAAACTTATTCTGCGAGTGTCGGTACGCCATCAGCTTGTCTGGCCATCTCCACTGGTTGGGTGGCAAGACGGTCCACACGCCTTTCGCTCCCATCCAGCGCATCTGCACCCGAGCAAACACTTACATTGAGTAAGCTGATTATAGTTTGATGCATCTGGGCTTTTGTTTACTTGGAAGGCGCCCGGGAGGCCGTCGAGGGGGTTGCTGCCAAGCTTTTCCCACATTCTGTGCGCCAAGTCCAAGTGGATGAAGCCGCTCCCGTCCGTCAGGCAATTGTTCGTGTCAGCCGCGTATCCGTCAGGGATGAGCGTTGCTTGCGTGGGGTCCAGTTCCACTGTAGCATCTGTGGTGGACACACTGTAAGTACGCACATACACGCGCGAGCACACTCTCTTCTTATTTCTGGCACGCACATGCACACACGCGTGCACATACGCTCTCACACACACAGACACATATGCAAACACCCACCCACATGCACACGCACACCCACTCGTCTCTGTGTTTTCCAACATGCACTGCATACCAACAGGTGTAGCTAGTCCTGACCTGACTCGCTGAAGCTCAAGGCAAACCGGGAGTTGAACTTGCTTCTGGACATGTGGCTTGCATTGACGCGCGGCAAGGCCCAGTCATGAAACTGCTGGACAGTTATCTCATCCTTGGTCGGGATGTTGGCCCCGTGCGTGGCAAAGAAGAATAGTGTCTCTGAGTAGAGAGTGACAGCGTCGTTGAGCAAAAATGTGCAAAGGAAGAGATGCGTCAAAATGTGCAAACTTCTGTGCGTTGTATAATCCATATGTATGCATATCTGTGTATACATATACTGCATGCGTGCTGCATGGACCAACGCTAGAAGCACAAGTGCCAACCTTGTTGAGCTTTGCCAAAGATGTATTGGTAGTGCCTCCCAGCCACAACAAAAGTCTCGTCAACAATCTGGGCGAGTCGGCTTGCATTGTACCAGACGCTGCGCCCACAGTGAACTCGCAGAAAGCGGGCGCTACCAAATTTGCGATGGGCGCGGCACCCTACCAAGAGCACACATGGTCACATGTTGTGTGTTTGATGTGTGAAGTTATGCACACGCTCGCGCACGCAACAGAATGCACGTATCAAACCTTTTGCTGCAATGAAGGGACCAGTGAGCTGCACGCGCAGTTTCAGCGGGTGAACATTCTTAACGGTTGAAACTGTCACTCTGTATGTCAGCTTTTCTTGCTGCGTGTCTGCATCATCAAGAGAATTAAGATCACTCAGTAGTGCGACACTTCAATTTAGTCGGGTGGTAACAAAGATCAACTTTTTGCAACTTATAGTAGATAGCACATAGCACATACCAAGCTCCAGCTCTGATGGCATCCGCACATTCAGAAAGGCTTTCTTTCCAGCCCCATTCTGCTTTGCCTCCTTGAGCTGAGATGCGCATACACAATGTGGGAGCATCAACAGCACCACAATCTTCACACAACAGCATGTGACATTCTCACCTGTTGTGCACCGAAGCTTGAGAGCCGCACATCAGAATTTGATAACACGTCCAGAAGGTGAGTACGAACAATTGACACAGGTGATGAGAGCAACTGTTTGATGACTTCGTCCGTGATGTGAGACTTGAGGAAGCAGTTGCGCCTTGAAGTGTCGAGAGGTGTGCCGGCGTGAGTCCGGAAAGAGGGATGGTAGCTGTCTAACACTTGTTCTGCCAGAAACCTGCAAACGAAGTCCACAACGTTGATTATGTAAATCATAGTGGTTCAAGCCTGTGGACATGCACACGCAGGCGAACTATCAAGCAGCCGCACACGCACACACGCCCATGCGCATGGGCACACGTGCGCACACACGCACACATTGCTTGCCAGCAACGCATATAGCAGGCTGCTGCGCATCGAACACCAACGCGCACACGCACCTGCGTTCAAAGTCCAGCTTCTCTAGTCTTTGGCAAACAACAGCTGGCAGCCTTGTCCAAGGCGTTGACAGCATGCTCTCATTGTCTTCGCAGTCTCTCTCTGCATGTAAGAGCTTGATGTCAATTGCTGCCCACAACCACATCAATGCTCCAAAGCTGGTACAACTCACCCTCTTCATCAAGCCATTCTTCCACTTCTTGAGCTTCTGCGTTGCCGCTTCCCTCTGCATCTGCATCCATCTTTTGCCTCTTCTGTGTTGCCTGCATGATCCCCTCCAGAAACGCCTGATTTCTCTTCATGTTTCTCCGCTTTGTCTCCTCAATGTCAGGCAGGTCAAGCCCTTCATCTGAGACAACATGTGAACAGACAGAAGCACAAACTTCTTTGGTTGTTAAGTGAGCACAGACAGTAGCATGCGTGAATCTGCTTGCTTCAGGTGACATGCACACTTCACCACAGACCACCACAGGCACAATAATGGCAAAACTGGCACAACGAGCATATGTGGACACATGCAACCACTTAACAACATATGCAACCTGAGAGTGCAGTACTGGGTAAGTCGATGTATGCATATCACTTATACCTTCAGTGGTGTCCTTCTGCTCCGCTTCTTGAACAGACTCGTCATCATCAGAGGAGTCCGACACATCCTTCTGCACTAAGTTGGACCCGCTGAGCACGTTCATGACGAACTGTAGCTGCTGATGAAAAGGACTTTGTCTGATGGCTTTAGCAACGTGCTTGACGATGTTTTTGCGCCGCCATTGGCTACCCATGTACCGCTCCATCTGGAGATAGATGTTTGCGCAAATCAGTGGTGCATCAGTAATGCATGGTGTATGTGTGTGCGCACAAGCGTGCGTTTAAAACGAAGACAACCCACCTGCACACACATACCAAGGCGCATGTGCAGGTAAACAAGGCTGCAAGTGCATGCATGCATGACAGGGGGGGGGG
>RHPI01001616.1:150549-168363 GCA_009103225.1 Chlorokybus atmophyticus | reverse complement strand
GGGGGGGGGTTAGCAAGTAGGTAGCATGAAAGCGCATGCTTGGCTTGGCCCGGTCGTCGTGTATGTGGTATATAGGTTAGTGCAGGTGTGGTGTGATGTGTTGCATGGGTTTGGACATAATATATGTGTGCTACCCCACTTGCACCTTTTGTATATATTGATGCAACAGATGCAGCTGAACGAACAGCCAAACGTTTTTTGCTTTGGTATTGCTCACCTCCTGCGCTGAATAGAAACGGTGATGGTTGCCCTTTCTGGGAGCCTTGCAGACGTACACTTCTGGTACGCACACTTGTTGCCTGTCGTCCACGTCTGCCCAACAGATCTTCCAATTGAGACAAGGCACGCACACATCGCTGGTGTGGGCTCCTTCCTCCTGTATGAACACATGCCGCATACACAAATCACTTTAAAGTTGATTGGCAATGACTGACATAACCCACTGCATGAAAAACAAAAAAACCACATATCCACTCACCTTGGCATGTGCCAGTATGTGGTTTGGTGTTTTGAGCGTTTTGCCCGGGACTGACCTAAAAATGGTCTGCAAAGTACACAAGTAAACGTTACAAGTACAGTTCATTATTGTCGTGAATGCATGTTGTGTATGTGCCATCAGCTTGCCTTCAATGCTGCCATTGGCAGCCATGCAAACACCAGCTTGCGCGTAAGGTAGAGTTGTCTGGGCGTCAGGCCCTTCTCCAGGCATTTCGGGCAAGCCCAGCACTCAGCATTAGCCGCAGGAACTGCCACACAGGTAAGTATTGTCAACAGAAAGCAGTAAAATAACGGCCATTACACACGCACACGCGCGCGCGCGCGCACACTTGTGTAGATATATGTTCAACCTGCGTGTTGTGGAAGGCAATCTTTATGGAAGGCTTGTTCGCAGAAGTCACACAAGTGAAGGTCGCCAGTCTCTTGGCACTCGGTGCACTCCTTGACGTGCTGGTCCTGCAAGACAACGATCAACCTGTCGTGTGAGATTAACTTGCACTGACAGAGCACTACAAGTTGATGTTTGGATCAGCTTGAGGATATGAAGCTATATTACCAGGCCGTCCTCAGCCTTCAATGACCAAGTGTCTGGCGGGTTGATCACAAAGGTGAAACCCTTTAGACCAAGGCTGAGCTTACAATAGTTGCCACCTTTTCCCCCCTGCACCAAGTCTGAATCAATGGTCAAACACACGCGGGCAGACACACGCACACACGCGCATAAGTATATATATATACGCGTATGTACTGGTGCTTGCACACACCAATCACCTAGACAGATACACGCGTACACACAGCCACAAATACGCGCACACGCGCACGCGCACACGCACAAGATCACACGCAGCCACAAGCGCCCAATCAATCACACGTAATACCTCTTTGGAGTATGGGACATGCTCGTCTTCCAGGTAGCCATCAAGCAGAGCACGCACTCCCAGTCTCTGGAGGGCAGTGGTCAAGTATGCATGAGCACGTCAAGCGCAGCATGTGTCTCTGCGATTGCATGCGTGGCGCGTGCACGTGTGTGTGCGCAGGGGCGTGTGCGTGTTGTCATAATCGCATGCTTACCGTCCAGAATGCGCGCGACTTGTGCTTTGTCGTGGAGGTCTGTCGTAACATCTCGATGAGTGTTTTCAACGTGATGCCCTCGTTGCGCCGCACGTGCTCCAACATCTTCAGCATGTCGTCTCTCGCTTCGATCGTGTTGATGGCTGCTGCGTTGTCCGTCGGATTGCACACATCGCAGTTGCCGCAGTCAGCGCCGGGATCGTCGCCAAGTAACTGCATAGAATAGATGTCGGCAAGCATATGTGTGGGCGTGTGCGCGTGTGCGATCTTGGGTATGTGTGAATGAGTAAGCAAGTGAGCAAGTGATCGAATGAATATGCATGCACGTGCTCATGTGTGCGTGTGTTCGTGGGCATCAATGCGTGTGTGCACCTTCTCAACATGGCGCACTCTGCAGAGGAAGTCCGCTTCCCACACTCTGATCACGTTGAGCAGGTTTTGTCTCTTCTCTTCATGGCGATCACTGCAGATACACTAGCTTGAATATTAATTGTCCGAAAAGCACTATGCTGCAGTACTTGATATCACCTTTTCATTGACAGCAACCCTTCAGCTGCGTCCTTGTCATCGAAGCTGTAAAAAGTAATGGCTGTTGCAGGCTCACCATCCCGGCCAGCTCTGCCAATGCCCTGCCAAGTAGCAAGAGTTGGGATGCAGTCTTCACAAGAACAAAAGCAGCAACAACATCAACAACACATACGCACATGCACGCGCACGCGCACGCGCACGAGCCCGCACAGACGCATCTCCATCGTGTATGAATGACAACATCATGGACACGTACTTCGACCCAGCGAACCAGATCCAAAGGTATTGAGTAGAAGACCACCAGCCGGACATCAGCCTTGTCAACGCCTTCACCAAAAGCGTTGGTGGCTACCATCACCTGCATAACGGCGACACAACAGTTAAGATGCAGCACAACTGAAGCGCATGTCACATCACACATGCGTATACACGCTTGACCTGCATCTGTTTGGTTGCAACGCGACTGTTTGTTGTGCTCTTACTGTTTATCTGTGTGAATGTGTGTGTCACCCGCCTCTATATGTTTGTGTGTGTTATCAGCATGCAAAACGAACACAATGCTCACCTGGACTCTACCCGCTTTCCATCGTTCATACCTTGCCTGCTTCTCTGAGCACACAAAACCAGACATGACATGTATACCAAGAAGACAGAGCTAGCAAATGCGAGGTCTCCATCCTCACCTTTCTCGCTCAACCCTCGTGTTTTGTGGTCACTCGAATGGAAGACCTCAACTGAATCCAAACCGCAGTTCTGCACAGGACTTAGCATACAACTACTACACTCACAGCGAGGAGTGACGAGTTGACCGTGCTCTGTTCTCTCTTACCTTCAACTTCTGTTGAATAGTGTAGCAGTCTTCGACAGTAAGCGCGTAGATGATGACGCTCTGATTTTGGTACTCATTGTGAATGTAGTCAACGAGGTCTTGACAGTCCTCAACTGAGCTCGCGTTGCGTCGCTTTTCTGTACGATGCCAACCCTGCATGCAATGAGCAGTGAACTTAGCAGCCTCATCAGTATGTTGGTGTTGATTGACAAGCTGCATATGTCACACAGAGACACGCACGCATGCAGTGGCATCAATAGTGTGTGTGCCCGTGTGCGTGCATGAGTATGTATATGCACAGTGCCTCACAATTGCATGCGCACGGGCGTGCACGCGAAATGTATGCATGCTTGTGTGCGTGCGCACATAGAGGACAGCACAATCCAACAATGCGCATGACAACCACGTCACAGGCATGAGATGCACGTACCTCAATGCGTATGTTGGGTCGACGCAAAGGTTGCAGGAAGCGTTGCCATGGCTGAGGGTTTATGCTGAGCCCATCAAACACCCTGGACATTTTGTCCATGTCCTGGTCTGAGATGACAGCCGTCATCACCGTCTTGGCAACTGTTGGTAAATACTCCTTCATAAACCGGGCAGCTTTCTGCGCACGCATTGTCACAGTGTCATACAGACTTCACTGCTGCAATAATAAAATTTGTGTGCATGCGATCTCACCACATAGTCGTTGCGAAACAGCTTGTGGGAATCCAGCAAATTGTGGCATTCATCGAACACGACCTGAACAGGCAGAGATGAGTAGGGCAGGCAGATGGGAGCATGCAAAAGCCTGGAAGTGTTGGCCTTGCATATACGGCAGTGAGTTATACTCATCGTACCCCTGCAATCCTGTCCTGCGCATAAAGCTCGCGCAACAAGTCTCTCACGGCTACTGACGAAACCATCTACACAGCAACCAATGAATGCTTCAGATTAAGAAGTACACCAGCATGAAGCTGGCTGAGAGCAGCCCATTGTTGTACACATTCACTTACTTTTTCAGGTGTCAGAAAGACAAACTTGGTTGCGCAGTCCGGCCTTCGCAGCTCAAGCAGGCGCTGGTCCTGTTCTTGGATGCTTTCAGAGTTGCGTGTGTCAATCTTGTTGAGAATCATGCAGCAGTCCTTGCCCAAACGTCTTCGCAAAGAAGCTGCCTGCAGCAATGTAATCAAGAGATATATAGTTGAAAGAGCAGAGGGCTGCATGTGTTTCAGCATTGCTTGCTTGCTTGCCTGGTCCCACTTCAGCACGTTCAAAGGAACGACGACAATAGTCAATCCAGGCAGCAGCATGCCAGGAATCTGGTAACATGCGCTCTTGCCTGCGGCGCAAGCAACATAAATATGGGAAGAAGGTTGACAGCTGGCTGCATGGCAAACATTCAAAGAAGGTTGAACTAAGTGCAAAATCTACGCACCGCTGCCAGTAGGCCACCTGACCATTCTATTGACCTTGTGCAAGCCTGCCAGCACGGCTTCTCTCTGGCCGGGACGCCAGCAAGCAAAGCCCAGTTTGGCTAGGGCTGCATGAACCTTGTCGTCCCATTGAGGAGAAGGCTGAGCCCACTTGCGTGTGCAATCTGCAGCAATCAATGTTAGATGTCAAAACTCAGTAGACATGTTACATGGGAGATCGGAGGGGAGCGAACCGGCAATGTAGACACGCTGCTACACAACGCAGTATTAGCATACTGGCATGCACACAACCATCGCACCTGCATGTGCAAGTTCTTGGTACAGTTGGGCAGCAGAATAGAGAAGCCGCATGCAGCTTTCAGGAGTCTGCAAATCTGTGGATTCCTGTCGGATGTCATCGCGCAACTGTTCTTTGCGTTGGGCATCATCGCGCTCCGTGTTTGCAGCAGTGTGAAGTGTGGCTGGCCATGTGCATGTGGCTGGTTCTTCCTCCACGGCTACATGTTGAGATGCTGTAGCGGATTGGTCTGGAGCTGGTCGGGAAGAACTCGTGCCAGCTGGCGTATGTGGAGCCGACACGTCCGTTGGCGTGTCCACGGCATGAGCGCTGTGCTGGGCGGAGTGCCCTGGCGGTGGACCTTTGCATTTGCTGATCACACGCAAGAGCGCTTCAGGATCCAGCTCCCTATCCACTGCGCGTGCTAGACTTGGCACGCTTTCAGTCTGCACAGCTGCCACACGAATGCAATCATGAACACGCATACACATCTGCGCACACATGCACGTGCGCACGCATGTTATGATGATGATGATGGGATTGAGTTGCACTGGCGAACAGAGTTCTCCTGCAGAGTTACCACCATGCAAATAAGAACTAACTGTGTACGGAAGAACGCCTTGACTGCTTGTTGGCGAGCTTTGTTGTTCTTGCGGTTTTGTGGAGGGTTATAACCGGCCCAATAGCACAAGAAGCTTGCCGGCGAGGTCTTATTCTGATGCGTGGTGTAGTGATGGGTGCCTGCATGGACTAGGAATCATTATGTGCAGCCAAACTGCTTGCAAATATGGTTGGAGCCATGCATGCAAGCGCACATGCATACATGCATGTATGCGGTAATAGTGCGAATGCATGCATGCGCTCACATTGCATGCATACATGTATGCATGCAATGTGAGCGATACATGCGCACTAGTTTAACCGAATACATGTATGCGGTAGAGGCTACATTGTTGCATGCATGCGTGCAGCAGTATAGCAAGGTATATGGTTCATGATGCTCTACTCTCATGTAAAGTTGTTGAAGTGGTGAATGTGATTTAACCATTTAGGTAGCAGTTCCCCGCCTCTTGAGCTTGATGCTTCTCGTGCTCAGCTACACTTCCCAGCCACTGCTAGCCCTTGTGCATACGCATGCATCTTGCAGGCATTACCAATGCCTCAACGTTTGCCAATGTAAAAGCGAGCGCATATCAGTGCAGTACCGCACTTGTATTGACCGTACAAACAACCGAGGAGGAGCCCTTGTACCAACACATTGGCATTGGTAGGCAGCAAGCAACTTGCGCTGGTTCTGCTTCTACTCAGTGCCTACCTGCTCTGTCTCATCGTCGTCATAATCAATAAGGGTCAAGTCGACAAACTCTTCCTCAGCGCCCACCATAGCAGCAAGGTTTTCAATCTATTGTCAAGCAACGCCCACACTGTGCAAGCATCAATGCGCCTCACGCCTGATCTTGCCAACCAGCATGCACTAGCAGGCTCGAGAGCAGCAGCTAGCGAAACTGCGCAACCGCTTGTCAAAAGCTTCAGTCAGCACGTCTAAAACACTCCACTAGTCCCACCCACTCCAGTGTTGCCTCTGGTGCCAACGCCGCCGCCGCCACCAACACCGCCACCGCCATTGCTACGGCCGCTGACCTGATCCAGCATGCAGCTGACATGATGCTATGCTTGTGTTCTCATCTGCTCATGTGCATGCTCAAGTGCGGGACGCACAAGCTATGCGGATTAACTTGTGCTCTCGGATAGACATTCAGGATCGGAGTCCCAGGCATGAAAAAAGGTCCTCAGGAACTGTTAGTGCAAACGGTTCTCTTCAGCGCGTTTTTCCAAACTGTTTGAAACAGGCTTTGAATTAGGGTTTGGAGGCGGCGTCGGCAGTGTGGGCGGCGGGGTGAGCGTCGTCGGGCTGTGGCAGAGGCGGGGAGGGGAGGGGACAGTATGCCTGCGTCTGGGTGGAGCTGGGCTCAGGCGGGGCTGGGTCGGAGCGGCGGCGGTAACAGCACCGGCAGCGGCGGGAGAGGTGCTGGAGCAAGGAGTGCAGGTGCTGCAAATGGCAGGGCTGGGGGTAAGTCTTGGCTAGAGTCTCTTGTGCAAAAGCAGGCAAGTGTGTTCTTCACATATTCTATTGTCGTGATGAAGCAGATGTGTCGGCTGATGGGGCTTCAACTTCATCACGCACGCTGTCAGCTGACGCTACCCACGACGAGCATTCAACGGATGACAGTGGCCGGACAGGTAAGCTGAAGAGTTTCCGCTGTTCAACGGTTACGTGTTTGATTTCCCATAATCAGACTTGCTTAGCACTGGTATGTGCAAGGCCGAACGAAGGACGAAGACACATACAGCCCGGCACGCAATGAGGCTCAGCAGGCATGGCAAAGCGTGCAGAATGAGATCACCTTGATGATCAAGGCAGCCAAAAGCCAAGAAGGTGAGTTTATTGTCAGTAGCAGAGTATCACTGATGATAAGCAACAGATGCACGCTCGCTGGTGCGTTGCTTGTTGCCCACGGCATATACCATTGTAGGCGCAGATGTTTTGATGAGGGAAAGGGACGATGCAATGCGGGCCTTGCGGCAGTCTACACAGGCTTTTCCACCACCGCAGGTAAGACTTGACATGTGTTGTTGGTAAACATGTGTAAACGTGCTCGGTAGCTGCCAGTTCGAGGATGAGGAGCAGGAATAAACTTGCCATGTTGCATTCATGCTGCATGCAACTCTAGTTCCTGGGCATGCAACTTTATGTTGGTGAGCATCACATGGACTACAAGTGGGCTTATGGGAGAGATGAGAAAAGACATTTGCACTGATCAGAATAGTTATATAAACACCTTTTACTCTGCCAACTTTGTAGTGTTGGCTCTGGGCCTTTATGACTGATGATCTGATCCAATGTTTATTGCTGATGTTAACAGGAGCTACCGCCCAATGAGATGGGTAACCTCGCTGAGGGGGCCGTAAGGGACCTAGAAGCCAGGCTTGCAGACATGCAGGTGTGCTTGCAATATGCTAACTGACTCTGGTGGCACTTACATAGCTGAATTGTTATTTGTGACTTGGATTGTGTGCACACGTTCGTTTGAAGGTATCTATCAACACGCTGTCCACGACTCTATGTGTTGCTGTTCGTTGGCAGGCGTCCCTGGACAAGATGTACTTTGATGCAGCGACAGCCACTTCGGAGGATCTTGTACGAAGCAGCAGGCGCGTGCTGACAGAGAAGAATGCCAACAGCGAGCATTCGCACATTCCTCTGTCCAAATCAACCGATGACATCAACACCATACATAACCAGCTGCAGATGCAGTTGGTGCAGCGGGATGATGGCCAGCAACATGGCAGGTCAGCAAGGATATGCGTGTCCATTTGTTACATGGAGGAGTCGGTGGTTGAGCCAGATGACAGCAGTTAAACCTGTTAAAATAGCCAACAGTTTTACTGTTCAGGTGGCAAAATCAGCAGCAAGCACCATCAAACAAGCTTGCCAGCAAGCCTCTGCCAGCTGGTGGGGTGGCTGCCAATGGCATGGTGCTGTTCAACATTGAGAAGCTCCGCATGCTATTTGAGAAGGTGCAGGGGCTTCAGGGTGGCAGCGTGCACAAGGTTGCAGTATTGGTCTGTTGTTTGATACACTTCACTCGCACAGGCTTTGGAGGAGAACGTGGGGACTGTCAAGAAGTACATTGTAGAATTGAGGGATGAGGTGTCCAAATTGCAGTACCAAAAACAGGTAGCCTTGTAACTAGGCCAGTCAGCCTGTTGTGACTAGCATCTGCGTACATCAGCTGCTTTGTGTTGCTGTGTGTTCTCTACATGTTGATCTGTGTCTCTGTGTGTGTGGGCGTGTGTGCCAGGTTGCATTGCTTGCATAGACCAAGTTGTATGTCATACAGTACCCAAAGATAGTTTTGAGGCATGTGTGTGGGTCTCATCAGAAACTTTGCTAATGTCATGCTCGGAACCGCTTGGCTTAACTGGAGGTGCAACTCCTGGTGCAGTTGCTTGTAGGAGAGGTTCTGCGATTGGAGGAGCGCAATCTATTATTGTCAAAAGAGAGGGATGAGGCGATGACTACCTCCGCAGCCAGGTACTTCAGCTGCCATCTTTTCGCAGCTGATACGTGCACAGATGATACACATGCCTGTGTATCTCAAGCACTGTAACCTGTTTTGGTTTAACGCACCTTGCGCTTGTAACTGACGTATAAACTCTTGTATGTAAGCACGCCAAGCTCGTTTGGCTTGA
Organism: Chlorokybus atmophyticus; assembly: GCA_009103225.1. Classification (NCBI taxonomy): domain Eukaryota; kingdom Viridiplantae; phylum Streptophyta; class Chlorokybophyceae; order Chlorokybales; family Chlorokybaceae; genus Chlorokybus; species Chlorokybus atmophyticus. The sequence goes on along the minus strand of RHPI01001616.1, from coordinate 159,488 downwards.
AGCATTTCACCGACACGGTCCAGATGGACGGCAAAGAGATGATGGCAAGTGTGGTGCAGCTGTGGGAAGAGTTGTTCATTCCATTGCTGCACAGATCCCGCTTCTACATCGCCTTTGTGGTACTGCCCTATCTGCAGCATGCGCTTCATGTTGTGACTGAGCTGACCGTAAGTCGATGTCTTGCATGCTGCCTGGCAGGTTTCAAACAGGCAAACACCAGATGCATTTTACTACGAGGTGGAGTATAGGAGGCTCAAGTGGTTGCAGACCCGGCATCGATTTGGGCGTGGTGATGTGCTTGGTCAGGTACATGTTGCGAGACTGTCACTGACCTCACAGTAGGCGCACATTGGTCATATTCAAGTTTATCATCATGTTCCGGCGGTTCTCAGGTTGGGGATGCCAAAGCCATTGATAGAGAACGAGGACTCCTAGCACGCCTGCTCAAGAAGATCATCAGCCCAGCCGCGCGTGAAGAGCTGTACAAGCACTGGCAGGTAAACAGCAATAAGCACATTCGGATGGTCACACACAACCCCCTGTATCGACTCATCGTTCATCAGCACTGGTTTACTTAAGCACAGGCAGCAACTGACTAATTATTGCACTTGTTGTGATGGGCAGATCCCTCTAAACTCTAAAGACAGGAAGGCGCAGCTAGTGTACAAGTGGTGGGCGCCGGGTTGTGATGAGCGCACGATGACAGAAGGCTCTGCGCTGGTCTGTCAGCTGTACAGAGCCCACCTTAACTCGGACATGTACGACCTTGTTTACGTCAAGAGCCAGACTCCCCGAACACCCAAACTGCCCAAGTTGCCCAAGCACGGCCTGCAGCACATAGCTTTGTAAAGAAAACGGACCTCTCACCCTCTGGATATTGCATACTCCAACACAGCCGCAGCTGCTGGCGATCATTCGCAAAGAGTTTGCGCGGCTGTGCATGTACCACTTCAACCCGCATGCAGATGTGACTGGCCATGTGCAGGGGGCCAGGTCAGAAGGGCTGAGCAGCAGCGAGCTAGTAGTAGAACACTGCGCGCTGTTACTAACTGTGAAGCTTGCAAGCTATCTCACCAGCTATGTCTCTTTCTCGTTCCTGAATGCTTTCTCATTGCTGTCATGCAGAAGGCACCAACACACAAGTTGACGGCAAAGTTTTGTTATGATGCAGTTTGCACGAAACGAGCAAGGTACATTCGGGTTCCACCTCCGCCAAGTGAAGCAAACATCAGTTATCACTTTGGTTACGACTTGTGATCAAGTAACTTGCGAGACTATATCACGCAGGTGATGTTCAATGAATTCTCGAACAACTGCATGAGCCAGTCACTTGGTGTCTGGGGCTTTGCAAATTGTCTATGAAAGCATGCACGCAACATTTAAAGCATACACCATGGATATCACATGGAACAGCATGCAATAGGCAGTGAAAGTGTGTGGCATGACACGCTTGGTGGCACCATACTTGCAATTCAACCATGTCATGTCTACAAGAATGTGCACAAGGCATCACCTTGCCAAGACTGCGAGGTACAGGCTTAGCAAGCTACAGGGCAGGTACACTGTGAGTAAGACGGGAAACGCCAAAGTCCACCACTGCACATAACTCTGCGCAGAAGCCCTGAAGACATCCCAACAAAAGCTTGGACCCAACAGTAGCGCCGTCCCAATTGGCGACAACAACACCACAGCAGCCTTGGCCACAACACCGCCAGTTGGCCCAGCAAGCAGAGCCGCAGGGACCAGCGCAATGGTGCACGTGAGCGCAAGAGCAAAATCCAACATTGACACCGTCGCCAACCCCGCTGCTGTAACCGCCAGCGTGACACACTTCACTGCCTTCCATGGCGGCATGTAATCCTTAAGTTGGAGAGGATTCTTGAATGAGACTGTTGTTGCAAGCACAACCGCCAACAGAACTGACCACAGCGGGAATGTGAAACTATTGCTGGTTGGTTGCCATAGGCTGATGATGACTGAAGCGCCGACGATACAGCAGCCAAAGACTGCTATGGCCACAACAAGCAAAGAATAAAGCCAAGCGCTCGGTGTGAAGTTGCTGCCAGCTGTTGTGTGCGCTGCAGCAGCGATGGCGCCTGCCTTCAATGGAAGAGCTGCAAGGAGCAGCCCCAAAGGCAACATGTAGTCGTTGATGGACACGAATGATGTCACTGAGGCGTCAGTGAGTAAATACAGCGAGTGCGAGTGATGGAGACGCTCGAGAAGGTTGTTGCAGTCTCTAATCAGCTGCTCCATGTACCTGTTTTTGACACGGTTACACACACGCGCATGCGCACGCATGCACGCACGCACAGTACACATGTGACACATAACAACACATTGCGCGCGTGTGTGCGTGTTTTGGTGAGTCGCACACTGAACTACAGTTAGTCGCATGAGCTCAATACCTCCCAAGCTTGTGGATGTTGCGGTCAGATGCCACGTTGCGGTTGCGACTCTGCGTTGAGCGCCCTTCCAAGCGAAGTGTGATCGCATCAATGGCATATTCTAAAAAGGCTGCATGCACACCCGTCGGAACCCCCACCAACTGTGACATGTATACAACATTACACTTTATCAGAACAGTCTACAGTGTGCTTTACAGTGTTGGGTTTGGCATCAGTACCTGTTCTTGTAAGAAGTTGAGGAGAGGTTGAACTGAGCCCCAATACGATTGTGCTCCTGGGATGTATTCGTCAACTTGTCTAAGAAATTTGGGAACAGACAAGCTGTAAACATCACAAAGTAATCAACCGAGAGCATGTGGGTGAGTGCATTTTGGCCAAACATGTCGAACGTGTGTGGTAACAAGTTGCTTCGATAGAGTTTGCTGCACAAACCTCTGCAATGCCTCGTGCTTCTTCATCACTGCCAGCTGGAATGGCAACTGCATGTGAGAAGATTCCTGCTGTGCAACAGTGACCAGGTCCAAATTGGGCAACCTGCCGTTTAAACCCTGCACAGCAATCTGCGGAAAAGCAGATTGTCACAGATGTGTCGTCGATAGCGCGTGCGCGAAAAACCAGCAACAACAACATTGTTAACAGTGTTGGCTCACTTCAACTGTGTCAAAGGATGCGGTGGCAAAGTCCAGCACGATCGCGGTCTGGATTGCGCCAGCACGTTGAAAGTACTGTTGCGAGGTGTTGTTGGATGCGCTTTGCGTGTGTGCGTGCGTAGGCGAGTAGTACTGGTTGACCCATGCTTCAATACCCGCATGAGCTCCTGCGAAACAACCGGCATATTGGTTGATAGAACTATATTGGCAACATGCGCGCAACAAAGACAACAATTGTACCAGTTGAAGCATCGCAGGCCAACCACACGATGTCCTTCGCAAGCCACGGCATTGTTGCAAGATGCTGCATCAGCACTGAGCCAAAGGCTACTGCCAGCGCATCAACTGAACTCTGGAGAAGCAAATATGAATGTTCGTGAGCACGACGCTCAATGGTTGATTGCGACTTGTGCACACATACACATGCACACATTCACACGTGTGCCAAGCACGACACGTATGCATAATGCACCCACGTGTCCATGTACACATATGTACACATGTGCGTAATCACGAGCATGTATGCGTGAGCATCAGATGTGTGAGTGTGTCCATATGTGCACACACTCTTGTACAACTACGCACATCTGTACATGTGTGCGGTGCGAATACTGTTGCTGAGTTGCTCACCGGGTTGAGCCAGTTAACCGGAGTGGCAAGCACAATTCCTTCGCTGCCGTCTGCCTTTGTTGCTCGGAGGATGCCAACAACATTGATGCCAGTTGGTTGTTCTCCATCACTGACTGCTGCTGATAATGCTGATGGAAATGTCTGCGTGTAAGCATCGATCCCCGCGTATTCCAAGTGTTGCTGCAGCCATTGCGGTGTCGCGCTGCCCTGCCATGCAAAGTGAGCGTACACACATGCACGTCTGATGCATGTGCACGCACACGTGCCATGTGAGCTCGCAGGTACATTCGCGCACGCAGGGCATGCGCGGGACTGCGTGTGTATACGCATGCGTATACACACGCAGTCGCGCGCATGTATATGCATGAGCGCACACACACACATTCGCATACACGCATGTGCACGGGCACGCACATAAAGGTGCGCATGCACATGTGCGCATGCGCGCACGCACACACATAAGCACGCATGCACCCATACACAGTTCAACAAACACAGTAGAGTGCTTGGTTACCTGATGTTAGTGGTGAGCTGAGCTGCAAGATGCGTGACTTCAGCTGCGCGACTATATGGGAATGCAGGGTTAGGAGTACCTGTGTGACATAAGTACCAGCACAGGACGTTGGACAGTAACTTTTACCTAATGCAACCCGCTGCAATCGCATTCAGGACATATAACAATGTGCATTGCGTTATGCTTGACTTGAGTAGCATGTTCATGAATACTAATGCACTGCTTTCTTTAGGAGAAGCCAAACATAAGCTCGGCCAATGCTTGCAAGTGGATGCATCCATGAACAAAACTGACCAGCTTGATTGACCGCTGCAAGCATGCTTGCAGCTGGTTGTACTTTGCACCTGGCATGAAGGCGTTCTCCGAGACGTGCATGGCCCTGGCCATGCGCGGGTAGCAGCCCACACCAACCACGCCAGCGACGTACAGCAAGCCACTGTCGACGACAATCAAGAGACCATCACCATCGTCGCCAGCAACGACCACAACAACAACAGCAAGCCAGCAAGCAGACAACTAGCTGAAATCCTACCAGATGATGTCGGCATGGGCAAGCAGTAGCATCAACAGCCGCACGAGTGGCTTCCGTTTTGCAGTATGCTTGTGCTTCGTTGTGGTCGTGGGCGTGGTCGTACTTGTTGCTGTCATTGCCGACGCCGCCATGCTACACTGTTCCAAACTCACAGCTCAGTCTCCAACCTGAAAGCTGAGCTTGTTAGCAACCAGCTTCACGCTCATAACCTCAAGCTGGTTGCCTGCTGGTATGAGCGGCGGCGGCGGGGTTGTGCGCGGCGGCGGCGGTGGTGGTGTGGTACGAGCGGAGGCGTTGCGGCTTTACAGAACAGTAAGCGCTGAAAGCATGCTTGGTGTTTCGCATGTCAAAAGCATCCGCTGCTTGCTCCCCCAGCTTGCTCGACAGCCTGCTGCTGTATGCGGGCGCATGCAACGCAAGGGTTTTGCTTGCTTGTTGCATGCTGTCTATCAGTCCGCTCACTTCAGCTTGCTAATTGGCGCTAGTGGTTGGAAGCAGTCAGTTGTGAGTGCACCTAGCAACGCTGTGATTGTGACCACAATTATGACACATATTATTTTAGTATTAACGTTCCCTACGTAGCAACAGCAGTCTCGCAGTTGCATACCGCTGCTTATGCTTACGGTCGACAGTTTTGCACTTGCTGCGGCTGTGTGCAGCCGTAGTTGTTGCGAGAGTGGTGATAAAGTATGAAACAGCATTGCAAGTGCATGCTGGGATTAGTTGAGGTATCAAAGCAAAGCCGACAGCAGTGTTGTGTTATGTGAGAGCATGTTGCACTTCGTGGTGTTTGAGTATATATCAAGAACTTGAGAAGTTGAGACCTTGAACATGATGCTTGCAGATTATCCGAGCAAGCCGGCTTTTGCCGCGTGACGCGGGCTCGTACTATCGCGCGCATGCCCGTGAGAACTTTGCGGTACATGGTTGTTGTTACACGCACACTTGCGCAGACAAACTTGCACACACACGCACGCACGCATATGCACACAGGCACACAGGCACGCACACCTGTATGCACGCGCGCATGCAGACATATACACGAGCGCGCACACAGCCTTTGACTGGCAGCACAGGGCTTGGTTTATCAACTGGTGCTGAGCTTTGTTTTAACCTCTGCTTTGGCAGTCATACTCAGATGAGACTGAGCCGGAAGAGGCTCGCAAAGTCATTGCGCGAGGTTATGATATGTACCGTTGGGTGCTGAAGAAGGTGTGTATAATATGTACACATGCATATGGAAGTGCATGTGTGCTTGACCGTTAACGGGTCTCTCCGCCATGAAGCAGTGTAGACATACACCGCGCGCATGCGTGCACACCCATGTTCACATGTACCATGTGCCTTTCCACATTGATGTATGTCATGATTACATCTGCATGGAGGTGCATCTGTGTGGGTTTCTTCCAGTATGTACATGTGAATATGTACATCGAGATACACAACCATTTGATGCAATGCTCACAACCACGCGTATGCACATTAGTATGCGGGTGTTTGCGCTATGAGGCCAGTGCATGTAACAATGACTTCATTTCCCTTGTGCAGTATCACATTGAGGAGAGCATAGCTCAAGACAGTTCTTCATAACATCAAGAAGCCTCCCTTCCATGCAGCAAGCATGGCTTTTGCGCCGCGGACATGCGTGGCTTCTGCCAGCAGCAGCTTCAACCAGCTGGCAGCAGCCAAGCTTGCTGAATGCGTGTGCAAATGCATTCAACGGCGACATCAATGGTGGCGCACGCGGCATGGCCACGCACAAAAGTAAAGGCAGGTGGATGGGAAACTTTCAAGACAGACTCGATCGCACTGAACGAAACAGGTGTGATGTTGTATCATCTGTCAAAGGGTAGTATGCACTGAGTATCATCCAGTTCATTGTGTTGATATGTTGTAGGTGCGTGCGCGTGTGCATGCATTTGCATAGGGGTGTGTATGCGTGCGCGTGCGTGTGTGCGTGCTTATGTGCCAGTATGTGTTTGATTCATAGGGAGAGGCGTGCAGCGGCGAGGCGTGAGTTGAGGCGCTTTCGGGGTTTGGGTCATGCGGAGTTTTGGAACATATTCGGGACTACGCCGAAGCCGCAGGCCAAGCGGCATGCGCGGTCTGATGCGGGAGGCGGGAGTCCTCGACGGGGCGGCAGCGAGCACGTGTGGTTCTTCTACGAGCTGCACGACAGCTGGCAGAACACGAGCCTCAAGTCGCTCTGGCGGCGGGCGTGGGCGCAGTTCCGCAAACAACAGCAACAACAACAGGCTGAAGAGGAAGAATTCAGGTACAACATGAGCTCATGTCGGTTGTACAGTACATGGCACTGCAACGTGTACACCTTTTATTCTATGCTGTTCGCTTGTTGGTTGTTATCCTTAGCTACGCGTTTTTTTGCTGCTTGCTTGTATTAGATGTATGGGTGGGGTCACATGATTGCAAACAGTTACGCTTGCATGGGTGGCCATGCGTGCATGTGCGCACACACACATGCACGCACGCACGCGCACACACACACACATGCACGCATGCTCATGCAGGCAGGCAAAGAGACAAATATGTCATGATTGCTGAGCAGGTACAGGAGTTCGGCAGAGGGACAGCAGCGCTTTGAAGAGTGGGACCACATTCGGGAGGTGAGATGGAGGTTGCATCAGCAGGCCAGGGAAGAGAAGGCTTCTCAAGAGAGAGTGTCCAAGAAGCAAAAGGCTCATGAAAGAGCCTCAAGCCACAACCACAGCCACTCCAACAGTTACTATCAAACTCATGCCTGGACGGTCCAGCCCGGTTGCGAGCACAGGGAAACACTCGGCATATCGCAGGATGAGAAACTCACCCAGTCCGCTCTCAAGAATGCGTACAGGAAATGCGTCATTGCGTGGCATCCTGACAAGCACATTGGTGATAGGGCAAAGAAGGTTGCGGAAGATCGGTTCAAGCGCATCGTGGCTGCATATAATGCGCTGTCAGCGGCAGGTGTAGTTGCTTGATGTTGTTGCGGTAGGCTCCCATAGGCGTAGTTGTACAGGAGAAGTTAGGTTCTGTTGGTGTTCGTTTTGTAGGGGTTTGTGCAGCATTGTAGTGCATGCTATTGTAGGTCACAAGGTGCAGACAAAATACAGCGCTGGTAATGGCGACTCGTAGGTCAGAGAGCTTAGACTTGTAGGTGTGCACGCTGATGTTTTTGTTTGCAAGCACGTAGTGAGGGGTGCCTCAGCGTACAACCTAATTGTGGTGTTATGCCACAATCCGACAACTACATTATCAATTGCAGCCTTGTTGACGACTATCAGCAACAAGGGCGGCGTTATCAGTGACTCGTCGCAAGAAAGCCTCTTCATACAAGCTTTTACTGTGCTAATCCTGCTTGGCATTGTCCGCTCAAGCATGTAGCTTAGCGTTACTGTATACTTACAGCAATATGAATTCTTGAAGTACCGAACGGTAATTTCACATCACGTGTGTGAAGGCACAACAACAACTCGGATTCCTCCACGCACGAACATTCATGGTTGCCTATACATGCAGTTAACATGTTGTGCCACACATGCGCAACCATGCAGATGTAAATACGCAAATCTGAGTGACTGACTGACACAAGCAACCACTGACTTCTACACACGCTAGCAAACAGTGTAGAATGATAGTGCGGTGGGGTGCAGGGTGCAAGTTAGTGTTAGGCAAACCAAGGCAGTAGTCAGCAAAGCAACCAAAGCAAACAGCTGGCTGGGCCCCTCAGCAGCCTGGCAACGGTGCACGGTAGCAGCAAGCACAGTAGTTCGCCTCACACATACCCCTCTCGCACTTTCTGTACACAAACGCCCACAGTGAGCAAGTTGCCTCGGGGCAACTGCACACTATATGAACACATTGTGTCATTCAATAGCAACACATATATGACAATAAGATGGCCTTTCAGATGCAAGTTGCAAGCTCCAATATCCTTGCATTATGACACTTCCGTGCAAATTGGTTAACCATGACAATTGCAATCGCAGTTGCGACTTAGTGCGAATGAAAATGCAAACATTAGTCAACGTGTTGAATTGTTTAAAAGAAATACGTTAAAGGGCAGAGAACAATCATAAAAGTTGCGGAAAGACACACTATGTTGGACGGTATTTAGCATGCTAAGGTTGTTGCTTGGCAGCCAAGCAGCAAACTCGGATAAAGAAGCAAACAATTGATCAAGGGAGGGCGGGGGGGCGCAAAGGGGG